>CM035441.1:105793347-105860847 GCA_020310875.1 Ceratopteris richardii | reverse complement strand
ATTGCAAAAGTTGAGAAATCTTGTAGAATTTTCACCTTTGAAGTTGAAGATACAAGAAATATTGCTCTCATGAATTATAAGGATCAAACCCTATCTGAATTAGAGATATGGCATAAGAGACTAGGACATATAGGTGAAAGGACATTGAAGCAAATACGCAGGGATCAGAGTGTGCTTGGAATCCCAAATGTGTCCAAGCAACACATGATTTATAAATGTTGAGCATGCCAATTTGCCAAGTCACATAGGCAACCATTCAACAAAAAAGGATACATGTATGAAGACTACTTGGAGCTTGTACACACAGATGTGTGGGGTCCTAGTACAGAGGCATCAATTTCAGGGTAAAAGGTATTATGCTTCATTCATAGATGACTATAATAGGTGGAAAATACTTTACTTTATGAAACATAACGATGAAGTCTTCGCTTCATTCAAGAAGTATTTGACATTGGTTGAGAATCAAATAGGTAAAATTTTGAAGTGCCTTAGATCTGATGGAGGTGGTGAGTATTTCTCACATGAGTTTGACTCCTTCTTCCTGGATAGGGATATAAAGAGGGAAACCAAAACAAGGTACACTCCTGAAAAGAATGGAGCGGAAGAAAAAAGAAATAGATTAATAATAGAGGCTATAAGATCAATGTTGAATGAGAAAAACCTTCCTAATTATCTATGGGTAGAGGCTATTTCATCAACCACTTATCTAATCAATAGGCTTCCATCCAAGTCTCTCGATGGGATGGCACCTTATGAGGCATGGAATGGAGGGAGACCTTCTTTAGATCATTGTAGGATCTTTGGGTGCATTGCTTATGTGCACATACCCGCATAGATTAGGGGAAAGCTTGATCCAAAAGCTGAAAGATGCATACTGATTGGCTAGATCAGAATCAGAAAGGATATAGGCTATATAATCCCACTAACAAAGGATTTACAGTTAGTAGGGATGTGGTATTTGATGAAAATAACTCCTGGTTTGAGGATGATTGTAGGAAAATAAAGCTACCCTATGATTTGGAGAATGATTTTCCAAATCTGACCAAAGAAGAACCACATACATCAGAGGATGTCAACTCAAAAGATGAAGAAAAAATTATTTTTGAAGAACTCAAACTTGGAAGTCCAAGGGCAAAGTAAAGTTCAAAAAATTGAAAGACATTCTAGAGTCATCCAATCAAGCACTTAGAAGATCTCAAAGGGAAAGCAAGCTACCTATAAGGTATGGCTATGACACATGACTTGTCACCAAGAATTCTATATACATAGTTAAAGACTTTATGTCAGAGGAACCATCTTCATTTGTGGAAGCCAACAAGCAGGAAGAGAAGAGAGAAGCTATGCAGGAAGAAATTAAAGCACTTGAGGAGAATATTACTTGTTATTCGGTTCCCAAAAAACCATTCATGAAGGTAATAAGATCTAGGTGGATTTACAAAGTGAAGAAGAATTCAGATGGCACAATAAACAGGTATAAAGCAAGGATAGTAGCAAAGGGTTTTGCTCAAACCCATGGAATGGATTATGAGGAGACCTTCTCACCTGTGGCCAAGATGCTAAGTATCAGAGTTCTAGTAAGTATTGATGCTTCAAAGAATTGGAATTTATATCAATTAGATGTTAAAAATGCATTCCTTAATGGGTGGATCTCTAAAGAGGTCTACATGGCTCAACCATTAGGATATGAGGACAAAGACAAACATGATTATGTATGTAAATTAAGAAAGGCACTGTATGGTTAAAAGCAAGATCTTAGAGCTTGGAACCATAGGCTACTAGCATACGTACAACACTAAGGTTTTTTTGCAAGCAAGGCAGATTCTTCATTGTTCATTAAGAAGATTAATTTAGAGGTTATTTATCTATGTGTTTATGTGGATGACATTATCATTACAGGAAATGATGCCAATGGTATCAAGAGGATTAAAACCCAAATGAAGGAGGTGTTCAAGATCAATGATCTTTGGTTGCTTATATATTTTCTTGGTTTAGAGATTGTTTATACAGACTAGTGTTTTAATTACTCAAAGAAAGTACATCCATGATATACTAGTTAAGTTCAAAATGGAAAATGCAACAATTGCAGGCACACCCATGGAATTGAACCACAAACTCAATACTTATGAAGGAGAGCTGCTTGAAAACATTAGAGGTTATCAAAGTCTTGTTGGGAGTCTCAGTTATGCAACCCTAACAAGAGTAGATATATGCTATGGGGTGAGTACATTGAGTCAATTCATGCATACACCAAGAAAACCTCACATGGAAGCTGCCAAAAGGATTTTAAAATATTTGAAGGGTACTATAAATGAAGCGCTATTTTATCCATTTACATTTGACTTGGATATCTAGCTATACACTGATGCAGATTGGGCTAGGTCAAAAGATGATAGGAAGAGCACCTTTGGCTACTTATATTCCGCAAGGTCTAAGTTGATTTCATAGTCATCAAAGAAACAACCAACTGTGGCATTTTCATCAACTAAAGTTGAATATAGGGGCCTAACAAATGCAACACAAGGGGCAATGTGGTTAAAGCTACTGTACTTAGACTTGGGCCTACATACATACACTCCAATGATCTTTGGAGATAACACTAGCTCACTATATTTGGCTAATAATCCTATATATCATGCAAGGACTAAGCACATTGAAGTGCATTATCATTATGTGAGAGAAAAACTACTTAGCAAGGACATACAATTGTCCTATGTATCCACAAATTTGCAATGTGCAGATATGCTAACTAAATCTTTGGATGGGACTAAATTGAAAAGGTTCAAGTTGATGATTGGATTGCAGGAGATTAAAGAGACTTGAAGCCCTAGCATATTAGGCTTGAGGGGAGCTCTTGGTGCAATCACTCAAAGCCTAAATGCTTGATTAATTTGTTGGAAATTTAGTTGTCCCATAAGTAATACCACAGGTTCAAGTTCCATAGGTCTAGGATCTACAACATTGAATCCAGCAATCTTCCAATATTGACAAAACATGAACATACCACATTTAATCATACAAATTATGAGACAAAGATTAGACAACATGTGTAAAGTGTTACGTAAGCCAAGGCTTACTCACACTATAATATATACCAATGTTCAATGTACAATGTGGGAGCAAAACTCTCAACCACTCTATGTGAACAGAAATAGATGGATGAGTGAATGTACAAATGTAACAAACATATTCAGATGTATGGACAAAAATCTGAATATACATGAGATGTGTGACCTAATAGGTTGTAGAAGAGTGAATATGCGTGACAGAAAGAGGAAGGATCAGTCTAAAGTTGATAATCAACAAACCCTTATCTAACCTTAGGCTATGCAAGACCCTAAGTTAGACATGTGTGTGAAAACATCACAAACTTATAAAAGTAGCAAAGAATGCTAACAAGTTTGTTGCCAGAAATCCTCAAACTCATATGAACATACCTTCTCGAACA
This sequence comes from Ceratopteris richardii, assembly GCA_020310875.1. Taxonomy (NCBI): domain Eukaryota; kingdom Viridiplantae; phylum Streptophyta; class Polypodiopsida; order Polypodiales; family Pteridaceae; genus Ceratopteris; species Ceratopteris richardii. The sequence goes on along the minus strand of CM035441.1, from coordinate 105,857,402 downwards.
CCTCATCCAAATATGGATAAAGCATATATGTATTGAGTCTCTTGTACCTATGCCGAATAGGACTCCTCTTGATATAGATGTTACTGACTCCATAAACTCCAAGTAGTACCTGTGTGCATAAAGAGAATATGTACCTGAATTCTTAACATAAGATGCAAATCTTATGTTAACCACCATCCAATGTCTTTGAAGTAACCCGAAATCTTCATGTACAAGACAATCTTCAAATACATCATGTCGATGGCCGATCCACACGACCAAGCTACTATGGGGTAAGTCTTCTCCATAAGCAAGAGTGTGAGCACACTCTTCTTCTCCAAGAAGAACTCCATAGCTACTCCTCAACATGCTCCTAGAGTGCACCATGGCTGCCCCATGTGTGCGAGAGCACCACATCTAATGAGGGACCAAGCTTCCAAAGCTTGTGTTGAACTAGGTGAAGGATGAATAAACAATAAGCGAGGCTTGTTCTTTTATAGTATTCATGTTCCCTTGAACATCTCTATCGAAAAGCTCCTCCAATAAAACTCTCCAATAAAGCAATATGATTGCTATCGTAGTGTTTCTACAAAAAAACACAAAATCATCATAATCGCGTCATCCAGCATTTTATGAGAAAAGCTAAATCAAAAAATTCGTGTTTCTCATGCTACCGATGGCGAGATTCGATCCTGTGCCATTTCGATAGAAGGCCTTTGCTTTATCCACGAGCGCTAGGCACTTTTCTTGTAGAGGGACTAGGATCCAAGTATACGTATGCCATAAACTGGAATAGATTTTGAACAATTGGGACATTGAATCAAAGTTTTCCAACTATCCCCCCTGCAATGTCACAATGGTACAAATTGGATTGGATCTGCAAACTTTCATAAGCTTCAAGCTTGTACTCCTCAAATTGACCTTCAAATTTTTTTCTTCAAAAGTCTTCTTCAAAACTGAATTTGACTTTCCTTCAAACTTCAAAAACCTGAACTTGTTGAATATGAACCATAATACTTGAGAAAATATTCAAACTAAATATCCAATACTGTACTCATCAAGCAATCATTTGCTTGACAACAAATGTAGTAGGTTCTGACTCTGAACCTGCTCTCTCTTGTCTTCTCAAACCTGAAAACATACACTAGGATCCACATATTTGCATTTACCTTACAAAAGGTTTCTCAACGTACTTCTCTTGTGTCATATAAATACACTAAACAAAATAAAAAACTGAATCTTGGAACCTGTGACTGACAACTCACAACTTAGTGTATTATGAACACTGCTGGTTCATCTCTGACTATACTCAAGTCAAGTCAACTCAACTCAACTCATGAGTCTCATAAAAAAATCTATGATGTCATCATGTCTTCATCCTTGTTCAATCTGTAAATCTTGCATACCTCTTTCCTTCGGAAATGGTATAAACATATATGTGTGCACCTCTCAAACATACCTCTCTGAAATATCAAGCTTCTCTTCAATAGAACTCTAGAACCTTCTCCTGAATAGGAACACCTAACAGGAGCTTTCTCCAAACATTCTTCTTCTTCCTTCTTCTTTCAAAGCTGGAACATAAAAAGAAACTGACAAAGGAAGTATAGGAATACCTGAATTAGGAATACCTATAGATATGACTTTGCATTCTTTTATATATGGCTGAAAATAAGTCTTCATGTTTCATCAACCCCTTGGATAATTTAACACTAGTATCCAGAATTCTTTAAATATATCAGACTTTATGAAATCTGGAATGTCTTCCTTCTTTCAATAAATCTGATCTTTAGTGATCAATACCTATATCTGAAACAAAATCTCTGAACCCTTCTTATTAGCACTACGTAGTTGCTAATAGCTTTTACTATTTCTTCCTCAGCTTCCCATATTAAAGAATAAGGTACACAGATCTATTACATGATAACAAAAAACCTTACTGAAAGAATTTTGGATCCCTAATCTTTTGCAACATAACAAGTATCTTCTTCTATTTCTCTGCAACACAAATTTGAAAGAATCTAAATCTTTGACTTACTTCCTCCAATGCTAAGAATCTTCACAAACAAAGGATAGACAACTGACTCATAAATATTCAAGGCTTTCATGATCATTCAAGATCATCCAAGATCATACAAGATCTATCAAGATCATATGAGATCATCCAAGATCAATGATCTCTCCAACAAAATACCTGTGTAGAATCCGCTCTCATCAAACCTTCATGACTGAATGTTTGATTTGCTACCTGAATGTCTCCAAGTGTCCATGCTTCTCACATATATTGAATATGAGGTAACCTTTCCAAACACAAAACCTCAACCCAAGTCTTCTACATCTTCTACAAAAAACTCTTTTACCTCAAGAGTTAGAAAGAAGAAATATACTTCTCTAAAACTTGTCATATACCAAGTAGCTCTGAATTGACACTCCAAGAATTCTTTGAGGGAACATATAGTTGCCTGCTCAAAATCTTCAACTTATACATAACTCATAAATATGAGTCAAAACATACAAGTTGTCTTCAAAATCTACTGCTTTTCTTTCTCTCAATGCAATTCTTTGTCAAATCTACTAGATCATGACCAAGTATCATAAAAAACTGCTTCTTCTTTAAACCATATTTACACAAGATGTTCTTGTAGACTTGTCTTTGGATGTAAGGATTATATAAGAAAAATGTATTGAAAATATATGAGAAAAGGAAGTCTTACTTTTCTTTTGGAAATGATGCACTTTTTTCTTCTACATCTTTCTTCCACCTAATGATGTCAACATCTTCAAACTTCTCTTCCATACCTTTTGTTCTCTTCATCTTGAAGTAGTAAGCACTCTTAACTTCTTCAAATGAACTTCTTCTCTTTCTGTAGTGCTAAGAGTAAGAGACAAAATAAACATGGTATACAAATGGAATTGAACATAGCATCATGTTTTAGCATCTCCTCATATCTCTAAATCAAAATTCTGCTTCAAATAACTGATATGACTAAATTCACCAACCTTTTGTCTGAATGATGAATTACCTTTCTAGAGTTACCTCTCTAGATACCTAGATCACATTTTGTATCTAGATAAAAACCTTCCAACGAACTTACAAGATTGACTGAAAACAAAACTGATGCTCTCCATATTTGTCTTCTTAGATGAACTTTCTTGTCATGAAAGAGATCTATCAAAACTTTCGAGAAAATCCTCTAGATACCTATTTTGATGTAGCTAATGCTTTTATCTTTCAAAAAATGAAAGTGTATAAAAGCACTCCTTGAATCCTTCAATTCTCTTCATAATTGCTCTTCTAAGATATGACTTGCAAATGATAATTTGATAGTAGAAACTGATACTTGTGATTTGATGTTGATTTGATTCCTTCATCTTCTCCAAACCATTGTTTTTCCTTGAATTTGAAGTAGCCTTCGGAATCTGAGAGCCTGAATGCTCTGATGCCAAAGCCCTAAAGCTCTGATACCAAATGTTGGAAATTTAGTTGGCCCATAACTAATACCACAGGTTCAAGTTCCATAGGTCCAGGATCTACAACATTGAATCCAGCAATCTTCCAATATTGATAAAACATGAACATACCACATTTAATCATACAAATGAAGAGACAAAGATAAAGAAAGATTAGACAACATGTGTAAAGTGTTACGTAAGCCAAGGCTTACTCACACTATCATATATACTAGTGTTCAATGTACAATGTGGGAGCTGTTGGAAATTTAGTAGGCCCATAACTAATACCAGAGGTCCAAGTTTCGTAGGTCGAGGATCTATAACACAGATTCCAACAATCTTCCAATATTGAAAAAGCATGAACATACCACATTTAATCATACAAATGATGAGACAAAGATGGAGAAAGATTAGACAACATGTGTAAAGTGTTACGTAGGCCACTGCTTACTCACACTATCATATATACAAATGTTCGAATTACAATGTGGGAGCAAAACTCTCAGCCACTCTATGTGAATAGAAATAGATGGAAGAGTGTATATAAAAATATAACAGACATATTCAGATGTATGGATAGAAATCTGAATATATATGAGATGTGTGACTTAATAGGTTGTAGACGAGTGAATATGAGTGACAGAAAGAGGAAGGATCAATCTAAAACTGATAATCAGCAAACCCTCATCTGAATTTAGGCTATGGAAGACCCTAAGTTAGATACGTGTTTGAAAAGATCACATACTTGCAAAAGTAGCAAAGAATGCTAACAAGTTTGCTGCTAGAAACCTCAAACTCATATGAACATACCTTCTCGAACACCTCATCCAAATATGCATAAAGCATACATGTACTGATTCTCTTGTACCTATGCCAAATAGGAATCCTCCTTATATGGATGCCACTTTCAAATACTCTAAGTAGTACCTATGTGCATAAAGAGAATATGTACCTGAATTCTTAACATAAGATGCAAATCTTATGTTAACCACCATCCAATGTCTTTGAAGTACACCGAAATCTTCATGTAGAAGACAATCTTCAAATACATCATGTGAATGACCGATCCAGACCACCAAGCTGCTAATAGATAAGTCCTCTCCATAAGCAAGAGTGTGAGCACACTCTTCTTCTCCGAGAAGAACTCCATAGCTGCTCCTCAACATGCTCCAAGATAGCACCATGGCTAACCCATGTGCTAAGAACACCACCTCTAATGAGGGACTGAGCTCCAAAGCTTGTGTTGAACTAGGTGTAGGATGTCCTAGAAGTGACCCAAACACTTCTTTATATAGCCTTCAATGTCTCATGCAAAAAACTCACTAAAAAAGCGCTTTATTTTAATCACATCGCTTTTCAAATTGCTTTTGCTTTATATTAAGTGAGTTTGCTTTATGTTTAAATTTTCTTTTAGCTAACTTTAAAAAAACTTCTTGACCTGCTTTTTCACACTTCTGACTACGTGATGAATGATCTGACAACATTTTTATGATCCTCATGCCGAGAGCTATCATATGAGGTCAAAAACCCCTAAATCACCAAAAAATTAGGGTTAGGGTTTTCTCCCAAATCTGATCTCTGATGACTGAATGTAATATACCATTGGAAAGCTCTCTTCAATCTCTACAAGATAGGCTCATAAAAATTTTACCCATTTTTGTGCCAAAAAATGAGTAAGTACCAAAATTAGGGTTTTTGCCCTAAATGGATTTTGGACTCATGTCATTTTTTTTCCGAGAGGAGCAAAACTCTCAACCACTCTATGTGAACAAAAATAGATGGATGAGTGAATGTACAAATGTAAGAAACATATTCAGATGTATAGACAGAAATCTAAATATACATGAGATATGTGACCTAATAGGATGTAGAAGATTGAATATAAGTGACAGAAAGAGGAAGTATCAATCTAAAACTGATAATCAACAAACCCTCATCTAACCTTAGGCTATGGAAGACCCTAAGTCAGACACGTGTGTGAAAAGATCACAAACTTACAAAAGTAGCGAAGAATGCTAACAAGTTTGCTGCCAGAAATCCTCAAACTCATATGAACATACCTTCTCGAACGCCTCATCCAAATATGCATAAAGCATATATATACTGGTTCTCTTGTACCTATGCCGAATAGGAATCCTCTTGATATGGATGTTACTACCTCCATAAACTCCAAGTAGTACCTGTGTGCATAAAGAGAATATGTACCTGAATTCTTAACATAAGATGCAAATCTTATGTTACATCCAATGTCTTTGAAGTAACCCGAAATCTTCATGTAGAAGACAATCTTCAAATACATCATGTGGATGGCCGATCCACACCACCAAGCTGCTGCGGGATAAGTCTTCTCCATAAGCATGAGTGTGAGCACACTCTTCTTTCTTCTCCAAGAAGAACTCCATAGCTGCTCTTCAACATGCTCCTAGTGTGCACCATGGCTGCCCCATGTGTGCGAGAGCACCACCTCTAATGAGGGAACAAGCTTCCAAAGCTTGTATTGAACTAGGTGAAGGATGAATAAACAATAAGCCAAGCTTTCTCACGCTGTCGACGACGGGATTCGATCTTGCACCATTTCGATGGAAGGTCTTTGCTTTATCCATGAGCACTAGGTGCTTTTCTTGTAGAGGGACTAGGATTCAAGTATACATATGCTATAAACTGGAATGAACAGAGATAGCATACTACAAAACTCAATGCTATAGAGGTTGTCTGTAAAGTAGAGAAATACTTTCCCATAAGCATTCTCACAATTCATCTTCATTTATTGGTTCATGTTGTTGATGAAGTTGCAATACCAGGAAGTTTCCATAGTCAATGGATGTTCTTCTTAAAGCGCTTCATAAAGACATTAAAAGGGTTTGTTCATGAGAGAGCATGTCTAGAGGGCAGCATGACAGAGGGATGGCTTGTCAAGATGAACCTCAAGGTAAAGGGATGTAAAGAAAAATGAATGCATCTTTTAGAGAGAAGAAAATGAAGTTTTGCATCGTTAACTTTGAGCCTATGCAGAACTGGTTAGAGAGATATGAGCTTGCCAAGGAGACAAACACAAAGGAAAGAGCTCAGTTTCAAAAGAATCATTCCACTCACTTTTTACCTCTTCCGAAAAGTCTTTGATCTCTTCCATCCTTTCCTATGAGTAGATGGCTAGATACAGTGGTTTCACAAGCAAAGAGAGTGGGTGAAGATATCTCTAAAGAAGATGAGAAACTCGCAAAGGGGTGTGATTGGGAGTATTCTAAATACGGTGCACTATGATCTCATGGATGACACTTTGGATTGCATGAATGCACGAAAATAGTTCTTCTTTTGATAGTGGGGTGATGGTTAACTTTTTGCAAAAAAATAGAGCTAGTGCAAGAGATGAAAATTCTCAAGAAAGTAGCTCGATTATTCTAGAGTGATCCCAGATACCTTGAAGCTATCCTTCAAGAGGTTTCATTACTTTCTGTTCGATGTGAAATTGTTCAAAGTAGTAGCCTCTAGAAGAAGCGCAACAACTAGGTGCGATAAGAGTGGTTTGCTTCAAGTAGAATCCACAAAGCTATGGACAGGTGAAAGAGATACATTTGTACTTCTCGAACACTTGAGCAAGTTGTTTTTATGCCAGATTCGAAAGAACCGGAGAGGCTATTTATTTTACAAGTGTGCCCATGTAATAGAAAAGTTTGTGAGAACATAGACATAGAAAAAATTATATATGTAGTGGACTCTGAGATTCATTTGGTAGTCAAGGAGGAATAGATCATTGTCCGAGATGAAGAGGTCTTTGAAGAAGATTAGATACACGATGAAGTAACAAACAATATGTTATACTAGAATGATGATCAAGAAGAAGCTAGCATACCAAGAGATCTAGAAATCGCCAATGTAGAGATAAATATCCTCTATGCATCAAATCTCCAAGAAGATGCTAGAATAGAGGAGTTCTAAAGCAAACGCTTGTACGTACTAATTTGTGTTTTTTTTTGTATGTTCTCTTGTGAATATTTCTCTATATTACCATTATTATTTTATGCTAGTTATTTTAGTTTTTTTGTTGCAAAGCATGATGGGAGATAGTCCTCTGGTCACTCCAAATTCCATGATAGAGATGCAGTTCTTAGAGTTTATATCTCAGGTACCTCCTGCTTATATGGCTGTCATGTCACAGTATTGGAAGTTTCTTTATAAGACATTAAACTTAGAGTGCATAAACGATAATTGATCTTAAAGCGAAAGGTTCTTTCGAATAGTAGTGACAAGGTTTTAACAAGGAATGTTTAGAAAATCATACTATTCACTCGAATAAAAGACATTTTGTAAAACCATGTATTTCATCATGTTGGGATAGAAAAAATCATGATGGTTTCCATCGCCAAAATTCACATGCCATGCATTTTAATATATCCAGTATGCGCATTGTGAGTCTGAGATTATTCAGTTTGCTCTTCGATTTCCTTTGGCTAAAAGACCTTTTCTAACTAGACGCTCTTTTTTTTTTGGGGTTCTATGATTGATACACTACATGTCAACTAATGAAGTCTAAACTTTACTAGAAGGTTTTTATTCTGAATTCTATGATAGACATTCACATCCTAAGAGTGTGTAAGTCATACTATGTTTATGATATCAAATAATGAAATCTATATAGAATGTTATGGGTTAACACCAGCGGCTAGCAAGCTTCAAAATTCCATAGCCAAAACTCCACCAGCGGCTAGCAAGCTTAAAGGAAGCATGGTTAACAACCTCCAAAGAAGAGAGTACAAGAGAAAAGATCCCCAATTTTATCTTCAGTAAAAGGTCCAAGAGATGCCCTAATCGTACGTAAAAGGTCTGTACTACGGTTAAAAATGTATCGAAAATGACTCCACCTCAGGTGATGAGTACGTTCTTGACATTTGAAATTTTAAGTCCCCGAAAATTTGAACTCCCCGAAGCAGAAGACTCTGATGAATCTGAATTTCTGAGGCGTGCAGACTGATTGGATGCTTTCGAATCTCGAGACCTCTAACTGCAAAAGGACGTGATATCGCCGGCGCCGTCCTCTCAAATCCCCTCAGCCTCAGGAGTCAGGACTCAAAGTGAGCTCTCTGCGTACACCAGCGGCTGAGCCGCTGAGCTGAAGGTTGAACCGAATTGTTCTGTTGTGCGGCGCAACTACCAACAGCATCACACTAACATGTGCGCAAATCCCCGTGCCAATTGTTGGACGACACAACTAGACAGTACGGCATCTCTGCGTATTCTATTCATCGAGAGATGCAAACGCATGTAGAATCCAGACGCGCGCAGGCACATGCATCGTGCACACACAGTAGGGCAAACAATGTTCGCCAACGTCAATCGGGACTTGGTAGCATAAACTCAGAGATTGAAGTACCATGTATGAAAGAGAGGGAAAAAGAGACGTCTCCATCCTCCATCGAGACGTCTCTTTTTCCCTCTCTTTCATACATGGTACTTCAATCTCTGAGTTTATGCTACCAAGTCCCGATTGACGTTGGCGAACCACCTTTGGTTCTCCATTTCTCACCTTAGGGGGACGGGGGGTGCTGCTATCGGTATTAGTCACTCATTGTCTGGCAATGTGACCTCGACTTTTGAAGGTCGGAACCATCGTTGGATTGTTGTCTCTATCGGGTTCCCTTTCTAATTCATTGTGGTCTCAATTTATGCCCCTAATGGAGAAGCAAATAGAATGGATACTTGGGCCTCCCTCGACTCCCTTTCACATAATGTTTTGATTTGTGGGGACTTCAACATGGTTGAGTTTCCTGAGGACCGATGGAATAACAAAGGAAAAATTATTGACGGTCAGGAGAAAGAGATATGGGATAAAATCAAGCTCCATCTCGACCTAGTCGAGGTGAAAGACATGAAGGGGTTCTCCTGGTCAAATCTCCAATTGGGGGACTCTTTGAGGAAAGCAAGACTTGATAGATGTTACATCGATCAGAACACCATCCTTCAGTGGGGTATTCCTTCGATTTCCCAACACATAGACCTGACTATCTCGGACCACTACCCGATTACTCTGTCTTTCAAACCGATTCCCATGGTCCAGAAAGCCCCTTGGTTTCATGCTTGTCAGACATCGTTTTCCCTCTCCTCTGTCCACCAAGAAATCTCTAAAGTGTGGCTGGAAGCCTTTGCCTACTGTAATGAACCAGCTAAGTGTTGGAGAAGCGCGGTGGAAAGGACTCAAAAAATTTTGATCAGGACTCAAAAGGCCATAAGAGATATCCGGAAAAAAAGAAGAGAAACGGTGTATCGGAGGCTCTCACGGCTTGAAGAAGAGGTGAACAAAGGTAAGTTACATTGCCAACAAGGTCTTTTGAAAATCAGAGGAAGACTAAGATTAGAGGAGGAGGTTCAAAGGAAAAATCTTCAAATTTTCTTCAAAGATTGGTGGGTAGGGAAGGCCGACAAACCATCGAAAGAGATGTGCAACATCCGCAAAAGGAAACAAGCTAGGGAATCCATCCCCCTATTGGTCGATAACAATGGAACCGAATGTAGCACGGAAGTTGAAAATAGATCTATCATCGTCGAGCACTTTACCAATCTTCTCGGGGTCTCGACTCTCTTTCCCCCCATAGGCGCGACTCTATGGCAACCATCTCAAGGGTTGCTCAACCTAGTATCCCACAGAACATGATTGCTCTGTTGGATGCTAACATTTCCGAGAATGAAATTATCAAGGTTATTGATTCCCTTCCCAATGGGAAAAGTCCGGGTCCGGATGGCCTCACCAATGAGTTTTTCAAGTCCTTCAAACATGAGGTGGCCACCCCACTGCATCTGGTGTGGCAAGAGGCCCTCTCCTTCGGTGCCCTCCCTGAGTGTCTTAATAATGGCATCATCAAGTTAATCCACAAAAGGGGCGATAAGAACAAAATTGAAAATTGGCGTCCGATTACCATGCTCCAAACTGGATACAAGATAATTGCAAAAGTTATCGCCAACAGAATCTCTTGTCATCTAAAGTCATGGCTGTGTGAAGACCAGAAGGTTTTATCAAAGGTAGATCTATACTTGAAGCAATTGTCGATATTTGGGAAGGCCTTGCTTTTGTTGAGGAGTCTGCTCAAGATCTGGTATTCATTAAGATCGACTTCGACAAAGCGTATGACAGATTGGAATGGGACTATGCTCTTCAATCATTGAAAGACCTTGGATGTAGCCAAAAGTTCACGAAGATGGTTTCCACTCTTCTTGGAAACGCTTCAACTAGAATAAATATCAACGGTAAGCTCTCTGAGCCCATTCGTTTAAAAAGATCAATTAGACAAGGCTGCCCTCTGGCTCCTTTACTTTTTGCTATCGCCTCGAATGGACTCAGCCACCTATTAAAGCATCACATGGATGCTGGCAATCTGAAGGGTCTTTCCCTACCTCAAAATCACTGCTAAATGATTGCGAGACTTTTTGCTGATGACATGAATGCTTTTGTGCATACCGATACAAACAGCATTGAGGTGTTTTGGTGGTGCCTCGACACCTTTTGTGTGGCGTCAGGTTCAAAAATCAACCATGCTAAAACTGCTTTTAGAGCAATCAGTGGACCTACTCCCCAATTGTTGGTGGTTCAAGGGTGTGAAGTTATCCCTAGAGGTCAAGTCTTCCGTCTCCTTGGCATTCCAATGGGTTTCGGCATCTCAATGGACCAACGCTGGAACTGGGTGCTATCCAAGCTGGATAGCAAGCTGAATCATTGGAAAGGTATGGAAGTCAATCTGGCTGGGCGTGTTATGGTTGTTAACACATTTATGCTATCTACAATTATTTACTTTATCTCATGTTGGAGACCTAAGGAGAAAGACTTGGCCAAAGTGGAAAGAATCTGTAGAAACTTCCTTTGGACTGGGGACCCCAACAGGAGGGGGATTCCCAAAATCAAATGGGAAACTTGCATTAGCCCTAAAGACTCAGGGGGCTTGGGAATTTTGGATATCGTTGGGTTGGCTGACAAGCTGGCGACAAAGTGGCTTATAAAGGCTTGGAGCAATAGGGAGTCCTCCTGGGCTAAATTGATCTTCAGAAACACAGAAGAACTTACCTTGGTTGGCCTTCTTGGTTGGAAGGACATAGGAATTCTCACGCTTTTGTTCTCCCCCCACCCGGTGTCCCCTAAAGGCTCTAGCCTCGTGTGTTCCTTATGGAAGAATTGGAACAAAGCCAAACAGTTCATCAGAATCAGTGATGAGTGGAAGTGGGCGGCTGGGATAAGAAAAAATGACTCTATCTGGTTCTCGATCAGTGGCATTAGGGGGGTGGAGTCTTGGAACCTCCAAACTGCAAAGCGGTTATGGAACAAGGGGTTAAAACAGTGGAAACATCTCTGGAAACAAGAGACTAGCCAGTGGAGTAGGTTCAAAGACTTGGATTCGTGACTTAGAGTTACCATTGATGAATGGACTCTGCTTCAAAGCAGGTGTTTAGCATAGGACCGCTCAACTACCCGCCTTCTTTGTGGTCAAGATCTTCCTTGCCTGGAGGGCCTCAAATGGAGCAATGGTAAGAAGTTATCCATTACCCCCAACTTCAAAGAGAATGTAGATGTTCACCACACTCTGAACAAGAGATGGTGCCTTTCTTGGACCAAACTTCGGTGGGAACTAAAATTCATGTCTATTTGGCACCCCCTAATTGAGGTCAAAAAGTCTGTATTCATGTGACAAATCTTGCATAAAGGTATCTGGTCCAATGCAAGGGCTAACAAAATCTGTGGTGTGCCGCCATGGTGTTAGCGTTGTCATCGATGCATCGAAGATTTAGCTCACCTGTTCTTTGACTGCCCCAAGTCTCGTGTTATCTGGCGTCACGTGACTCGAGTATTGAGACTCACAAACCAAATCAATTGGCAACAGGCGATGTTGGGTGAGGCGATCGGTTGCTCAGCGAGGTTGTGGAATGCCATCAGGGGTGAGACTCTCTGGAAGATTTGGAGGGAGCGATGTGCGGTCAATTTTGGCCAATCTCCTAAGGAATGGTTGATCGAGAAATCCTTGTTTCTTCTAGGTAAAAGAATCTCTCGAGATAAGAGATCTCCACCATTTAGACATCACTGTATTTATCTCCTCGAAATCAACAAGTTGAAACCCAAATGGGTCCCACATGGGGGTGATGATAGATTTATCCGCCTCATTTGTAATGCCCTCTAGCTTGCCATTCTCCTCCCCTGCTTTGTGGGATTTGGGAGGTCCCATGCGCATTAGTCCCATTCACTTGTAACTTTTTTTCTTTATTTTAATTAAAGTCCGAGAGATTAGGCTAAGGCCGAACTTCCTTTTATTAAAAAAAAAAACAAGAGACGTCTCCGTGTGTGTGTATGTTATAGAGAGAGAGAGGATTGATCCTGTGATTAAAAAAAAGAGAGGGTGGACGACGGCAGACGCGTCCGTTATATGTCCACCGAAGCAAGTTCACACACTGTTGAAACAGACGGGAAGCACCGTTTCACCCGACCAATGTATGTATGGCGCTTATCAAAGGCAGAAAGCTTCGGCGGATGACTGGCTAAGTCTGTCTGGACATGGCGACATGAAAAGATACGCGTGGTGATTTTCTTTGTCCGATCTTTTTGTCGATGGAGCCATGGCTCATCAATCGACCCATCCCATCGGATCTGATAACCTCACAATGATTACGATGGAGCAAATAGGCAGAGAGAGAGAGAGGACAGAGAGAGGTTGTCATGTAGAAAGAAAGCGCATGGTGAGTAGGCAAGATTCAGAAACAAAAAAAGGTTGATGTCGTACCAGCGACAGGGAAGATGACAGATAGAAGCCCTCTGATTCCCACTCACGCAATGTAACATAAAGTTTCAAGCGCACAGTTCCGACTATAATGGAAAGTCTGAAAAGGCAGAAAAAGGATGTTTTCCTGATAATCTGAGATGAAGTTTATCGTCTTTCCAAGTTTGAGAAAAGATGATCCGTCTCAATAGATCAACTGGTTCCAGAAGAAAAGAAACCGTTTGAGGCGAAACACAGAAGAAGGCACTCAGCTTACGACGGAGAAGAAGGCAATCGCTCCCGCCGAACATGTCGCTCCATGTAAGCGTGACGCTTTCCTGTGGTTGGCGACCACGATCATTATGATAACGATATCACACATGTGCTTCAATACAAAGCAAGTTGAAGCTCTTTACTCTTGGTTAAGTAAGTTATGCGACGATTAGAAATATTAACTCCACAAGGACATGATTTTCAACCATCACTGTCGATATCCAACCATTACTTTCGATATCCCTCCAAAAATGACAGCTATGCATGAAGAATAATCATACACCTCTATACTTTTCTTGCTCTGGATATGCCGGAGAAGACGATGACGAATGGTGACGGATGAACACCACGCCAATGGTGAAGACTGCGTCAAGATTTAACGTAGTGTACCAGTAACCTTCTAATGATCAACGCAGTTGGATTTGTGCGAATGAAATGTAGGAAATATCCGAAACAAGCAAATGCTAGGATACATTTGTTTTCGCGATCTACACCATAGCTTTTCGATCTCCTCGCAGTGCTTGGCAAACTCTGCTTATTGATACCGTGCGTAATAAACAGTTTTTGAGCGGAACTAGGTGACCATGAATACAGACGGAAAATCTGCAGATTTTGGAATATTCTAGTCAGCATGGATAGATCATAGCAAATTGTGTATATTATTCTAAATGTTTTCTCTTTAATTGCATGGATTCCTATAAACTGTCAGCAACAGTTTTATTACCGAAAAGTACGCATTATTATTAAACACAGAAAAGTTTATGTGCGGCAAACAAGAGACTGCTTGGCTCAACTTTACGAGGAAGAGCCAATTCCAACGATTCAAAAGAATGAATAGACTCGAAACATGCTGTTGAGTGGAGCAACGTCTATGAGCGGCGCCCAACCTTTGCCAACATTTTCACGTATTGTATTAAAAGCAATATATAATGCTATGAATGTTGTTGATCTACAGGACAAATCGTTACGCATGCAACTGAATGACAAAGTATTAAACAGGCTGTTGATAAAACTGAAGATATAATCGTTCGCGTCACAATGTCACTAATGCTGAATCGGCCTCTTCATGCTCATAAAGGTCATAGACTTTTTTATGCGGAGTAATATTAAAGACTTCAAATGTTTTGTCGACGCACAGGGAATGCTATTATAATTGACTTCCTGTTTTCGTCATACTGAACAATACTTCGATTTGCCATTCCTGCACAAAGCAGCTTCCATAGCTAAGTCTCTATAAGACTGATGCAGCGATTGACTGATATATTATAGGAAAGGCATCTTGATGGACAAAGAATTGTATTACTCCTTTTTGGATTTCATACAGTATTCGAATTCTATCAATCCATGAAGTCGGTACCATAATGGAGATTATTGTAGATGCTCTGAAAGTCACATTTCAGAGCTACATATATGCTGATGTACTTCAATGAATCATATAAATCTTAAACATTTTTTTTTTTTGCCGGTGCACAGGAATCTTAATGCTTTTGATTAATTCATCTATTATGAGCAATACTTAATAATCCCTGAGAACACCGAGCTGAAATACAATTACAGAAAGTGATATACATTCCGCACAAAGGAGGTTTCAGAGCTAATTATGTGCTAATCTACTCAATTAAACAGTGAGAAACTATAGAGAAATGCATTGCCAAATAAAAGTGCTCCAATTGACAATGCAACGACTAAATATTTAAGAACAATAATAAGGTACCCTTCCAGTGCGAGAAAAGCCGAGCTCACAAAACAGTCGAAAATCTATAGAAAAATGCATTGCAAAACAGAAGTTCTCGAATCGACAAATGCAACGAGTGAATAATTAAGAACAATAATAAGCCACCCTTCCATTGCAAGAAAGGCCGCGCTCACAATTAGTATCCACACAAGAAAAAAATCGATCATAAGTATGTTTGGAACACAAAAACGAGAACGAAGAACAAAGTTGTTAAAATGTGGTCACTTAGATAACAGCAGCATAAGTGGAATATGCAATAAGTTTCTCGCTGAGCACAATACAGAAGCCTGAATGCCTACAGAATTGTTGCGCACAGCTCATCCATTATAAATAATAATTACCGGCCTGAAATCACGGGGCTAATATTCCATTAAGGGGAGTGATTTATGAGCCCCAGAAGGAGATTATGGAGCTAATCATCTCCTAATCTATTGAAGCAAGTAGTGAAAATCAATAAAGAAATGCATTGCGACAGGAAAAGATTTCAAATTCACTAAAAAAAGAATTCACAATTCAATCGACAAGAGTGATCTATGCGCCTCACAAGGAGGTTTCCAGCTAATGATCCCCTCATCTATCGGTGGAAATGGTCAATATCTTTATGGAAATGCATTGAGACAGAAAGTTTTGAAAAATCAACGATGTAAAGAATCGCACTTCCATTGCGAAGAAGGTTACGCTTACAATTAATAAACTCAGAGACACAAAAAAAATGATAATGCTGTCTGAAGACGAGGATCAGAACAGAAAACGAAACTCGCTAAAATATAGTGCCTTAGATAACAGAATCAGGAAAATACTTAATGAGATAACTCAACGCTTAGAACATGGTGAGGCTTAAATGCTTACAAGATTTCTGGGCAGCCTCTAATATTTATAAAGAACAAAGATGCAATAGGAAACAGAATATTAATTGCGATAACAACGGTATTAACCCTATTAATATTAACATTAACAGAATATTAACCCTATTAATATTAATAGGGTGTTGAGAGCGAGTAGAAACAACGGTTCGGATCTTGTCCTTCGGGATGCGTAAAGGCGTGTGAAAGAGTTGCTTGTTTGCGGAAGTAGTACCGTGAATCGTCATCTGCTTCTTTGTTCTTTTGTACAGGCGTAGTGTTTCCAGTAGTTCCTTATAGGGAGACACCCATCAGACAACTATGCGTGGACGGTATGCTATTCTGATGCAGAAACCTTACTTATACTACGATATTCATCAACTTCCCCTTTTGCCGTTCTCATCAGTGTTTGTTTCTTTGTATGCTCCTCAACTATGGATGAAAGGTGGATGCGCTCTTCCTCTTCCCGAGGTATTTGACTTACATGTTACCTCTCTCTCTCTCTCTCTCTCTCTCTCTCTGAAGGAGACAGACAAAGCCAGAGCTGGATTGGAAAAGCTGAGCCCATCATTCCAGTTACGCTCAAGGCTTTTGGGGAACATGACAAAGGTATCTCCGTCCTAAACGTCTGAAGCTTTCCATCCTCCCCAGCATAAACCACCAATGAGCGTTATCGCAGCAGCTGGTTAGGCTCCGCATGTACTAATATTCATGCGCTTAAAGCGAGTGTAGTCATGTGCAAAAGGGTTGCACTAAATTATGCTGCTTTGAAGCTTCATGGAAGTAGCGTTCACTCCTTTTCTGTGTGTATATGTGTCCGCGCGGAGCGCACATATGCATATGCCTGCATGCGCACGTTTACTTTTATCACTTTCTGAAGTGATTCTCTTTCGCATACTCTGGTTTTCGAGATTGGGGTAATGACTAGATACACAGTCAGAAATGAAAAGGAATAGACGCAAATAACTAAGCATGACTAGGCATATCAAGAGTTAAAGGAAGTTTGTGAAAC
Source organism: Ceratopteris richardii (assembly GCA_020310875.1). Classification (NCBI taxonomy): domain Eukaryota; kingdom Viridiplantae; phylum Streptophyta; class Polypodiopsida; order Polypodiales; family Pteridaceae; genus Ceratopteris; species Ceratopteris richardii. Next base: position 105,840,386 of record CM035441.1, on the reverse strand, counting down.
GGATTATTTCACCATCAAGCGAGCATCCTCTCTATTTATAAGCTCATCTTCTCTATAAAGTAATAGGTCAGCTTTCACCATGAAGAGAGCATCTTGACTACTTGGGAAGTCTTAAATCCTCTACCTTCGTAAGAGCATGATCAATGTTGTCAGCCCATATGTTGCGTTGCATCATGATTTGATAAAAAAATAAAATCCGTATGATTAGATAGTAAAAGGGTGACCATTTATGGGTTTAACCTTTGGGCTAGTTGGAGTACTTAATCTGGCAGATATCTCCACTATGGTGTGAGAAAATGGAGTTATTAAGGTCCACTATTTTGGGGCTCGCGGTAGATGTGTGTAATCCCTATTAAGTTTCCAAGACAACCGATGGTAAAAGGCACCATTGGCTTGATGATATACATAAAATTCCTTTTTTAACAAAGGAAACCTTCATATTTGATAATTCAATGACTCAACTTAAGTTGTCTAAATTTATCTTCAATGGTTTGGCCCTTCTAAGGTATAGTGAAATGCTTGAACCTTTTGCGCTCTACATGTATGTATCCCTTTTCTAACTTTAATTATCTATCTCCCACCCTTTTTGTTGGAGTTCAAGCAATAGAGAAGCAAGCAAACAATAGCACGAAGAACAAGAAGCTTGGAGACTTCAAACCATATAAATCCTTTCTCAACCTTCACACTTTGTTCTCATGCACTTTCACTACAAAACCACAAGGATGAAATGCGTACACCTCTTCATGTAAATCAGCATTCATATATGCAGTCTTAATGTTCAACTCATGTACATTGCAACCATGTTGAGCTTCAAGTGCACAAATGCTATGAACAATGGTCATACGACATGTGGGAGCAAAAGTCTCATCAAAATCAATGCCTTTATCTTGAGCATAACCTTTGGCAACAAGCCTACCCCACCTATCAATTGTTCCATGAAGTTCACATTTGAGCTTGTATAGCCATTTAGTGCCAAAGGCCTTTTGCTTGGAGGTCAAATCACATAAATAAATATTACAATTCTTAATCATAGCATCATATTTTGATTGCATAGAGTCCATCCAAATTTTTTATGCAAACCAAGCACGATGAGAGCCTAAACGAGTGTGATATGCCAAAGGTGCATCTAATTTACTATCTCTCAAAGTCTGCACTGGCCATTTATTAATTGTTTTTTCCTATTCTATGCCATCCAACTCACAAAAAATTGCATCATGTAAATCTACAATAGAAATGGAATGATCTACATTATCATTTGGAACTTGCAAAGGCTAAGCAATTGCCTCATTTGGACCAATACTTGACTTTCCACCTATAAAAAGAGGCAACAAAGTGTCATACGCATCCTTCAAGCTAAATGACATCTCCTTGATACATGAAAATAATTCCTCAATTGCATCTTCCACAAAAAAAAAGATCATGGTTAACTAGAATGTATTTATTTTGTGGATGATATAGACAATAACCTTTGCTTTTAGAACTGTACCCAATAAAAGTACATTTCATTGCTTTATCATCCACTTTTCTATGTTGTTCTTCAGGCACTAATGCATATGCTAGACAACCAAAAATACATAGATGAGCAACATATAGCTTGTGACCATGCCAAGCCTCATATGGAGTGATCAAGTGCAGGGCTTTGGTGGGGCACGTGTTAAGTACATATGCTACATACATAACAACCTCAAGCTAGAAGCTAAATGGTAAAACTTGACTTTTGAACATACACCTCACCATTTGCATGAAAGACCTATTTTTCCTTTTAGCAAATCCATTTTGTTGAGGTTTATACTATTGAGAATATGAGAGGGCATCTCCATTTCGATTTAGGAGACACTCCATTTGTGTTGATATATTTAGGTAGTGATGTGTGTGAACACACTAGGCCCATTGGAGCACGTTTTTCCCTCTTTAGGAGGTTTTCTTCCCTCAGCTTGTATATACACCTATTGCCCTAATGGGTCATATATCTTTGTGCATTCTAGTGGTAATACATTCAGTATTGTGTGTTGTGCTCCAAGATTCTTCTTCTTCCTTGGGTTGTTCGCATGCTCCCACAGACCTCGAACTCAACAATTGGTATCAGAGCAAGTCGTCGCTTCATCTAGGGCATCATCGACACCCCTCCGGTCAGAATCTCATAATCACATAGAATTTGGTGAGCATACTTAGGATGATTAGGAGATCAAAATAACTTTGTTATGTGGTGCAAAACTCGTGATTTGAGCTTGTTTTGACCTCCAAACGCACTATTACAGTGATTTTCTAGGCTATTTTGTCTTTTTATGCCAAAGATATATACAGGTTTCAACTTGCCAGTATAAGCAAATGAAAGTCTACTACAAGTTTAGCAGAACTTGTCAAGGTAGTTATGTTCAACTTTTTCAGATTCAATTATTTTTTTGCATCAGGGTATTTTAGTCAGTGGCCATGGCTGAAAGCAGTGATGTATTTCATATGTTGGCTATTGAGGATAAGTTGGATGGTATGAATTACCCATTATGGGCTTATATGATGCGTCATGTATTGATCATAAAAGGACTGTGGAATATTGTGCAAGGTGTTGAAAAACATCCTATGACAACTATAAATATAGTTACACAAGTTGATGTAGAAGGCATTGAAGATGATGATATTCTTCATGTTCCTATTCTTGCTACAGTTTCTATTGCACCTACTAGAGAGAAAATTTGTTGAGATGGCAGAGATGCTTAGGCGCATGCATTGATAGCCTTGTCTGTCAAACATGCCATTATTCCTCACATTCGCTCTTGCAAAATAGCTAAGGATGCTTAGGATACACTTACCACAGTGTACCAGTCTAGGAATGAGGATTGTGTTGCTTACTTCTGAAAACAGTTGTGATTCTATGGAAATTTTTCTAATAAAGATCAAATATTTGAAGGAACAATTAATTTTTGTTGATGAAGACTTCATTTGATGATGAAAGGCAGTCCAAATGCCTTAACATCTGAGGATTTACATTACAACATATCATCCGTATACTGAGGCTTTCACCAAGGAAATTAAATGGATATGTTTTGCTTGGACATCGTTGTAAGTGCCGGTATAAGCGTTAGAACCAAAATGACGGTATAGGCGTGGGTATGGGCATTGGTATGAGCATCAATATAAGCATTGAAAATACCAACGCTCATATCGATGCTCATACCAATGCCTATACTGATGACTTCTCGGTGTACCATCGTGCATACCAACGACCATGCTAGGAGTATCGTCGCTCATACGGACGATCATATCTACAAAAAGCAGAGTGTGTTGTCTTTTGCTACAGCAACATTACCATGATGTTGTTTAGCAAAAAACAATACACTCTACCCAAAAAAAAATTGAGTACATGTGATGTGTACTCTAATGGCAACTGAAATATGATTTCATAAAGCAAAATACTATCAGACACAAAAGAGATGATCAGAGTGAACCATGAACCATGAACCATGTAAAAAAAAAGTTATATATTTTATAAATAAAGCATGTACAAGAGTGTGGAAAACCACTGTCATATATGAGGCAAATACAAAATGTGGCAAAGCACTTCACATAAAAATCAAATACAAAATTATGGTGCACCATTGCCATATATGAGCTAAATACAAAATTGTGGCACACCACTGTCATACACATGCACAGAAGGATCGAAACATCCATATCAGCAGTCCTGCAACAAAGAAAATTCATGCAATGAGATAAATTCACATGAGATTTACAAACAACAAGTAAAAACCAAGTTGTCAGCCCATATGTTCGTAAGAGCATGATCAATGTTGTCAGCCCATATGTTGTGTTGCATCATGATTTGATAAAATAAAATAAAATCCATATGATTAGATAGTAAAAGGGTGACCATTTATGGGTTTAACCTTTGGGCTAGTTAGAGCAATTAATCTAGCACATATCTCCAATATAGTGTGAGGAATGGGAGTTATTAAGGTCCCCTATTTTGCGGCTTGCAATAGATGTGTGTAATCCCTATTAGGTTTCCGACACAACCGATGGTAAAACGCACCATTGGCTTGATGATATACATAAAATTCGTTTTTTAACAAAGGAAACCTTCGTATTTGATAATTCAATGACTCAACTTTAGTTGTCTAAATTTTTCTTCAATGGTTTGACCATTCTAAGGTATAGTGAAATGCTTGAACCTTTTGTGCTCTACATGTATGTATCCCTTTTCTAACTTTAATTATCTATCTTCCACCTTTTTTGTTGGAGTTCAAGCAATAGAGAAGCAAGCAAACGATAGCACAAAGAACACGAAGCTTGGAGACTTCACACCATATAACTCATTTCTCAACCTTCACACTTTGTTTTCATGCCCTTTCAGTACAAAACCACAAGGATGAAATACGTACACATCTTCATGTAAATCAGCATTCATATATGTAGTCTTAATGTTCAACTCATGTACATTGCAACCATGATGAGCTTTAAGTGCACAAAGGCTTCTAACAATGGTCATACAACATGTGGGAGCAAAAGTCTCATCAAAATCAATGCCTTTCTCTTGAGCATAACCTTTGGCAACAAGCCTAGCTTTATACCTATCAACTATTCCATCAAGTTTACATTTGAGCTTGTATAGCTATTTAGCGCCAAAGGCCTTTTTGCTTGGAGGTCAAATCACATAAAGAAATATTACAATTCTTCATCATAGCATCATATTTTGATTGCATAAAATCCATCCAAATATTTCATGCAAAACAAGCACTATGAGAGCCCAAATGAGTGTGATATGCCATCTAATTTGCTTTCTCTCAAATTTTGCACTGGCCGTTTAATCATTGTTTTCACCTCTTCTATGGTCGCCAACTCATAAACAATTGCATCATGTAAATCTGCAATAGAAATGGAATGATCTACATTATCATTTGGAGCTTGCAAAGGCTAAGCAATTGCCTCATTTGGACCAATACTTGACTTTCCACCTATAAAAAGAGGCAACAAAGCGTCATAAACATCCTTCGAGCTAAATGTTGTCTCCTTGTTACATGAAAATAAGTCCTCAGACGTTGCACCTTCCACCAAAAAAAACATCAATATGGTTAACCACGATCTATTTATTTTGTGGATGATACAGACAATAGCGTTTGCTTTTAGAGTTGTACCCAATAAAAATACATTTCACTGCTTTATCATCCACTTTTGTGTGTTGTTCTTTAGGCACTAATGCATATGCTAGACAACCAAAAATACATAGATGAGCAACATATAGCTTGTAACCATGCCAAGCATCATGTGGAATGATAAAGTGCAAGACTTTGGTGGGGCATGTATTAAGTACATACTGCTACACACATAACAACCTCAAGCTAGATGCTAAGTGGTAAAGCTTGACTTTGACCATACACCTCGCCGTTTCCATGAAAGAACTATTTTCCCCTTTTAGAAAATCCATTTTGTTGAGGTGTATATTGTTTAGAACATTAGAGCGCATCTCCCTTTTCTATCTAGGAGATACTGCATTTGTGTTGATATATTTAGGTAGTGATGTGTGTGAACACACTAGGACTGTCGGGGCACTTTTTCCCTCTTTAGGAGGTGTTTTCCCCTGGCTTGTATATACACCTATTTTCCTAAAGGGTCATATATCTTTGTACATTCTAGTGGTAATACATTCAGTATTGTGTTTTGTGTGTAAGCTTTTTCTTCTTCCTTGTGTTGTTCACGTGCTTCCAGAGACCTCCAACTCTAGCAATTGGTATCAAATCGGGTCACCGCTTCATCTAGGGCATCGTTGACACCGCTCCGGTCAGAGTCTCAAAATTGCACAAAATTTGGTGAGCATATCAAGGTGATTAGGAGATCGAAACAACTTTGTTGTGTTGTGCCCAAATTGTGATTTGAGCTCGTTTCGACCTCCAAATGCACTATCATAGTGCTTCTATAGGCTATTTTCTCTTTTTGTGCCAAAGATATATATAGGTTTCGGTTCTCTAGTATAAGCATTTCAAAGTCTGCTACAAGTTTACTAGAACTCGTTAGTGGCCATGGCTGAAAGCAGTGATGAAAACCAAAAAGCAAAAGTTTTTTTGCAAGTATTGTAAAGCAAATGATCATGTCATAAACAATTGTCCAAAACTCGCTACAAAAGAGGCAAAGAAAAAAGAGGTTGGAAGGCTTGTTGTAGACGCCTCTACACCAAAAAGAGAGTTTGCTAATATAGTGCAAAATTAAGAATGGGTGTTTAATAGTGTTTGCAATTTTGACCCATCTTCTCCTGAACAATGTATGTGTTTAGTAGATTTAGATGTTTGGTACTTTGATAGTGGGGCAACCAAACAGATCACCTCACAGCACAGTTTCTTCACTTCACTTGAGCCTGCCCCTAGAGGGAATAGTGTCACATGTGCCAACAACTCCTCTTATCTTGTTATGGGAGTTGGTAAGATCATTTTGACTATTGCTGATGGTAGTTCTTTTACATTGTCGGATGCTTTATTTGTGCAAGGTATCAAGAAGAATCTATTATCAATTTGAGCTTTAGCCAAGGTTGGCTCGGTTGTGAAATTTCTTGATAAAATATGTAGAATTCATGATCTATCAAATGACGGTGTGATTATTGCTTCTAGCATTTTATGTCATGGCCTATATAATCTCATAGGCTATGAAAAATCTGTGAATGATTCGGTATGTGCAGTACATGATTTTGAGGCTATGTTAGATGCAAAGCTTTGGCATGCATGCTTTGGTAATCTAAATTTTGCTAGTTTGTTACACCTCAAGAAATCTAAAATGGTGTCCTCTTTGCCCAAGCTTGAGGCACCTGGTAAAGATGTATGTAAAGATGCATGCATGGGTATATCCATTGAAAACAAAGTTCGAAGTGTTTATGTGCTTCAAATAGTTTTTGGTTTTGGCTGAAAATCTGTCAGCATGTAAAATGGGCACCCTGCATTCTGATTGAGGGAGGAATATATGTCTTCTGACTTTAATGCATTTCTCCTTGAACGTGGGATAAAACATCAGTGTACACTACCATATACACCTCAACAGAGTGGAGTTGTTGAATGGAAGAACAGGTCACTCATGGAGATGGTGAGGTGTATGGTCAAGAGTCAGGTTTTACCACATATTTTCTAGCTTGAGGTTGTTATGTGTGCAACATATGTACTTAGAAGGAGCCCCACTAAAGCACTGTAGTCGATCACTCCATATGAGGCTTGTCATGGTTGCAAGACATTGTAAAATGTGTTTTTGTTGAGTACAGTTCTAAAAGCAAAGGTTATCATTTGTATCTTCCATAGACTAAATGCATTTTGGTTAGCCATGATGTTGTTTTTGTGGAAGATGTTATTCAACCTTTACTTTCATATACGAAGGAGACATGTGTTAGCCCCAAAGACATGTATGATACTTTACTACCTCTTTTTACAAGTGGACACTCTATTGCTGGTCCTAATGAGGCGACTTCTTAGCCTTTGTAGGTTTCACGTTGTGGTCGAGATTTGAAGACCACGCCTGTGATTTGCTCAGAAGGAGTAATTTAAAGATGACCTAGGGCAAAGAAAATATAAAGAAAAAGGCACATAATGGAGAAGACTGCTACAATGGTTTTCGTGGATCGTTGTTTTCGGGAGCAATCTTCAGTCCTTTGGGAATATGATGGAGGCCACCTTGCAAGCACCTATTCAACTTTAGCCATATTGAGCATACTTGGAGATAATTTCTCACATGTACGAAAGCATTCTTTATTAACATCAATGGGGAAACTTCAACAACATGATGGAAGCTTTACATCAACGCATATGGGATCTAAAACAGATTTAAGATACGTCTATTGTCCAGTTGCTATATCTGTAATTTTAAAGGATTGGAACGGAATAGACAAAGGAAATGAAATCACATATGTTATGAGCTGATAGTCGTATGACAATGGCTTTGGATTATCTCCAGGTCTAGAACCTCATGGTGGTGCAACTTATTGTGCTATTGCTTCTTTATTTATGTTGGGATGTATATACATGGATCCGTTATCAGAGGAATCCACACTTTTTGATGTCAAGGGTGTCATGAAACTGTGTTCAGAGATGGACACAATCTGGGAGGCATCTTCTAAAAAAGGGTTCGGCCATGTTTTCCTGGAGGTCTTCACGAGGCAGCAAGAAGAGGCTCGAACTTTGAAGAGGGAAAAGGAGATAGAAAGGAGGATTATCACCGGAATAGGGCCGTTCTGGAAAAAGGAGGGACTGAGATTCACGTTTTGCCTGTGAGGAGGGCTGTCCTAGAAGTAAAGATGATGACCTGTAGAAGAAGGTAGGCTTCGATACTACAAGAAAGCTGCTGATGAATGATTATGAGGAAATCAACTATGAGCAGGGAGAGAAAAAAAATGTGGTGCCGGTGAAAGGAAGCAGTATTGAAGGACTCACTCTCAGAAAAGAGGAGTTCGCTCCTCCATAGATGGAAAAGGGCAATAGTGGGCTAGCCATGTATGTTGGCATTCTCAGGCATGTTTCGTCACAATTATGATACAGGGTATGTCCAGTTTTGTAAGTGGTCTGGATTGCATATAGTAAACTCAGAGAAATACAGTGGCAAAAGGGGGGGCTAGAGCACGAATGGAGGGTGGCATCTTCATGGTTCTCTGTTGTGTGTGTCATTGGCATCAGAAATCCTTGTAGAGCGACATTAATCTTTTCAAGCTTCGAAGGTTTGTCTACAAACTGAAATAGTTGTTCCCTATGGTTCTCTACTCTAAAGTTTTCAACTAAACGCTGACCTCATCTGCCTATCAATGGTCGTGATGCATAAAGAACAAAAATTCAAGATTCGTAGAGGAAAGGTTCACTATGGAGCAGTGCACATCAATTGCCGTGTGACTGATCATGTTCTTCATTTTCATCGTTGCACAATTTGCTTTCAAATGAAGGAAATCTAACACTATTCTAATGACTGGTTTTGAGAGAATCCAACAAGGTTGCACTCTTTTCCTCCCAGCTTAGAGATGGAACTATTCATAAAGGTTATGTTACATTGATGGAAGCAAATGTCGGCTGTTTTATCCTTCACTCTGACTTGATAAAGCAAGGAAGGACTAAGCCTGTTCGCATGGTAGATTTTCCTGGCCATATTCTTCTGCTCCTTTGATGAGCATTGCCATGCGAGAAGGTTCACAAGTGCAGCTGCATCTTGGGCAAGACAGGTTCAGGTTCGGAGGCTACAAATCTTACCTTCAAATCCACTAATCCATTAGAAAATTCAAAATCGGATCTCAGCCAAAGAACTTTGGAGATTTTCTATAATTTGGCTCGATCTCTGCTTCGGGTATGGGAAAGTTCTCTGCGTAACCTACTTTAGAGGAACCACTATCTACTAATGTCACATCACGATCGATTTTTGAAAAGTGTAAAGAGGAAATACGTTGCATATTGAAGGTTATATAGCTGACTTCTGAAATTAAACTTATTTATGCAAGATGACAATGAGAAGACCAAGTTCAGAAGGATTTTTCATGTCAGAAGATGGTCATTGTTTCCTCGGAGGAGAAAACGAGTGATGGAACATTGTATGATTGAGGAGTACAGGGCCGGAAGCAGTTATGACCTCGACAGGGCAAGACGAAAAAGGGAAGCATTACCGGGAAAGCTTAGTGGAGTATGATGTGCCTTGTTCTTCGTTTGATTGGATGACTTCTGTTCTCTGCTGAGAATATACACGAACCAAGTTTGGGAAGGAGACAGATGAAGATGTGGTGTTGTGACATCACATATTGGGACAAGATGGCTTCAACTCGGCTTTAGTAGAGGAAGACACGTTTTGCACTCAGCTGTGCATGCCATTTCAAATGCACTTTCACTAAATAACAAGCATATCTGGAAAAGGAAAAGAGAGGAGGAATTTCTTTCAAACAACTTGGCAGTCATGTTCTCTCTTACATGTATGAAACAAAGTCAAACCTTTGTCTGCTACAAGATTGAGAAGAAGGGTGTATCTTTATTATGGTAGAACTGATGAAAAAGGAAAGGTTCTTCTTCCTATATGTGAATTGGAGTGCATTGAGGATATGATATCGAGCTCAAAATCTCATGGAGCACACAAGGAATGCTGACTATGATGGTATACCCATTTTGAAATACATATCATCTGGAGCTTTGATTCATGTGTAACACTACAAACTTTTGGTCAATAGTTTCCTTTTTTTAACTGGTACTTATGACAACCAAAAAAATGCTTTACTTACATTACCTTAAGTTTTGGTTTGTAACTATAATATGTATATATCTATATATGCATATATCTATGCGGCGTACTGAAAAAAATATGTACATTGCTGAAATTTGCGAATGAATCTATGAGCTGAAAGGTGTTTAAAGGACAAATAAAGATTGAATGAGGAGGCTTGTCTGTTAGCCAAGTCAAAGGTGTGCTCTTTCTGTGATCTTTCATACGATGAAGTTCTATGGTACTTTGAATTATTGACGAATTGTTAAAACTCATACTCCTGTAGTCCACAACTTTCTTCAATTTTAGTTTGAATATGAGTTGATTAATGTAAACACAGTAATGAATATATTTGTTTGACAAGGGATAAAGAAAAGAAAGTTTGGCTTTCTTTTGAGTTTACTTTAGTATTATCGTTAGTTTTTCTCTCAGTTTGCAAATTCTGAATTCTGTGGGACTTCTTATCTAACATTATACATGCATGATGCTTGCAAGCTTGTATGCCAAGAACTCTTATGGACCTACCTGGTTATGCATGCACTTCGATGATTGTTTCATTCTCTACTGCTTTGGTTCAATTACGCCAGGATAAAAGGTTCAGTGAAAAGTCTGTTCTAAGTTAGTAACTATTAATGAGCCAACTGATATTATCGCATCATGATTTGACATCCAATTCAAAGGAGTGCGTTAAAAATCTTCCATATAGAACTATTCCCTTTGCTACGATATATTTGGGAATATGCATCGTTACTTAAAGAACTCTTGGAAAAACTCATAACATTGTAGTCTGCGCACATACATCCATGAATCAAGGGATCAGTACTGGAGTATTGATCCTAAACAATTGCACATCTAAGGCTCAAGACAATGTATGTGCATGTAAATACTTAAATTTCTTTTTTCACCCTCCCTTCCAAGAAAACCCGTGACATAGCTGTTGAACCTGACATGAAAGGAGGGTTTGAATAAAATATCGAACTAGTTTACTAAAGAATAGAGTTAGCATTCAAAAATTGAGCGATCTAGTACTTTAGACATGGAAGATCTCCTAGCTCAGTTCATACGCTTTCATGAAGAGGATCGGCGTCAAAAAGCCATCCAGTCGCTTCATGACCGTTTAATCAAGCGATGCGGGTTTTTCGATGGCAAAAATATATCCAAGTTCTGCAAAGAATATGAACTCAAGGCCAAATACCTAGGTGTCGGATTAAGTCCGATGACGGATATGGAATTATGCAAAAACTTTGCCTATGTGCGTGAATACAGTGTTCGCGATCAACTCATGCGAATACACAGCATGACATGGTTGCAATATAAAGCGATGCTCCTCAAGTAGTTCATGCTGGAGGACATAGACAAAGTGACTCGTAAGTCCTTCTTGAGGTGGGTTCATATGCCCAAAGACCAGTCGATTCTCGAGATTAAGGGAGAGTTTGAGCGACAATATGATGATCTTTCTAAGCACGATAAGAGGTGCATAAGTCATGAAAGGGTGTCGTTTTTTCTTCGAACAATCGATGTTAAAGCCCGGCAAGAACTAATTCCGCTTCTACAAGATATAGACTCCGACTCGGGGCTCACAGAGGATTGGATGCTCATTCATGAAGCTCTGAGGAAATACGTAAAGAAACAACAAACAATTGAGAAATTTCTAAATGATTGGAGAACTGATCTTCAAACAGATGAAAATTATAACCATGTTCCAAGCATTTTACCAATTTTGGATAACATTCAAGTCCATGAGGCTGTAGAGACCCCACTTGGGCATGAAGTAGATATGCATGGGCTTGACATACATAGTGATGATGGGAAATATGAAGAAACTTCTAAAAGTGCGATCAATATAACCTCAAAGGTTACAAGGTGACAAGAGCCTCTAGGCTTCTTTACAGCGATTACATCTTTAGGTGCCATAAGTGGACAACGCCCGAAGATGGGAGGATCAAAGGAGCAAGTGGAAGCTGATCAAAATCAAACCAAACTAAACCAACATCAAAGCAAACAAACAAAAAACATAAAACAAAACAAAAATGAACAAAACCCAACAAGAAATCAAGATGAAGCTTCCCCTACTCCGATAAACTTCTCACATCAAATAAAGGATAATCAAACAAATCAAGAAACATCTCAAGATGCAAACAAAGAGATAGAGATATGTAGAAGGCTCATAGGTGACCGAATGGAGATAAAAAATGAGATACAAATAGAGAACCCAATAAATATGTCTGAAGATTGAGCTCGAGATGCATTCTTACGTGATGACATCGGCCAAGATGTGGAGTATGATTGGATGTCACTTGATGGTCATGAACCCCTTCTGACACATGATTCGGATAGAGCTTGTGATCTAATGACTGAATTACATGAAGAAACTCCGATGGAACATGATGTTGAATCTAAGGACCTGTCAACAAAAGATTCGATGGGTAAGAAAATGGATATGCAGAAACCTACATTATACATGCATACAGAGATGCAAGAAAATGAACCTACTTATATGAAGGAGGACATGCAAATAATGAGTCCTCTAGAGATTGAAATGTGTGATGACGGAGATGAGCATGATTCTAATCTAGAGGATATACAAATGATAAGTCCTCTAGATAATGATATCTATGTTGATGGTGATAAGCATGATCCTAATCCTACGGATAGTCTAGATCAAGATCAAGATATTGATATGCTTTTGAGCGATGCCACATTGGACAAAGATCCCACACATAAAAGAGAGGATAAGTTGGATGGAGTTCAAAATAATGATATGTATGTAAATGATGCCACACTCCATGAAGAGAGAAATATGAATGAACAGGAGGAGGATGAGAAAATACCATTGATCATTCCTCTAAACACTGATATGTATGTAAAAAAAAATCATGTTGAGTTGAGTCCACACGTTGAAGAAATTGAGCATAAAGTGGCAGATGAAATGTTTATTGTGATGTATGATAAATCTGATGTGTGTATAGCATCGAAGCATATTCCATGTAAAACTATTGAGTCAAACGATTGCATTGATGAAGCTCGAGTTGATTGGATGTATATGTCGAGATTCTCATACATGATGAGATACTTGAGCAAGAATTAATGATTGAAGAAGGTGGACTAAGTACATCCTCTGAAGAGAATGAGCAAGAATCGATAGAGATGGATGTAGAATCCTATGATGGAATTTTGGATAAAGAAATTGAAGATCAAGATTTTCTTGATTATGAGGATATGGATTCTCTTCATGTTTGAGGAGAGATGATTTGGGATCATAACAATGATGAAGAATTCTTGGAAAGACTAGAGGACGAAGCAGATACCATAATTGCTGGGGCTCAAGTAGAAAGGAATCATGATAGATTGGAAGACAAAAGTGATTGTTTATTATCATCTAAGAGTGATGATCACATCTACTTGATGAAGGAATCGAATGAATCTAGTCAAAAGTTATGCTCTAATGAAGATGAAAATCATATTCAAAATGATGAAGATATTTCCTCAAATGATTCCATGCATGAAATATATAAAAATGCATTGTTGAAGAGGCTTTTTGAAGATGGTTTAAGCTCATCAAAAATCAAAACTCTATACTTATGTGCTTTTGATTCGTCAAGAATAACCTCATATGATGCATGTGAGAGGATTATGAACAAAGGTAACTATGTCCAGATGATCGCATCATGGATTTTCAAATTTGCCAAGAGCTATACCTACCAATCCAATCACCAAGGGGTGGACAAGCAAATGAAATGGCTTGTCCACATATCTAATCTGTTTAAAAATGATTCACGGATTGATGCGATCCAAAGGTGGCTTCTTTTCAAGCATAGCTTCTTTGGTGAGCATATATCAAGGGAGGTGGGTTTGAAGGGAAAACCTCTAATAAATGAGAATTGATAATACTAAAAAGAAATTCGTAAATAGAAATGTATATATATCTCATGCTCTTTGCTTTAATCTTAAGATAGATACAAGGAACCAAATAAAAATCAAAAGGCAAGGAATTAAAGTGAGAACACTTATGGTAATAAATGCATGTTGGATGAGTGGTTTGAAGTCAAAATAATTCAAATAGATATTTTCAATGTTCAAATGAATGAAGTTTTTCAATATGTCATTATTGAACATGATGCTACTAATTTCTCTTATGAGGTTTTGAGAACAGGTGTTGATATGGAGGTGATCGAAGATCTAGAGTTTTGATAGATTGTACAAGAGGCAACCACTTTCGAGCTGCATGTTTATGTTTTATTGCAAATGATTTTCTGAAGTTCTTTCATGGATTGCATGTACATATTGTGTCATATGATTTGATGCTTCTCATGATTTGTTTAGTTTCTATGAGTGCAGGAAATGACCAAGCGGAGATAATGGAGATGGCAAACAAAGAATGAAGTTGTGAAAAACATTTTATCTAGCTTTCCTCCTTTAACCCTGATCTTTTCTTTGCACCATCTTTGAGTTGCATTGCATATAAAGTATGCATACTTTAAGTTGAAAAGAGCACATGTTTTCAATTCTCATAGATGCACATTCATTTGCACATAAATGGATTGTAAATATTATGGATAAGAGTAGGATTGAGCTATGAGTGAAAATCAGGGAAGAGAGTCATTGCCTTTGTGAGAAAAATTATGAGTGGTGAGGAGCTTTGTTTAGAATCTCTGACAAGCATTTCCATACTCCCACCATAATTATGAATTGTTGCATCTAAAGTATGCATGCATGAATATGTATGTGCATGGATTTTTGAAGCCCATAGATGCACATCTAATTGCACATAAGCTAATTTGTAAATGCATGATCGAAATTTAGCTTGAATTTTGAGTTTGAATGAGAATATCTCGACATCGAATGCCTCATACCTTCCTTACGCACCATTATGTTTCCCGATGCATTTTAGAGTATGAACAAATAGGGCCCATTACATGGCGGTGCACAGACACAATGACTTCGTATATGCCCATGCACTTGATTCTTCTCATTTCCTTTGATTATTCAAAAGTCTTGTAGATGCAGAAATGAAGATTGATGTGGTGCATCCGCAGGATGCACAGGTTCAGAGGGGGTGGATGTGGTCGAGATTTGAAGACCACGCCTGTGATTTGCTCGGAAGGAGTAATTTAAAGATGACCTAGGGCAAAGAAAATATAAAGAAAAAGGCACATAATGGAGAAGACTGCTACAATGGTTTTCATGGATCGCTGTTTTTGGGAGCAATCTTCAGTCCTTTGGGAATATGATGGAGGCCACCTTGCAAGCACCTATTCAGCTTTAGCCATATTAAGCATACTTGGAGATAATTTCTCACGTGTACGAAAGCATTCTTTATTGACATCAATCGGGAAACTTCAACAACATGATGGAAGCTTTACATCAACGCATATGGGATCTGAAACAGATTTAAGATACGTCTATTGTCCGGTTGCTATATCTATAATTTTAAAGGATTGGAACGGAATAGACAAATGAAATGCAATCAGATATGTTATGAGCTGATACTCGTATGAAAATGGCTTTGGATTATCTCTAGGTCTAGAACCTCATGGTGGTGCAACTTATTGTGCTATTGCTTCTTTATTTATGTTGGGATGTATATACATGGATCCGTTATCAGAGGAATCCACACTTTTTGATGTCAAGGGTGTCATCAAATGGTGTGTTCAGAGACGGACAAAATCTGGGAGGCATATTCTAAAAAAGGGTTCGGCCACATTTTCTTGGAGGTCTTGACGAGGCGACAAGAAGAGGCTCGAACTTCGAAGAGGGAAAAGGAGATAGAAAGGAGGATGATCAGGGGAATAGGGCCGTTCTGGCAAAAAGGAGGGGCTGAGATTCACGTTTTGCCTGTGAGGGGGGCTGTCCTAGAAGTAAAGATGATGACCTATAGAAGAAGGTAGGCTACGATACTACAAGAAAGCTACTAATGAATGATTATGAGGAAATCAACTCTGAGAAGGGAGAGAAAAAAATGTGGTGCTGGTGAAGGAAGCAGTACTGAAGGACTCACTCTCAGAAAAGGGGAGTTTGCTCCTCCATAGATGGAAAAGGGCAATAGTGGGCTAGCCATGTATGTTGGCATTTTGAGGCATGTTTGGTCACAATTATGATACAGGGTATGTCAAGTTTTGCAACTCGTCTGGATTGCATATAGTAAACTGAGAGAAATAGAGTGGCAAAAAGGGGGGGCTAGAGCACGAATGGAGGGCGGCATCTTCATGGTTCTCTGTTGTGTGTGTCATTGGCATCATAAATCCTTGTAGAGTGACGTTAATCTTTTCCAACCTTGAAGGTTTGTCTACAAACTGAAATAGCTGTTCCCTATGGTTCTCTACTCTAAAGTTTTCAACTAAACGCTGACCTCATCTGCCTATCAATGGTTGTGATGCCTAAAGAACAAAAATTTAGGATTCGTAGAGGAAAGGTTCACTATGGAGTAGTGCACATCTATTGCCGTGTGACTGATCATGTTCTTCATTTTCATCGTTGCACAATTTGCTTTCAAATGGAGGAAATCTGACACTATTTTAATGACTGGTTTTGAGAGAATCCAGCAAGGTTGCACTCTTTCCCTCCCAGCTTAGAGATGGAACTATTCATAAAGGTTCTGTTACATTGATGGAAGCAAATGTAGGATGTTTCATCCTTCACTTTGACTTGATAAAGCAAGGAAGGACTAAGCCTGTTCGCATGGTAGATTTTCGTGGCCATACTCTTTTGCTCCTTTCATGAGCATTGCCATGCGAGAAGGTTCACAAGTGCAGCTGCATCTTGGGCAAGACAGGTTCAGGTTCGGAGGCTACAAATCTTACCTTCAAATCCACTAATCCATTAGAAAATTCAAAATCGGATCTCAGCCAAACAACTTTGGAGATTTTCTATAATTTGGCTCGATCTCTGCTTCGGGTATGGGAAAGTTCTTTGCATAACCTACTTTAGAAGAACCACTGTCTACTAATGTCACATCACGATCGATTTTTGAAGAGTGTAAAGAGGAAATACATCGCATATTGAAGGTTATATAGCTGACTTCTGAAATTAAACTTATTTATGCAAGATGACAATGAGAAGACCAGGTTCAGAAGGATTTTTCATGTGAGAAGATGGTCATTATTTCCTCGGAGGAGAAAAAGAGTGATGGAACATTGTATGGTTGAGGAGTATAGGGTCGGAAGTAGTTATGACCTCGAAAGGGCAAGACGAAAAAGGGACAGCATTACCGGGAAAGCTTAGTGGAGTATGATGTGCCTTGTTCTTCGTTTGATTGGATGACTTCTGTTCTCTTCTGAGAATATACACGAACCAAGTTCGGGAAGGAGATGGATGAAGATCTGGTGTTGTGACATCACATATTGGGACAAGATGGCTTCAGCTCGGCTTCAATAGAGGACAGGTTTTGCACTTAGCTGTGCATGCCATTTCAAATGCACTTGCACTAATTTACAAGCATATCTGGAAAAGGAAAAGGGAGGAGGAAATTTCTTTCAAAGAACTTGGCGGTCATATTCTCTCTTACATGTATGAAACAAAGTCAAACCTTTGTCTGCTACAAGATTGAGAAGAAGGGTATTTCTTTATTATGGTAGAATTGATGAAAAAGGAAAGGTTCTTCTTCCTATATGTGAATTGGAGTGCATTAAGGATATGATATCGAGCTCAAAATCTCATGGAGCACACAGGGAATGCTGGTTATGATGGTATACCCATTTTGAAATACATATCATCTGGAGCTTTGATTCATGTGTAACACTACAAACTTCTGGTCAATAGTTTCTTTTTTTTAACTGGTACTTATGACAACCAAAAAAATGCTTTACTTATAGTACCTTAAGTTTTGGTTTGTAACTATAATATGTATATATATCTATATATGCATATATCTATGCGGCGTATTGAACAAAATCTGGTCATTGCTGAAATTTGTGAATGAATCTATGAACTGAAAGGAGTTTAAAGGACAAATAAAGATTGAATGAGGAGGCTTGTCTGTTAGCCAAGTCAAAGGTGTGTTCTTTCTGTGATCTTTCATACGATGAAGTTCTATGGTACTTTGAATTATTGACAAACTGTTCAAACTCATACTCCTGTAGTCCACAACTTTCTTCAATTTTAGTTTGAATATGAGTTGATTAATGTAAACACAATAATGAATATATTTGTTTGAAGGGATCAAGAAGAATCTGTTATCAATTTGAGCTTTAGCCAAGGATGGCTCGGTTGTGAAATTTCTTGATAAAATATGTAGAATTCATGATCTGTCAAATGACGACGTCATTATTGCTTCTAGCATTTTATGTCATGGGCTATATAATCTCATAGGCTATGAAAAATCTGTGAATGATTCGGTATGTGCAGTACATGATTTTGAGGCTATGTTAGATGCAAAGCTTTGGCATGCATGCTTTGGTAATCTAAATTTTACTAGTTTGCTACACCTCAAGAAATCTAAAATGGTGTCCTCTTTGCCCAAGCTTGAGGCACCTGGTAAAGATGTATGTAAAGGCTCTATTTTGGACAAAATGCATCATTCCTCCTTTCCAAAAGATGGTTTAGTTTGAACTACTCAAAAATTGCAACTTGTTCACAATGATGTCTGTGGTCCTATGTAGACACCCTCTTTTGGAAACTATCTTTACTTCGTGACTTTCAACGATGATTTTTCTAGGCATGCATGGGTATATCCATTGAAAACAAAGTTCGAAGTGTTTATGTGCTTCAAATAGTTTTTGGTTTTGGCTGAAAATCTGTCAGCATGTAAAATGGGCACCCTGCATTCTGATTGAGGGAGGAATATATGTCTTCTGACTTTAATGCATTTCTCCTTGAACGTGGGATAAAACATCAGTGTACACTACTATATACACTTCAACAGAGTGGAGTTGCTGAACGGAAGAACAGGTCACTCATGGAGATGGTGAGGTGTATGGTCAAGAGTCAGGTTTTACCACATATTTTCTAGCTTGAGGTTGTTATGTGTGCAACATATGTACTTAGCAGGAGCCCCACTAAAGCACTGTAGTCGATCACTCCATATGAGGCTTGTCATGGTTGCAAGACATTGTAAAATGTGTTTTTGTTGAGTACAGTTCTAAAAGCAAAGGTTATCATTTGTATCTTCCATAGACTAAATGCATTTTGGTTAGCCATGATGTTGTTTTTGTGGAGGATGTTATTCAACCTTTACTTTCATATACGAAGGAGACATGTGTTAGCCCCAAAGACATGTATGATACTTTACTACCTGTTTTTACAAGTGGACACTCTATTGCTGGTCCTAATGAGGCGACTTCTTAGCCTTTGTAGGTTTCACGTTGTGGTCGAGATTCGAAGACCACGCCTGTGATTTGCTCAGAAGGAGTAATTTAAAGATGACCTAGGGCAAAGAAAATATAAAGAAAAAGGCACATAATGGAGAAGACTGCTACAATGGTTTTCATGGATCGTTGTTTTCGGGAGCAATCTTCACTCCTTTGGGAATATGATGGAGGCCACCTTGCAAGCACCTATTCAACTTTAGCCATATTGAGCATACTTGGAGATAATTTCTCACATGTACGAAAGCATTCTTTATTGACATCAATGGGGAAACTTCAACAACATGATGGAAGCTTTACATCAACGCGTATGGGATCTAAAACAGATTTAAGATACGTCTATTGTCTAGTTGCTATATCTGTAATTTTAAAGGATTGGAATGGAATAGACAAAGGAAATGCAATCACATATGTTATGAGCTGATAGTCGTATGACAATGGCTTTGAATTATCTCCAGGTCTAAAACCTCATGGTGGTGCAACTTATTGTGCTATTGCTTCTTTATTTATGTTGGGATGTATATACATGGATCCGTTATCAGAGGAATCCACACTTTTTGATGTGAAGGGTGTCATCAAATGGTGTGTTTGGAGATGGACAAAATCTGGGAGGCATCTTCTAAAAAAGGGTTCGGCCACGTTTTCCTGGAGGTCTTGACGAGGCAGCAAGAAGAGGCTCATACTTTGAAGAGGGAAAAGGAGATAGAAAGGAGGATGATCAGGGGAATAGGGCCGTTCTAGCAAAAGGAGGGACTGAGATTCACGTTTTGCCTGTGAGGAGGGCTGACCTAGAAGTAAAGATGATGACCTGTAGAAGAAGGTAGGCTGCGATACTACAAGAAAGTTGCTGATGAACGATTATGAGGAAATCAACTCTGAGCAGGGAGAGAAAAAAAATGCGGTGCCGGTGAAAGGAAGCAGTATTGAAGGACTCACTCTCAGAAAAGAGGAGTTCGCTTCTCCATAGATGGAAAAGGGAAATAGTGGGCTAGCCATGTATGTTGGCATTCTCACGCATGTTTGGTCACAATTATGATATAGGGTATGTCCAGTTTTGCAAGTCGTCTGGATTGCATATAGTAAACTCAGAGAAATACAGTGGCAAAAGGGGGGTCTAGAGCACGAATGGAGGGCGGCATCTTCATGGTTCTCTGTTGTGTGTGTCATTGGCATCATAAATCCTTGTAGAGCGACATTAATCTTTTCCAGCTTCGAAGGTTTGTCTACAAACTGAAATAGTTGTTCCCTATGGTTCTCTACTCTAAAGTTTTCAACTAAACGCTGACCTCATCTGCCTATCAATGGTCGTGATGCATAAAGAACAAAAATTCAAGATTCGTAGAGGAAAGGTTCACTATGGAGCAGTGCACATCTATTGTCGTGTGACTGATCATGTTCTTCATTTTCATCGTTGCACAATTTGCTTTCAAATGAAGGAAATCTAACACTATTCTAATGACTGGTTTTGAGAGAATCTAGGAAGGTTGCACTCTTTTCCTCCCAGCTTAGAGATGGAACTATTCATAAAGGTTCTGTTACATTGATGGAAGCAAATGTAGGCTGTTTTATCCTTCACTCTGACTTGATAAAGCAAGGAAGGACTAAGCCTGTTTGCATGGTAGATTTTCCTGGCCATATTCTTCTGCTCCTTTCATGAGCATTACCATGCAAGAAGGTTCACAAGTGCAGCTGCATCTTGGGCAAGACAGATTCAGGTTCGGACGCTACAAATCTTACCTTCAAATCCACTAATCCATTAGAAAATTCAAAATCGGATCTCAGCCAAACAACTTCGGAGATTTTCTATAATTTGGC
The DNA here is from genome assembly GCA_020310875.1 of Ceratopteris richardii. Taxonomy (NCBI): domain Eukaryota; kingdom Viridiplantae; phylum Streptophyta; class Polypodiopsida; order Polypodiales; family Pteridaceae; genus Ceratopteris; species Ceratopteris richardii. The sequence goes on along the minus strand of CM035441.1, from coordinate 105,819,084 downwards.
TCGATCTCTGCTTCGGGTATGGGAAAGTTCTCTGCATAACCTACTTTAGAGGAACCGCTATCTACTAATGTCACATCACGATCCATTTTTGAAAAGTGTAAAGAGGAAATACATTGCATATTGAAGGTTATATAGCTGACTTCTGAAATTAAACTTATTTATGCAAGATGACAATGAGAAGACCAAGTTCAGAAGGATTTTTCATGTCAGAAGATGGTCATTGTTTCCTCGGAGGAGAAAAAGAGTGATGGAACATTGTATGGTTGAGGAGTACAGGGCCGGAAGCAGTTATGACCTCGACAGGGCAAGACGAAAAAGGGACAGCATTATCGGGAAAGCTTAGTGGAGTATGATGTGCCTTGTTCTTCGTTTGATTGGATGACTTCTGTTCTCTGCTGAGAATATACACGAACCAAGTTTGGGAAGGAGACGGATGAAGATCTGGTGTTGTGACATCACATATTGGGACAAGATGGCTTCAACTCGGCTTCAATAGAGGAAGACACGTTTTGCACTCAGTTGTGCATGCCATTTCAAATACACTTTCACTAATTCACAAGCATATCTGGAAAAGGAAAAGAGAGGAGGAAATTTCTTTCAAACAACTTGGCAGTCATATTCTCTCTTACATGTATGAAACAAAGTCAAACCTTTGTCTGCTACAAGATTGAGAAGAAGGGTGTTTCTTTATTATGGTAGAACTGATGAAAAAGGAAAGGTTCTTCTTCCTATATGTGAATTGGAGTGCATTGAGGATATGATATCGAGCTCAAAATCTCATGGAGCACACAAGGAATGCTGATTATGATGGTATACCCATTTTGAAATACATATCATTTGGAGCTTTGATTCATGTGTAACACTACAAACTTCTGGTCAATAGTTTCTTTTTTTTAACTGGTACTTATGACAACCAAAAAAATGCTTTACTTACGTTACCTTAAGTTTTGGTTTGTAACTATAATATGTATATATCTATATATGTATATATCTATGCGGCGTACTGAAAAAAATATGTACATTGCTGAAATTTGCGAATGAATCTATGAGCTGAAAGGTGTTTAAAGGACAAATAAAGATTGAATGAGGAGGCTTGTCTGTTAGCCAAGTCAAAGGTGTGCTCTTTTTGTGATCTTTCATACGATGAAGTTCTATGGTACTTTGAATTATTGACGAATTTTTAAAACTCATACTCCTGTAGTCCACAGCTTTCTTCAATTTTAGTTTGAATATGAGTTGATTAATGTAAACACAGTAATGAATATATTTGTTTGACGAGGGATAAATAAAAGAAAGTTTGGCTTTCTTTTGAGTTTACTTTAGTATTATCCTTAGTTTTTCTCTCAGTTCGCAAATTCTAAATTCTGTGGGACTGCTTATCTAACATTATACATGCATGATGCTTGCAAGCTTGTATGCCAAGAACTCTTATGGACCTACCTGGTTATGCATGCACTTCGATGATTGTTTCATTCTCTACTGCTTTGGCTCAATTACGCCAGGATAAAAGGTTCAGTGAAAAGTCTGTTCTAAGTTAGTAACTATTAATGAGCCAACTGATATTATCGCATCATGATTTGACATCCAATTCAAAGGAGTGCGTTAAAAATCTTCCATATAGAACTATTCCCTTTGCTACGATATATTTGGGTATATGCATTGTTACTTAAAGAACTCTTGGAAAAACTCATAACATTGTAGTCTACGCACATACATCCATGAATCAAGGGATCAGTACTGGAGTATTGATCCTAAACAATTGCACATCTAAGGCTCAAGACAATGTATATGCATGTAAATACTTGACTTTCTTTTTTCACCCTCCTTTCCAAGAAAACCCGTGACAACGTGATGATGGAGATCATTCCATTTATGATGCAGATCTACATGATGCACTTGTTGATGAGAGAGTTGGTATCGAGGAGGCAAAAACTATGCGAAAATGGTTGGTGCAGACTTTGCGTGATAGCAAATTAGATGCACCTCTTTCATACTTAACTCGTTTAGGCTCTCATAGTGCATCTATTGCATCAAATTGCTATGCTATGGCTGCCTCTAGTCTCTGTGATGAGAATGAACCTCTTTTTATTGATAAAGCACAAAAGTCAAAGAATTGGATGGCTGCTATGTGATTTGAATATGATGCGATGATGTAAAATGGTACTTGGTCTTTATGTGTTTTGCCTCTTGGCAAGAAGGCCATTGATAGTAAGTGGGTATACAAGCTAAAGCATAAGCCGGATGGAATGCTTGATAGGTATAAGGATAGACTTGTTGCAAAGGGTTATGCATAGCAAAGAGGCATTGATTTTGATGAAACCTTTGCTCCTACATGCCGAATGACTACTGTTTGTAGCATCTGAATACTTGTAGTTCATCACGGTTGGAATGTACATAAGTTGGACATTAAAATTGCGTTTCTGATTGGTGACTTGCATGAAGAACTGTGTGTTTTTTAGCCCTATGGCTTTGTGCACAAAGGGCATGAAAATTAGGTGTGCAGGTTAAAGAAGGCATTATATGGTTTAAAGCAAGCACCATGTGCTTAGTATGAAAAAATACCTTATGCCTATCTGATTGAACATGGTTTTATGAATAGTCCAACTAAAAGCACCTTATATGTTAAGTGTGCTAATGATGTGCTTCTGATCATTGTTGTGTATGTCGATGACATGGTGCTCACTATTGCTCATGACAAGCAAATTGCTGATTTTAAGGCTGGTTTGCATGCCTCATTTGACATGTCTCATTTGGGACATTTACATCATTATTTGGGCATTTAATTTATGCAAGTTGATGGTGGAATGGCTTTGTGTCAAACAAAACATATTCACACATTATTGCAGCCTTTTGGCCTTGAAGACTGCAAACCTATTGCAACTCCTATGGAGACAAGTTTACGATTGAGTCTTCATGATGCAGGAGATGCATTTGATGTTGTGCTCTATCAGCAAGCTAGTGGATGCTTGATTCACTTATGCATTATTCGGCAACATATTTAGTTTGCTATGTCACAGATGAGAAAGTTTATGCATTCCCCACATGTGAAGCATTGGCTCTCAGTTAAATGTATCTTCCACTACTTGAGTGGTACCCAGCTACTTGGATTGTTTTATCCCAAGGGGGGATCACTGCCGCCAGATTTACATGCTTTTTCTCACTATGGCTAGGCTGGATGCTATGGCACTCGTGTGTCCACTAGTGGCTTTTGCTTCATGCTTGTTAGCTCATGTATATCTTGTTTGAGCAAGAAGCAGCCTATTGTGGCCACTTCTAGTTGTGGTTGAGTGTAGGGTAGCTTTCACAGCCACTATTCAACGTGTGTGGCTGAGATGCCTTATGGTTGATTTGGGTGTTGGTTAGTCTTCTGCCGCCACCATCTTGATTGACAGTCATAGGGCATTTGCAATTGCGAGGAACACAGTGTTCCATGCTTGCACTAAGCACATTGAGGTGCATTATCATTATGTAAGGGAGAGGTTCTCTACTAGGGAGATCAGCTTGGCATATGTGCCCATGGAAGAGAACATTGCAGAACTTTTCATGAAGGCTCTGCCTAGGGAGATGTTTGAAGCTTTCTACAAAGCTTTGGGCTTACTTCCTTTTGTGGATTGATTCCACATAGCTTGGCACACTTTTTCATTTTGTGAGTACACTCCTCTTTTCGTTTTGCTTCCAAACATGTACTTTCTACATGGTATAAAAGGGTTAAGTGGAGATCTTGGTGGTTCATTTAGTGGTCCATTTTGTGACCATGGTGGTGCTACTCTCCACGCATTTGGAGAACTTAATTGCCATCACTTTATGCTCTTTTTGGTCTCACTTTGCCTATTTCCCCCCTCCCGCCCTCTTTTTGGCATGTATAGTGGTCTTTTCACTATTGTAATCTTTGTTTGGAGTAGTTGTGCATCTCAAGTCTTTGAAAGTGTTTACAAACACTATTTTGCATTCCTTTTGGAGGTGTTTTTTTATTACTTGTAGTGTTGATCCATACTCATTGACATTTTGAGATCACTTCATGGAATTTTTCATGAAGCTCATAATTACATTGAATGTTTTAGTAGCAATTGTCCCACAACACAACTTTACTATGTATCAAAACAATGGAAAAGAAATAGCACAACACACCAAGATCTTTCATGTCAAATTCCTACATAAGGAGTTGCTTTACCTCTTTAATGCTTTGTTCATTATCACCACCTATAATCAAGTCATCAACATAAATAGCCACAATCGTGATGCCATCATGACCCCCCCTTGTATATAATGAATTATCTACATCACACATAGAAAATCCAATGGTGGTTAGATATTCAACAATCCTTGCATTCCAAACAGGAGGGGCTTGTTTACGTCCATACAAAGCCTTTTGCAACCTGTAAATATATTCTCAATGCTTTGAATCTTCATATCCTTATGGCTGGTCCATGTATACTTCTTCATGTAACTCACCATGTAGCAAAGCATGATTCATATCCATCTGATGCAAATTCCATCCTTTTGTTGTAGCTAATGCAACAAGTGCTGCCAAAGTAGAAATTTTAGCTACAAGGCTTAATGTTTCCTCATAATCAATGCCATATGTCTCTGCATATCCTTTTGCTACCAATTGTGCTTTATACCTGCTTATGCTACCATTAGCATTGTGCTTTACCTTGTAAAACCACTTGCAGCCTATGGGTTTCTTTCCTTTCAGAAATGGAACTAGCTTCCATGTTTTGTTTCCATAAAGTGCAACCATCTCCTCATCCATAGCTTTTTTCCAATCTCCATTTCCAATTGCATCTTCAAAACAAGAAGTTTCAACATCTTGTATTACCTTGGTCATGTAGGCACAATGATAAGCCATGTAACTATCATACGTCAATTGTTGCACTAAATTCTGCATCCTCCTAGATCTTCTTGGCCCTGGGTCACTTCTCCATGTATCATCTGCATGTGCCTTTCTTACTCTTGGAGTCTTCAGAGAGGGAAATCCAAGTTCCTCCTCAAGGCTCTTTTCTAAACAGCTTGAATCTCCATCAATGTCTTCAAAACATGAAGATGTTTTACTACCAACAAAAAGCTTTCCTTTACCTTTCTTGGATGTATTTGATGAATTTGCTGGACTTGAGTTGGAACTTTTGCTTGTGACACATATGGTGCACTCAAAACTTGAGATTTTGCACTTCAATTTTCAACATTTTCTTTTTTAATTGGTTCATGATTGATTCCATCTTTAGCATATGCATAGAAGCTTAACATTTCATCAAAAACACATCTCCACTTACCTTCACCTATCATGTGAGTGGGTTATAACATTTGTATCCTTTTTGCTCAAGGGAGTACCCAATGAAGATACATATTTTTGCTTTTCAATCAAGCTTCATTCTCAACTCATTTGGAATATGTACATTTGCAATACAACCAAAAAATTTCATATGTGATAAGTTTGGCTTTTTACCTATGAACTTCTCTTCTATGTAAGTTATAATAGTAGTCGGAGTTCTAGTCATGATGTATACAATAGTATGCAAAACTTGTGTCCAATGACAATGAGGCATATTCTTCTCAGCCATCAAGGCTCTTTCTATTTTTGCAATATGTCTATTTTGCATTCAGCAATGCCATTCTGTTGTTTTGTGTACCTACATGAAAATTGACATCAAATTCCATGGCTTTTTTGAAAGTTATTGAACTCATTTGATATGTACTCACCTCCTCCATCAGACCTAAATGTCTCAATATACTTTCTTGTCTACCTTTCCAACATAGCCTTAAAATTTTGGAAGTGAGTGAACACCTCACTATTCTCTTTCATGAAACATACCCATACTTCTTGTGTATGTTCATCAATGAAAGTAACATAGAACCTACAACCACCCATAGATGTGGTGTTTGCAAGACCCAAAATATCTATATGTACTATTTCTAGCACATTCTTACTAGCATGCTTGTCATGCAAAAACAATGCTCTTGAATGTTTACGAAATTGACATGTTGCACATACCTTTTGCATCTCTACAACCTTGAAATTTTGTAGTCCATTGCTAGTCTCCTTCGACTATCAATTTTAGACTCTGCAAATTTGCATGTCTAATTCGTTTGTGCCATAATTTTGCAAAAATGGTTGCATTCATTCCAAGAATTTTCACATTTAAGGTGAACATCCTAGCCACTTTATTTCCTTTGCAAATCAATCTTCCATCTATTTGTACTCTCCTACATACAACCTATGAGCATTGGACCTGACTTGTAGTCTCGAGTAAACCATTTTTCCAACACAAAAAAAATTTGTTGTTATATTTGGAACATAAAGCACATCGGCAAGATGCTTTACCTCCCCCTCCTCCATAGATAGTGCTATGTTTCCTCTATGCTCGATGGGATGTGATGTGCCATCACGTGTTTCAACATATCTAGGAACTGTCAATTTCTACAAACTATCAACCATTTTGCATAACTCCTCATGTGATTCGGAGCACCTAAATCAACATACCAAACATTGCCATTCGATTTCAAAACATCAGCAAACATTGTATTCATCATATGATGTTGAACCATGAACAACTTCTCAGAATCATCTACACTCATGGATGCATGGTTGTTTTGTTGACTTCTATTATTTTGATTCTTCAACGTGCAATCATGTTCAAAGTATCCATGTTTATCATAATTCTAGCATCCTTTATTGTCATTACCTAAATCATTTATTTGGAAATTTCTATGACCTCTTTGGCTCCTCTTGCCTTGAAACTATCTCGTACCTCTCACATGATTCTAATGTTGACCTTGGCCTTGGTGACTATTCCTCTTCCACTTCCAGAGCCTCTACCTCTGCCTCTTCCTCTACGTGAGTAGAATACCTGCTGAGAAATAGTTTTTCCTTGAGATTTTGAGTCCTTACCAAGATTCATTTATTCAATAATTAGCATAGATACCAGATCAACAAAATTTCAAATATTTTTCATGGTCTATATAGAAGTCTTGAAGTGTTTTTATGTAGATCCTAAACCATGAAGGCACACCTCCACCTTATCATCATCATCATCATCTACATTCATGCCAATAGATTCAAGTGACTCACATATGCTTTTGATTTTTAATGTGTATTCAATTACCAACATGCCCTTTTCCTCTAATGTATGCAGCTTGTTCTTGAGTTGCAATTCTATGCCTTTGTATTGATCTCATAGAATGTGAGGAAACTATTCCAAGCCTCTCTCAGAGTCTTGGTATCCTGTATGTGCCCAATCATGCTATCTTGTATGCTAAAGGATAGCCAATACATTACCTTTTGTGCTCCTTGATTCCATTCTTCATACGCTCTTAACTAGTGTGTATTCCAATTCCTCCCTGGTAACTGTGGAGCATTTTTGTTCTCTCCTTTGATGTAATTCCAGTAGTCTTTTCCCATTAGGAAATTTCTCATTCTCAATCTCCAGGCATGGAAGTTGTTCTTGTCGAGCTTATTTCTCATAATTTGGCTCATTCTATCTTCATTTACCATTTTTGCAGCAATTCACAACACTGCAAAAACACTTCAAGGACTACTTTTTCTTGAACATTGTCACACTATGATGTGACAATTTGATCTAAAAAAAACATAGTTTTGGTGTCAACAGTATACAAAATCATTTGAGATTATGGATTAGGAATATTTGAGTCCTTACGAATAAGAGGCAAGTTATAGCTTTGCAAAGTGGCCTCATTTTTCCTTGGGCTCCATCTTACAACCTCAAAGTAAAGGTCGTGATGGCTTTGAAACAAAAATCTAACAAAAACAAGTGACCCTAAAGGGATAACTATCGAAAATATTTTGAGGCCTTGTACCTTCATGTCAATTTTTGTAGAAATCAGAGGTCACTTGTGAATCACGCTTTCTCCACACCTTCTCGCATACTCTTCACCATCGGCCTTCTCCACAAGCTCTCTATAGCCACACTAGCTCTGATACCATGTCACGAGGAAGGAGATAAGGAAGAGAGCTCACATATGCACTTGCACAATCAAAGAGGAGCACATATAGATTGAGGAAAGGAAGAGTGATCTTCTTCTTCTTCTATTACATAAAAGGAATTTACAAGCATGAGCTAAAACGACAATAAAACTTGTGCAACATATAAAGAACAATACATAAGGAAAATCTTGATGTTTGCAAATGAGTAAGCTCGCAAGAAAAAAATGTTCCATCACTCTCGATAGATAAATCTAGTAAAGCTCATTTAAGTATCCCTGACATATACCAGTGTGACCACTATACATGCCCAAGAAATGAAAAAGTGATCTGTGTCATCTTGGATCATCACATGTTGAGCTTGATATCTCAACAAACCCTCTCATCAACAAGTGCATCATGTAAATCTATATAAAAAATGCAATGATCTGCATCATCATGTGAAACCTATAAAGGCAAAAAAGTTGACTTGTTTGGATCAATGCTTGACTTTCCACTTTCAAAAAGAGGCAACAAAGTGTCGTACACATCCTTGGAGCTAACCCATTTCTCCTTAGTACATGAAAGTAACGAATGAATTTCATCTTCCACAAAAAACAACATCACTGATATCCAAGGTGTGTTTAGTCTATGAATGATACAATAGCCTTTGCATTCATAACTATATCCAACAAAAATATATTTAAGTGCTTTATCATCTAATTTTTGCATTATCTTTGAGGCACTAATGCATATACCAGACATCTAAAGACATGTAGATGAACAATGCATGGCTTATGACCATGCCAAGCCTCATATGGAGTGATAGATTATAGTGCTTTGGTGGGAAAGTTGTTAAGTACATATGCTGCACACATAAGATCCTCAAGCTAGAATCTATGCAGAAAAGCTTGACTTCTGACCATACCCCTCACCATCTCCATGAGTGACCGATTTTTTCTTTCAACAAATCCATTTTGTTGAGGTGTACACAACACTATGCATTGATGTTTTATCCCACATTCAGCCTAAAATGCATTAAATCAAAGGACATATGTTCCCCCTCGATCAGAATGGAGGGTGGCCAACTTACATGCGGACATATTTTCAGCTAAAACTAGGAACTATTTAAAGTAAGAAAATGTTTCAGACTTTTCTTTCAATGGATACACCCATGCATGCCTACAAAAATCATCAATAAAAGTCATGAAGTAAAGTTAGTTCCCAAAAGAAGGTGTCTACATAGGACCATAACATCACTATGAACAAGCTACAATTTCTAAGCAGGTCTAATTGCACCATCTTTTGGGAAGGAGGAACACTCTATTTTAATGGAATTTAATCCCTCATATTAGCACACTAGAAGTGAAATCAACCCAATACCTAGGTCCCTTCATACACCTTTTCAGTTACCCTACAACAAAACTCTAATTAGCCTACCTTAAATTGATCCAAATCACCTAAGATTTTAGGGACACTTAGTATGGTTCATAAGTTTCCAAGAAGCTACAAAACACCTCAAATGGATCTCTTTAGGTTAGACAAAAACTCTGTACAAAGGAGACTATACACAGATGTAGGATATGCATAAATTAGGATTGTAGAGATACATTGATTTCTCTGAACGCAAAACTGATTTCAACAAGCCCTCTTAGTAAACATAGGCAGAATGCACCTTAAATCTCTTGAATTGGATATGTACACAAAGAGCTACAACTGTTATAAGCAGACCATTTCTATACCTACAAGAGACTAGAGGGGGTGTGGGCTTGATAGATCCTGGTTACTCCTCCTCTATGCATGTAATCTCCTCCTTTGCATATTTCATTGATTGGACTAATACATTTCAACTCCATGAGCCTTGGATGCTCTCTCCTTGAGCCTCCTTGAGTATATGTCACTTGGTCTTCATTGACCTACAAAACTTCCATGCATTTGATGAATCTTCACTTCCTTTTATAGATTTTGATGCCTCTCTTGACTTTTCCACTACCTTAGGACTACCTTGCTCGACCTTGAGACAACCCTAAGTGATTTGACTCGTGATGTTTGTCCACACTAAGGTATTTTGACCCCTTTTTCCACCTAAAGCTTGCATAGTTCACACTTTCAACACTCCCCCTCGAGCTTAAATTGGTAGTGTCCATATCAAGCAAACTCTTAGCCTTTGAAAACTTTTTTAACTTGGTCACATCCAAGATTTTGGTGAAGATATCTCGAAATTGGTCCTTTGTATCTACAAAACGAATGTTGATGTCCTCACTTGCAGTCTTTTCCCTTAAATTATGATAATGCACCTCAATGTTCTTGCTCCTTGCATGATACATGGGATTGTTAGCAAGATGAAGGCTTGACATGTTATCTTCATAGACCGGAATTGGTCCAAGTTGTATACCAAAATATTTGAAGAGATTCTTAAGCCACATTGATTCACAGATAGTGAGGGTTAAAGCTCTATATTCAGCCTCTATTGAACTCAATATAACTCTAGGCTGCTTTTTGCTCATCCATGAAATTGCTTTTGTACCTACCATGAAAACATAGCCAAAATTTGACCTTCTATAATCAACACTCCCTATCCAGTTTGCATCACTCCATGCTCTTACTTGAAGTTCTTCATCATACCTATATAGCAACCCATAATTAAATGTACTCTTCACATACCTTAACACTCTCTTTGCATGATTCAGATGTGTATCTATGGCTGCATGCATGAACTAAGATAGAACTCCAACTATGTAGCACAAGTCAGCCTTGTGAGTGTAGCATAGATTGTTGGTGCAAATCCAAGCCTTGAAATTTAGCTTAATTGAAGGATTAGATGAGAAGGCATGTAATGAGTCACATGAACCGTTGCTTGTAATACTTATACATTTACCACTTGTAAAAGTGTTTTGAGCGGATCTTGTGACTCCATATATCTCGTGATGTTATCAGACATACATTCTACGAATCTCATTTGGTAGAACCACTCCTAACTTATGGGAGTACTTTTAGACAGAGCCTCATTTGAATTTCAAATTCAAATTGGAAAAGAAACACTTACATAAGAGCTTGTAAATCTCGTGGGTTGTATGCCTCTTCTACGAGCTCACTTTTTGATCATTTGTAGAGGTTGAGTAGCATACACCATTGCTCTCACTCATCTCACTATCATTTGGCATCATCATAGAGCCAATGATCTTGTAACATCATGTGCCATAATACATATACATCATTGATTATCTCTGCTTACATCTCTGCTATGTCCAATCAGAATAGTGTACTTGGCATGGCCATATCTTAGTGATCTCTTGATCATTTTTCATGTTCTATATCTTGTGGGAACCAACTAAAAGTCTACTTCAAGCTATAAAAAGTTTAGGACTTATGCTTCAGCCAATTGGGAGAAATCTGTATTGAAGTACTCTATGGTCATTCTCTTTACAGTCCCTAAAAAGTCGGTGGAAAGCATTAGCTATGTAAGTTAATTAGATACCCTCAAAAGGATTTTGATCAATTGTTATTGTACTATGAGCACTGAGCAAAATATCCAGCAGGTGTCATGACCAAAATGGCAAGTTTTTTGTCACTAGCTATTTGCAAAGTTATCTTTTTTTATCTAATTGTTTGAAGCATCATCTCCAAATTACATAAGTACTTATTTGGTATCATTTTCAAGCTAAGAGATCCTACTACATTACCTTGAAGTGAAATAGGGTAGGTACAAAGCAGGTTTTGGTGCTACCTCACTTCCTTGAGGTATCCATCAATCTCTTCCAGCAGTGGTATTAGAGCAAGTTGAGGTAAAATGGGAGATGGTTTCCCTTCTTTAATTGACAAATTGGACATGAACAATTATCCATCATGGTACTTCAGGATGAAGACATATTTACAAGGAAGGATTCTCTACGGATACATATCAAGAGATGAGGAGATGCCCATTTTCAGAAGCAAAGGACAACCTACAAGAGAGGAGCTTGAAAGACTTAACTCATGGTGTGCCAAAGATGCTTTAGCAAGGTCATACTTACTTAACTCTATCTCTGACTTCCTTCTTCCACACATTAGGAACTATAAAACATCCCAAGAGACTTGGGATAAATTGTTTTCATACTTTTCTTCCAATACAAGAGCTAAAAAAAATCAATTTTGGATTGAGTTTACTTCTCACAGGAAGCAACCCAAGCGGAATGTTTCAGAGTTTGTGACCAAAGTAAAAGATGTGGCTAAGCAATTGGCAAGCATAGGAGAGGAGATTGAAGAGGAGCAAATAGTGACACAAATAATCAATGGCATCAAGGCAGATGATAAGTGGAAAGCCTTCACAACTGCTATGGACCTATACATGGACATGCAGATTCTAGATCTTACCACACTCATGGAACAACTCTTTACCCATGAAGCCAAGCTCAACAAAAATGGAGAACCATTATCAAGGAGGATACAAATCATGGAAGGACTACAACAATTATATAGAGGATCAAGAGGATTCTCTTCTCATTATGAACATGACTTCAAAACAAGGTATGAATGATGAGCACCTCTTCTATATTGACTCAGGATGTTCAAACCATGTAGCAGGCAATGTAACTCTTCTTTCTGATCTTGAGGAACCCAAGGGAAAGCACGAAGTGCAAACAGGTGATGACACCAAGCATTCAGTGGTTAAGGTAGGAAATGTCAAAACCTCTGATGGGAATAGAAATTTGTTGAGCAGGGTTCTTTATCTACCTACAATCACCAAGAATTTGATGAGTGTTGGACAGATAGTGGAAAAGGGTTTGCAAGTTAGTTTGAACAAATATGAAGCTTTTGTGGAGGACCCCCAACATGGATTCAAGAGAATTTCCAAGGTAGAAAAAACAGGTAGATTATTTACATTTGAACTTGAGGAAACTAGACCATTGCACTTTGTAATTACAAGGATCAAACATTGTCTGAGCTTGAGATTTGGCATTAAAGACTAGGGCATATTGGTGACAGAACCTTGAAGCAAATATGTAGAGATCAATGTGTGCTTGGGATACCTAATTTATCCAAGCAACATATGATCTATAAATGTGGTTCTTGTCAGTTTGGTAAATCACACAGGTTACCCTTTTCAAAGAAAGGCTACATGCATGAGGACTATTTGGAACTTGTCCACACAGATGTATGGGGAGCAAGCATGGACCCTTCAATTTCAGGCTCAAGGTATTATGTTTCATTCATTGATGATTTGAGTAGGTGGACTATCTTGTACTTTATGAAACATAAAGATGAAGTGTTCAGGTGCTTCAAGAAGTATCTTGCACTTGTCGAAAATCAAACAAGAAGAACCCTAAAGAGGATAAGGTCAGATTGAGGAGGTGAGTACTTCTCCAATGAATTTGATGCATTCTTGCAGGACAAAGGTATCAAAAGGGAGATAACTACAAGGTACACCCCTAAGAAAAATGGGGTAGTAGAGAGGAGAAATAGGTTGATTGTGGAAGTAGCTAGATCAATGCTTAATGAAAAGAAATTGCCTAATTATTTGTGAGTAGAGAGTGTTTCTACTGCCACTTATCTTATTAACAAGTTGCCATCCAAATCACTTGATGGGATGACCCCATATGAAGCATGGAATGGTAGGAGGCCATCACTTGATCATTGTAGAATATTTGGATGTGTTGCTTATGTGCATGTTCCATCTCAAATTAGAGGTAAGCTAGACCCTAAGGCAAAGAAGTGCATCTTCATAGGATATGATTTAAATAAAAAAGGATACAAGTTTTATAATCCATCCAACAAAGGATTTATGGTCAATAGAGATGTGTTTTATGAGAATGATTCCTGGTTTGAAAGTGAATGGAAGAAGGTAAAATTGCCATATGACTTGGAAGAGGAATTTCCAAGCCTCACCAAGGAGGAGCCAAGCCAAATTGAAGACATCAAATCAGATGATGAAGACACCATCAACTTTTAGGAGTTCAAAGCATGGAAATCAAAAGGCAAGGCCAAGACAAAGAGGTTGGAAGACTTACCTAAATCATCCAACCAATCTCTAAGGAGATCACAAAGGGAGAGTAAGAAGCCAATTAGATATGGGTATGATACTTCATTGGTTACTAAGCATTCCATTTATCTTGCTAAAGATTTATTACTTGAAGAGCCTTCTTCATATGAAGAAGCAAAGACCAAGGCAGAATGGAAGGAAGCTATGGATGAAGAAATAGAAGCACTCCAAGAGAATGATACTTGGGAACTAGTACCCAAGATGACATCAATGAAGGTAATTGGTTCTAGATGGATTTAGAAAATCAAGAGAAACTCATATGGATCCATAAACAGCTATAAAGCTAGACTTGTGGCTAAAGGTTTTGCACAAACCCAAGGAGTTGATTATGAAGAGACATTTTCACCTATGGCTAAAATGCCAATCATAAGAGTATTGGTAAGTGTGGCTGCATCTAGGAATTGGAATATGTATCAATTGGATGTGAAAAATGCTTTTCTCAATGGCTGGATTTCAGAGGAGGTTTACATGGCTCAAGCTCCTGCTATGAAGACCCAACCAAGGTAAATTATGTTTGAAAATTGAACAAAGCTCTTTATGGTTTGAAGTAGGCACCTAGGGCATGGAACCATAGGTTAACTACAAACCTTCAAGACCAAGGATTCATGATGAGCAAATCAGATTCTTCTCTGTTTGTCAAGGGAAGTAATTCAGAGATGATATATTTATGTGTGTATGTTGATGACATCATCCCTATAGGTAGTGATGCCAAAGACATCAAACAAATCAAGATCTTAATGATGTAGGAGTTCCAAATTAGTGACCTAGTCCCAAGCCGCTTGGTTGGGTGGTTGGGCCTTTTGCCTCTTGGGGCGGGGGCAAGGGTTCAACCCCCACCGACAACATGTAAGGGACATGTTATCATGGAAACTTGTATCTTGTGGCTCATGTGCCACCGTTTGTCCTACTTCGCAGTAGTTGTGACCGCAGTCTAACCTAGCTATGTAAACACCTATTCTTGTGGGATAAGGGGGGTCCCATGGGTACTATGCCCTTCCTTGTACAGTTGCAATGTCAAAGTTAAAGCCTGGAGGAGTAGGCCTTGGATGAACCTCCATGTAAAAAAAAAATAGTGACCTAGGGTTTCTGAAGTATTTTCTTGGACTTGAATTGGTTTACACAAAATCTAGAATTTACATTACTCAAAGGAAGTATGTGCACGACATGTTGAAGAAGTTCCACTTGGAGAATGCAAAGGTAGCCACCACCCCTATGTCGGTAAATAAAAAATTAAGTGCTCATGAAGGTGATTTGCTTGAAGACATTGCAGGATATCAAACCATAATTGGAAGTCTAAACCATGAAACCTTGACAAGGATTGACATAGCTTATGGAGTAAGTCATTTAAGTCAATTCATGCATAAACCTAGAGCACCTCACTTGGAAGCTGCCAAAAGGACTTTGAAGTATCTCAAGAGTACTCAAAATCAAGGATTATACTTTCCATACACATCAGATTTGGACATCAAACTATACTCAGATGCAGATTGGGCCGGTTGTAAGGATGATAGGAGGAGTACTTCTGGTTATCTTTCTTTTGCAGGTGATAAGCTCATTTCATGGTCTTCCAAGAAGCAACCTACTATTGCTCTATCTTCAACAAAGGCTGAATACAGGGGATTAGCCAATGCTACACAAGAAGCAATGTGGATTAGATTGCTATATTCAGATTTGGGACTTCATACTTACTCACGTATGATTTTTGGTGACAATACAAGTTCTTTGCATCTTGCAGCCAATCCTATCTATCATGAAAGAACCAAGCATATAGAAGTAAATTATCACTATGTTACGGAGAGGCTATTAAGCAAGGAGGTTCAATTGGCATATGTGTCCACAAATATGCAACATGCAAATTTGTTGACCAAAGCACTTTATGGTACTAAACTTTGCAGGTTCAAAGCTATGATTGGATTGCAGGACATCCAAGAAGATTCATGAATAAGTACAAGCCAAGATGTTTGGCTTGAGGGGGAGCTGTTGGTGCAAATCCAAGCCTTCACATTTGGCTTAATTGAAGGATTAGATGAGAAGGCATGTAATGATTCACATGAACCATTGCTTGTAATACTTGGACATTTACCAACTTGTAAAAGTGTTTTGAGAGAGTCTTGTGACTCCATACATCTCCTGATATTATGAGAGATAAATGCTATGAATCTCATTTGGTAGAACCACTCCTAATGTATAGGAGTACTTTTAGATGGAGCCTCATTTGAATTTCAAATTCAAATTGGAAGAGAAACACTTACATAAGAGCGTGTAAATCTTGTGGGCTGTATGCCTCTTCTAGGAGCTCACTTTCTAATCATTTGTAGAGGTTGAGGAGCATACACCATTGCTCACTCATCTCACTATCATTTGGCATCATTGTGGGGCCAATGATATTGTAAAATCATGTGCCATAATACACATACATCATTGAATATCTCTGCTTACATCTCTGCTATGTCTAATCAAAATAGTGTACTTGGCATGGCCATATCTCAGTGATCTCTTGATCATTTTTCATGTTCGATAGCTTATTGGAACCAACTCAACGCCTACTTCAAGCTATCAAAAGTTGAAGACATTTTCTTTAGCGAATTGGGAGAAATTTGCATCGACGTAATCTTTGGTCATTCTCTATATAGTCCC
The DNA here is from genome assembly GCA_020310875.1 of Ceratopteris richardii. Lineage (NCBI taxonomy): Eukaryota > Viridiplantae > Streptophyta > Polypodiopsida > Polypodiales > Pteridaceae > Ceratopteris > Ceratopteris richardii. The sequence goes on along the minus strand of CM035441.1, from coordinate 105,802,513 downwards.
TAAAAAGTTGGGGGTAAGCATCCAATTGCTAAATTGATTGCTCAGAGTCTGGTTCATTATTTTAAGTGCTTCCACTTGGAATCATTATCTATCTAAGTTAATTAGATACCCTCAAAAGGATTTTCACAAATTGCCACTGTACTGTGAACAGTGAGCAAAATATCCAACAGGTTTCAAGACCAAAATAGCAAGCTTTGATCACTACCTATTTGCAAAGTTATATGTTTTGATCTAATTGTTTGAAGCATCCTCTCCAAAGTACATAGGTACTTATTTGGTGTCATTTGCAAGATAAGACTGCCTAGTACATAACCTTGAAGTGAATTAGGGTAGGTACAATGCAGGTTTTGGGAGTATGACATCACTTCCTTGAGGTATCTATCCATCTTTTCCAACATAGATCAATGATCCCACAATGCTTTTGTATAGTGTAAGGTCCTCTAGCTTCTTACCATCTTCCTTTCTTAACTTGACATTTGAATACATAGGTTGAGTTATTGTTTTGCAATCTATCATGCCAAACCTAAACACCACATCTAGAAGATACTTCTTTTGAGAGAGATAGATACCTTCTTTCCCATAGATCACCTCAATGCTAACAAAGTACTTTAGCACACCTAGATCTGAGATTTTTAACTCAATTCCAAGATTCTCTTTGATTGTCCTTATCCTTGCGTCATCATCATCTGTCACAAGGACATCATCTACATATATGCATATCAAACATATCTTGTCATTTTTTTCTGCATATACAAGGATGGATTTGAATCACTTGGAGAGAAACCACATCTCCTCAAGAAGTCCACTAGCCTCTGACTCCAAGCCCTTGGGGCCTGCTTTAGGCCATACAAGGCCTTCTTCAACCTACAAACACAAGTAGGATGATGTGTATCTACATATCCTTGAGGTTGTTCCATGAACACCTCTTCTTGTAACACAACATTCAAGAAAGAATTCTTTATGTCCATCTAGTAGATAGGCCACCTCTTTGCTACACATAGGGCTATGAAAGCCCTAATGGTAGCCTTGTTTTCCACAGGGCTAAAATTTTCCTCATAATCCACCTCTTGTGTTTGCGAAAAGCCTTTGGATATGAGTCTAGCCTTGTACCTTGCCAAGCTACCATCTGCATTCCACTTGGACTTGTAGACCCACCTCTTTTGGAATCTTCATGCCTTCCTTCTTGGGTACTAGTTCTCAAGTGTTGTTATCCTTAAGTGCTTTGAACTCTTAATACATAGCCTTCCTCCACTCTGTTTTGGTCTTTGCCTCCTCATACAAATTTGGCTCTTGATCTACAATGACATTCATCATGTATGCATAGTGCTTTGCCATGAAAGAACCATGTGTAAACCTTTGTAGGGTGCCTTCTTCCTTGTAGACATCCTCTCTTGACCTTTGGGATATTGTATCAATGGAGCACTAGATTGTGCTCTCTAACTACACTAGAGAAGATTTTGAAAATACACTTCTGATTACAAGAACACCTATGTAGGGAAAATAATACAAGAATATGTGATTGATACAAGATGTCCCACAAACCGGGACTAATAGGTATGAGTAACTCGACTAGAGATGATACACAAGATCCCACAACCCTGGAATTGTAAGTATGAAACAAGATATGAAGATTACAAGAATTCCCTTCAAGGAGATGAACAAGATATAGGAAGTATCTCAACAAGATCTCGTACTATGAGATTACAAGAGTACAAGACAGGATGTCCAAGAAGTAGACTAGAAAAGTCTCGAACAAGGAACAAGACAGGAATTGGAGTTGGAACTTGGAGAGTAGTGACTTGACAGTCATGATTCCTTGAGATCCCAAGACTGGTATTGGCAAGAATGAGAATGAATGTGGCCAACCCCTCCTTATATAGGTTTTCGAAGGGTCGTTATGAATTGATGATGTCATCGATGATGTCATCAGCTCAAAACAAGACCCCTGGGTGTTAGAATTCAGTAAATAGATAGTCAATCTTGGGGTTTTGGCAAATTTTAGATACAATCATACCATTAGCTTCTCCCAAATCTTAACCAAACATGAGATATGGGAAATTCACATGGAATCTAAGGTTTAAGATGCTTTTCTTTGTGTCCATGACATCACCTTCCCCTCCAGCGATGAGTTCCACGAGGAGCGGCCATGTTCTCTAGCTTGGGTTTCATTAGATTCTTCTTATGGAATTCACAAACCTTCATTTTTCCTCTCTGAAGATTTTCTGTAAGTTCTCAAGTACAATCACTGATGTCGTACACTTTCCAATGAATAGGCACTCCAATCTTCCTCGAGAGATCCTTGAATCTAATACATGCATGACCTAGAATTCTTCATGATCCTCAATCCTGATAGGTGGTGAAGGACTAGGTCTCCCTTGAGCTTCCTTGGGTTCATCACAAGGTAGGTCCTTTGAGCTTTTAGTGGTATATTGTGGTGTTTCCAAGATCTTTGTTGGAGAGCCCTTAGTAAGCACACCTCCTTGATTGAACATGAATTCCTCCTTGTCCTTTACCTTCTTGTTATCTTCATAATGTGTATGCTCCATATCATTTGTAATGGATTCTTGGGCTTCAAAAATTCTTGATTCGAATTCTTGAGGAATAGTTTCTTGATTAATCAACAATTCTAGCTTTTGGACTTGGCTTCCTTTGAACAAATGATTCTCACATTGAACTGCCTGATTGAACATCCTCCAAGGAATTTGCTTGAGGCATGGATATCAAGAGATATTTGACTTCAGGATTGAGGCCACTTTGAAACTAATTAACCATGTAGTCTTCTTGATATATAGTTCTCCGAAACAAAATCTTGATATTCAAGGCATAGCTTGAAACTGATCAATCATCTTGTTGTAGCAATCTTTTCATCTCTTGGACATGTTGGATCAAGTCCTTTATGGTAGATTAAATCTCCTTGCATAGGGAATCCATGGTGCATGGACTTGATGAAGATAGTCTTGTAAAAATGCCAGGGGAGCACTAGATTGTGCTCTTTGACTACACTAGACAAGATTTTGGAAATATGCTTTCGATTACAAGAACTCCCACGCAGGGAAAATGATAAAAGAATACGTAGTTGATACAAGAAATTACACAACTTGGGACTGATAGGTATGGATAACTGGACTAGGGATGATACAAGAGATCCCACAACCTGAGACTATAGGTATGAAACAAGATATCTGGATTACAAGAACTCCCTTCAGGAAGATGAGCTAGATATAAGAGATAACTAGAAAAGATCTCGTACTACGAGATTACAAGATGACAATCCAGGATGTGCAAGAACTAGACTAGACAAGACTAGAACAAGGCACAAGACAATGTGGACCTAGAACTGGGAGAGTAAATAATTGGTGATCGTGACTCCTTGAGCTCCCAAGTCTACCATTGGCAAGACTAAGAATGGATGTGGGCAACCCCTCCTTATATAGGTTTTCCAAGGGTAGTTACGAATTGATGATATCATTGATGACGTTATCAACTAAAAACAAGACCTCAAGGTGTTAGAATTCAGTAAATAGATAGTCAATCTTGGGGTTTTGGAACATTTCAAACACAATGGTACCATTAGTTTCTCCAAAACCTTAACCAAACATGAGATATAGGAAATTCACAGGGAATTTAAGGTTTAAGATGGTTTTCTTTGTGTCCATGACATATTGCTTCTTGATTCTATTGAGATTTACATTAGGAGTAATGAACTCGTCAAGCTCTTCCTCTTCTGACTCCTCTTGAGCTTCCCTAGTTTCATAGTGTGTCTCTTGCAGCTTCTATACTTTGAAGTAGGGGATGATCTTTCAGGTTCAATCTGCACATCAAATTTTTCCCTTGTCTCCATACCATGAATTTGACTCATCAAACACAACATCCCTTGACACATATAACTTCTTTGAGAGAGGATTGTAGCACTTGTAGCCTTTTTTCTCATTTGAGTAGCCAATGAACATATGTTTCTCCCTCTTGAGCTCTGACTTTGTTCTCGCTTCACTAGGAACATGAACAAAGCATACATATCCAAATACCTTGAGCTGCTTCATGGTTGGTTTCTTTCTATAATGGACTTCCTGTGGAGTCAAGTTGTGCACACCACTATTGGAACCCCATTTATCAAGTAACAAGCTATATTCACAACCTCAACCCAATAAGGGAATGGTAACTTACCTTCATTCATGATACATCTAGCTATCTCAACCAAATGCCTATTCTTCCTCTCTCCGACACCATTTTGTTGAGGGTTGTACCTACATGTAAAGTGCCACTTTATGCCAATTATTTTGTGAATTCCTCAGAGAAATGCTCTCCCCCTCCATCTAAATTCAGTGTGTTGATGTGTGCATCACATTCTTTCTCAACAAGGGACCTAAACTTTTGAAAGCATGAAAATACTTTTGATTTTTCCTTGATAGCATATAGCCATAACTTTCTTGAGTGTTCATCTATGAAAGTGACAAAGTACCTAGCTCCTCCCAATGAAGCCTCTCTGATAGGGCCCCATACATCTGAATATATAAGCTCTAAGAGCTTAGAGGATCTGTACTCACTCTTTGGAAATGGCTTTCTTACTTTCTTACGTAGCTCACAAGAATCACCAAACTCATGTAGACCTTGGCCTTCAAGATTTGGCAGTCCCTATAGTAAATCTACTTTTCACATGCTTTTTAACTTGGGAATATTGATATGTCCTATACTCTTGTGACAAAGATCAATCTCTGCACTTCTTTTGTTACCAATCATCACATAACATACCTTGTGTGTAGGAGCAACATCTAGTGTGAACAATCTACCTTCTTTCTTTCCCTTGGAAACGATCTTACCTCCTTGCTTCACTATGCACCCTTTTGCATCAAATATAACCTTTCATACCTCTCTCTACCATCAGTCCTATAGAGATAAGGCTCTCGATAATTGATGGAACATAGAGCACATCTTTAAGAGTCTTGATAGATTTACCATTACCTAGCTTCACATCTCCCACATGCGTAATGGACGCTCAGTGTTATCTTGTCTCCACACAACCTTTTGAACTTGGAAACTGCATATGAAAAAAAGATTCCTCCATACATGACATGTGGTTAGAGCATCCAGAGTCTTTGTACCACTTTACATCCTTGGGATCACTAGTGTAGCCATGTCTCATGGGTAGGAGGGTCTTCTTCTCATCATCCTTCTTGGAGTTGTTAGCATAGTTCCCTTACTCCTTCTTCTTGCCTTTTTCATCCTTGAACCATCAAGTTGAAGAAATATGATATTTTTTACTGCATATAAAGCAAGTTTTACCTTGATGAGGGTTTTTCTTCCCGTTGCCATTCTTGCCCTTCCTTGAAAATGATGCTTTGCTTTCTTCTTCTGAATCTGAATCTTCTTTCTTGGATTGCTTCCACTTGCTTTTTCCACCTTTTTCCTTCTTTCCACTATCGCCTTTTCCTTTGCTAGCATATAGGACCTGTGAGTGACCATCCTTCTTGGACATGTCTCTTATGGAAACCTCTGTGCCACTAGGTGTGGGATCAACTCTTGAAGAGTTGGTAGAGGATCTGTATACAAGATGGTAGTAATGAGGTTTCTCCACTTGTCTTCCCATCTCAGCCCACTGCGAGTAATCTACACAAGGTCTTCCTCATCTACTTTGTAGCCAATGGATGCAAATTTCTCCCTCAACTCCTTCACCCTCAAGGTGTAGTCAACAATAGATTGACCACTACCCTTCATCAAAGAGTGGAGTTCATTCTTAAGTTGCATCTTTCTACTGCTTGTGAAAGTGGCATATATCTTCTCTAAGGCCTCCCAAACATATTTAGCATGATCAAACTCTAATATATGATCGATCATAGTGTTAGATATTACCTGTGATATGTAGAAGATAGCTCTCCTATTCCTTTCTTGCCAATCCTTCAACATCTTCAATTCTTCATTGGTGACCTTTGGATCTGGGATCGACATTGAGATTATCTTTATCTCTACACAAAATATGCCATAAACCTTTGCTCATGAGGTAGTTCATGACTCTAAACCTCCATGGTTGGTAGTTGTGTTTGTCAAGCAACTCCACTTTTTGACCTAGATCTACCATAATGAATGGGACATTAGGGTTACAGTGAAAATGTACTTCTTAGCCTTGATTTACAAGCTTTTGTGTCCTTCTAATAGATTCTTCAAAGGATGTTTCCTCCTTTGATACCAACTAATGGAATTTAATCCTTCAGATTTGCACACTTGAAGTGAAATGAACCCAATACCTAGGTCCCTTCGTACACATTTTCTACTACCCTACAACAAAACTCTGATTCACCTACCTTACATCGATTCAAATCACCTAAGATTTTAGACACACTTATTATGATTCATAGACTTTCCAACAAGCTTTAGAACCTCTCTTTAGTTCAGCCAATAGCTCTGTACAAAATAGACTATGCAGAGATGTAGGATGTATAGAAAAAAGGGTTACAGAGATACACCAATTTCTCTACACATAAAACTGATTTCAAGAAGCACTCTTAAGGACACTAAGGCATTATATAAGCTACAGAATGCACCTTAAATCTCTTGAATTGGATATGTACACAAAGAGTTACAACTGTTATAAGTAGACTATGTCTATACCTACAAGAGATGAGAGGAGGTGTGGGCTTGATAGCTTCTCCTTACTCCTTCTCTATACATGTAATTTCCTCGTCTGCATTTTTCCTAGCTTCAACTACTATGTTTCAGCTCCTTGAGCCTTGGATATCTCTCTCCTTGAGCCTTCTTGAGTATATGTCTCTTGCTCTTCAATGACCTACAAGAGTTCCATGCATTTGATGACTCTTTATCTTCTTTTATAGATTTTGGATGCCTTCTTTTCAATTGCCTTAGGATTTCCTTGCCCAACCTTGAGACCTCCCTAAGTGATTTGAGTCATGACTTTTGTCCAAATTAAGGTCTTCTGACCCCTTTGTCCACCTAAATCTTGCATAGTTCACACTTTCAACATATTTTGCCTAAAGTACAACGTTCACACACATGCTTACCCGGTGACTCATGTTTGGGCATAGAAGACACCATTTTAGATTTGTGAATGCATGCTAAAGCCTTGCATCAGAGATAGCCTAAGAATCTTAAACTTCACATGTCGAATCATTGGCACATTTTGCATAGTCTATGAGCTTATACACCCCATGACATAAAATGCGAGAAGCAATAATAACATTCCATTCAACTGAACTATACATCTCTCACCAACAAATTTGAAAAACAAGTAGATCTTAGCTTAATGCTAAAACTAACAACAATTTTTCCTTGATCCCTAGCAAAAAGGAAGCATTTGACAATGTGAAAGAACTACCATCAGGATTATTCATAATGATTTTACCAACTCCCATGATAAGATAAGAGGATTTGTTGGTGTATGTGGTAGTATTCTGTGTAGAGGCATGCTCAAGTGAACTGAAGAAACTACGGTGTGAGGTATATATTTGGTTTCCCCTATCAAAGTACCAAACATCTAAGTCTACTACAGACATACACTATTCATGCGAAGATGGTTCATAGTTGCAAACAATAGTAAAAGCCCACTCTTCATTCGGCACAAGATTAGTAGAATCTATTTTAAGTGTAGGAGCCTTGAGAACAACCATTCTAAGCTCCTTTTTCTTTGCCTCTTTTGCAGCCAGTTTTGGACAACTCTTTATGACATGGCTTTTTCCTTTACAATTTGCAAAAAAAAATTGCTTTTTTGTTTTCTTCTTGTCTTTGTCATCCTTCTTTTATTGTGCATAATTAATAGATTTGTGCTAACCATTAGATGACCTCCATTTACCTTTGGCCTTTTTACTAGCTAAGAAAGATTTATCTACAACATGCATAATGGACTTGTTCTACCTAGATTGATATTCTTGAAACAAAACAAATACTAACTCCTCAAATGTTAACGCATTTGGAATACATTTCATAATCAACCAAAGCGTAGAAGCAAAAATCTAATATGAACGTGGAAGACCATTAAGAATGGTGTACACAAGTGAACTATCTTCCAAGACATCATCTACAGAAATCAACTTCTCTTTCAAATATTTGATCCTTGTCAAAAAACTATCCATAGAGTCTCCCCAACTATTTTTAGAGGTAAGCAACATGAGCCTCATCTCTTGCCTCATATAAAGTGATAAGTGTCTCCCAAGCATCCTTTTTATTTTGCAAGAGTAAATGTAAGGGATAATGGCATGTTTGATAGAGAAGGCTACGAATGCATGTGCGCGAGCATCTTTTCCATCCTATCAAATTTGCTCTATAGTAGGTGCAACATGAACCAAAGCACGAACATGAATTTGAAGATCATCATCTTCAATGCAATCTACATCACCTTCAATAATTGTATTTGCAAGTGTTATAGGTTGGTTTTCAACACCCTACACAATAATCCACAATCCTTTTGCTACCAATACATGAAACATCATATATGCCCAAAATGGGTAATTGGTACCATCTAACTTGTCCTCAACAACATACATATGGAATACATCATTGCCTTCAACCATGGCTACTAAGTAAAATACCTTGATGTAGAAAAATGACTCTATCTTAAAAAGTTGGATAGAACAACCCTATTAATCTCTACTAGACCTATAAGAGACTTTGAGGTGCTTGTACTTAGGAATGGAAACCTGTATATATGTTTGAAACAAACAGATAAAATTGCCTACATAGCCACTATGATAGTACATTTTGAGGACAAAAGGAGCTCAAATAAAAATTTTGACACTATATAGCAAAGCTATTTTAAACTCCTAATTGCCTTGATTTTGCTCATTGATTTTTGTGTGATTCTAAGATTGTCATAAGAGGGGTGTTGAGGATGCCCTAGATGAAGCAACGACCTTCTGTGATACCGATCGTTGGAGTTCAAGGTCTACGTAAGCACACAAATAGCACATGGGAGAAGAAAAAGAAGCTTGAAACACAACACAAAACTAGATGAAATACCAAGTGAATGTACAAACATAAGTGAACCATTACGATTATAGATGTATATACAAAACGGGTGAAATCAATCTCTTAAAGAGGGAAAGAAGTGCCCCAGAAGTCTTAACTATGTTCACACACATCACTATTAAATTATATCAATAGAGTCACAAGGTGTGACTGATTTTTAACTCACATCCAAGGTGATAATTCTTCTCATCTCATA
>CM035441.1:105765847-105780847 GCA_020310875.1 Ceratopteris richardii | reverse complement strand
TCCATCATCTTCGCAATCTTCTTCAAGAATCTTCTCTTTCCCTTTGTCTCCAAACCATGGTCTTAGCTCATCAAATACCACATCTCGTGAGACTCGTAGCTCCTTTGTCACCAGGTTGTAGCACCTGTATCCCTTTTGCTCCGATGAATATCCAATGAACATACATTTTTCTGACTTTGCCTCCATCTTTGTCCTTAGTTCTTGAGGGATGTGAACGTAACACACACATCCAAAATCTTTGAGATGTGTAAGGTCAGGTTTCTTACCGGAATAAAGATCCTCGGGAGTTAGATTATGCACTCCAGCCGTTGTGCACTTGTTCATCAAATAAACGGCCATACTAGTTGCTTCAGCCCAATAGTTTAGTGGCACCTTCATCTCGTTGAGCATGCATCTTGCAACTTCTGTGATATGTCTATTTTTCCTTTCAGCTATTCCATTTTGTTGAGGCGTGTACCTACATGTAAATTGACTCTTGATGCCATTTTCATAAAGAAAATCTGAAAATTCTTTGGAGAAATATTATCCTCCTCCATCGAACCTCAAGGTCTTTATGTAGCGTCTTGTTTCCTTTTCTACCTGTGCTTTAAATCTCTTGAACATGGAGAACACATCTGATTTTTGTTTTATGAAAAACATCCATGCTTTTCTTGAATGATCATCAATAAAAGTGACAAAATATCGATTACCAGCCACCGATGGTTGTTGTGATGGTCCCCATACATCCGTGTGTATCAAGTCGAGGACATTGCTTGCCACATAGTTGCTTTTCTTGAATGGTTGTCGAGTTTGCTTTCTTAGTTGGCATGCTTCACAGAACTCATGTAGTCCGGCATCATTGAATCTTGGAAGACCTCTTACCACTTCATGGTTGCTCATGTCCTTGAGCTTGGGAATGTTGATATGTCCAAACCTTTTGTGCCACAAATCAATTTCAGCAATCCTCTTGTTTCCAAACTGAATATACATCACCTTTCCATGTGGTTGTTGAATGTCCAAAGTGAACATCCTACCTTCTTTCCTTCCTTGAGCAATGACCTTGAATCCTTCTTTTGGATTATTAATAAAGCAGCCTTTTTCATTGAAGATAACATGATATCCTTTCTCTACCATTTGTCCTACTGAAATCAAATTCTTTGCAATAGTAGGAACATGAAGAACATCAGCCAATACCGTCTTGTCTCCAAGCTTGATGTCTCCAACATGCTCAATTGCATGTTGAGTTTCATCCCCGGTCTCCACGCATCCTTTTCCACTTGGATCTTGTAGCTTTGTGAATAAATCTCCTTGGCATGTCATATGGTTGCTGCAACCTAAATCTATAAACCATTTTTTATCATCACTTCACGGGTTGTTGTACTCATGCTTCATGGCAAGCATGGTTTGCTTGTCTCCTTCACTTGATGTACTCGCATACATTAGGGGAAAAAATGGACCTTGCATGGGCCTTGTAAGGATTCCTAATTTTTAGGGATTAAATTGCTTAATCCATGAGATTATGAGGCCACTTCAAACCACTAGTGGTATTGTAGAATAAAATAAAATTTCAAGAATTGCTTTTGTTGAAGTCTCACGTCGTCAGATTTCGTGACCCTTGGATTGAATTAATCGACGATCTATATTGATAGATTGAAAAGTTAGAGAGAGAGAGCATTAAATTTCTTGGGAGTTAGCAGAGTGGCGTCGCACTCTCTCTGCACGTTTTCCAACCGTTGGATTTGAAGAGATCTGACGATCCCCCGCGAATGGGGCTGAGCGAAATTGATGCACACACGAGAGCCATTGGATAGATTTCCTCATCGGATGGTCAGCATGCAAAGGCGCCCAATCTCTTGTATGTGAGCAATCTTAGCCATGGGATCTTCTCCTCATCCAAAGGTTGGAGATGCAGGCGCCTTTCCTTCACGGAATTCAAACTACGATGTCAGATTTCCAGCCCGATCGAATGGTAGAGAAGAGTTCGCGCTGTTTGTAATGATTGCACTCATCTTGGCCACTTGTTCTAAAAGAAATCCAAGGGAGGAGAATGAAAGTAGCCTTGACTTTTGCCATTTCACCTTCACCTTTAGATCTTCAAGCAATCCAAGGGCTCTAAATGATTTGCAAGCTTTTCAAAACCACTCTCAAAACAAAACCCACGAGTTTTTCCTGGTTTTATCATGGTTGACCACACAAAAACAAGGTAAGCCTATGCCTACCCTATGTGATTAAGCCACTAGACTGTGTCCACCACCCTCTTCTCATTGGTCCATGCTTAATCACTCCTTAATCTAAAAGGCCCATGCAGGGTTCATTTTTTCCCCTAATGAGTTATTTTGGCTCCTGTTGGAGTTGGACGTCTACGGAAGCACGCGAACAGCACAAGGAAGAAGAAGAAGCTTGGAGCACAACACACACGACTGAATGTATTACTAGAGAATGTACAAAGATAAGTAGCCCATTAGGGCAATAGGCGTATATACAAGCCGGGGGAAAAAAACCTCCTAAAGAGGGAAAAAAATGCCCCGACAGTCCTAGAGTGTTCACACACATCACTACCTAAATATATCAACAAATCCCCCCTGGGAGTGATGCGGTGAACAAGGAGCTGGCACTCATGTATAAGGAAGTGCCAAGCTATGTGGAAATCACTCCACAAAAGGAAGTAAGCCCAAAGCTTTGCGGAAAGCTTCAAACTTCTCCCTAGGCAGAGCCTTCGTGAAAAGGTCTGCAATGTTCTCCTGCGTGGGCACATATGCCAAGCTGATCTCCCCAGCAGAGAACCTCTCCCTGACATAGTGATAATGCACCTCAATGTGCTTAGTGCGAGCATGGAACACAGGGTTCCTCGCAACTGCCAATGCGCTCTGACTGTCAGTGAAGATGGTGGTGGCAGAAGACTGGCCAACACCCAAATCAGCCATAAGGCGTCTGAGCCACACACACTCAACAGTCGCTGTGAAAGCTGCCCTATACTCAGCCTCACAACTGGAAGTGGCCACAGTAGGCTGCTTCTTGCTCAACCAAGATATACATGAGCTACCAAGCATGAAGCAAAAACCACTGGTGGACACACGAGTGTCATAGCAACCAGCCCAATCTGAGTCAGAAAAAGCATGCAAATCTAGCGGTAGTGATCCCCCCTTGGGATAAAACAACCCAAGTAGCCGAGTACCACTCAAGTAGCGAAAGATGCGCTTAACCGCTTTCCAATGCGTGACTCCTGGGCAATGCATAAACCTGCTCATCTGTGAGACAGCAAACTGAATATCTGGCCGAGTAATGCATAAGTAAATCAAGCATCCAACAGCCTGCTGATAGAGAACAGCATCAAATGCATCTCCAACATCATGAAGACTCAATCGTAAACCTGTCTCCATAGGAGTGGCAATAGGCTTACAGTCTTCAAGGCCAAAACGCTGCAATAATGTGTCAATATATTTCGTTTGACACAAAGCCATTCCACCATCAACGTGCATAAACTGAATGCCCAAATAGTGATGCAAATGCCCCAAATCAGACATCTCAAATGAGGCATGCAAATCAGCCTTAAAATCAGCAATATGTGTCTCAATAGGACCAGTGAGCAGCATGTCATCAACATAGACAACAATGATCAGAAGCACATCATTAGCACGTTTAACATATAAGGTGCTTTCAGTTGGACTGTTCTCAAAACCATGTGCAATCAGATAGGCATGTATCTTCTCATACCAAGCACGTGGTGCTTGCTTTAAACCATATAACGCCTTCTTTAACCTGCACACCTGGTTTTCATGCCCTTTCTGCACAAAGCCACGGGGCTGAAAAACATACACTTCTTCATGCAAGTCACCATTCAGAAATGCTGTTTTAATGTCCAACTGATGTACATTCCAACCATGATGGGCTGCAAGTGCACAAATGCTCCGAACAGTAGTCATACGGCATGTAGGTGCAAAGGTCTCATCAAAATCAATGCCTCTTTCCTGCGCATAACCCTTTGCAACAAGCCTAGCCTTATACCTGTCAACTGTACCATCAGGTTTACGCTTCAACTTGTATACCCACTTAGTGCCAATGGCCTTCTTGCCAGGAGGCAAGTCACATAAAGACCATGTACCATTCTTCATTATAGCATCATATTCAGATTGCATAGCAGCCATCCAATTTTCTGAATTTTGTGCTTCATCAAAAGAAACAGGCTCATTCTCATCACAGAGACTAGATGCAGCCATAGCATAGCAATCTGATGTAAAGGAGGCACTATGAGAGCCTGAACGAGTACGATATGACAAAGGTGCATCTAATTTGCTGTCACGCAAAGTCTGCACCAGCCATTTTGGCATAGTTTTTGCCTGCTCAATATCAGCTCTCTCATCAATAAGTGCATCATGTAAATCTGCATCAGAAATGGAATGATCTGCATCATCATATGAAACCTGCAAAGGCTGAGAAGTTGCCTCATTAGGACCAGCACTAGCCTGTCCACCTGTAAAAAGAGGCATCAAAGTATCATACATGTCTTTGGAGCTAAGAGATGTCTCCTTAGTACATGAAAGCAATGGCTGAATAGCATCTTCCACAAAGACAACATCACGGCTAACCAGAATGCGTTTAGTCTGTGGATGATACAGACGATAGCCTTTACTTTCAGAACTGTACCCAACAAAAATACATTTTACTGCCTTATCATCCAATTTTCTGCGATGTTGTTCAGGCACTAATGCATATGCCAAACAACCAAAAACACGCAGATGAGCAACAGATGGCTTGCGGTCATGCCAAGCCTCATATGGAGTGATAGACTGCAACGCTTTAGTGGGACACCTGTTCAGTACATATGCTGCACACATGACAGCCTCAAGCCAGAAACTATGTGGTAAAGCCTGACTTTTGACCATGCACCTCGCCATCTCCATGAGTGACCTGTTCTTTCGTTCAGCAACTCCATTCTATTGAGGTGTATACGGCACTGTACACTGGTGTTTTATCCCACGTTCAGCCAGAAATGCATTAAAATCTGAAGACATATATTCCCCCCCTCGATCAGAACGGAGGGTGCCCATTTTACATGCTGACAGATTTTCAGCTAAAACCAAAAACTGTTTGAAGCACATGAACACTTCGGACTTTGCTTTGAGTGGATATACCCATGCATGCCTGGAAAAATCATCAATGAAAGTCACGAAGTAAAGGTAATTTCCAAAAGAGGGTGTCTGCATAGGACCACAGACATCACTATGTACAAGCTGCAATTTCTGCGTAGCCCGAACTGAACCATCTTTTGGAAAGGAAGAACGCTGCATTTTGCCCAAAATACAGCCTTCACAAACATGTTTTCCAGGTGCCTCAAGTTTGGGCAAAGAGGACACCATTTCAGATTTCTGCAGGCGTAACAAACTAGCAAAATTCAGATGACCAAAGCGTGCATGCCAAAGCTTTGCATCTGACATAGCCTGAGAATCATGAACTGCACATGCCGAATCATTCACAGATCTTTCATAGTCTATGAGCTTATACAGCCCACGACATAAAATGCCAGAAGCAATAATCACATCGCCATTTGAGAGATCATGGACTGTACACCTGTCATCAACAAATTTCACAACCAAGCCAATCTTGGCTAATGCAGAAACTGATAACAGATTCTTCTTGATCCCTGGCACAAATAAAGCATCTGACAAAGTGAAAGAACTACCATCAGCAGTAGTCAGAATGATCTTACCAACTCCCATAACAGGATAAGAGGAGTTATTGGCGCATGTGACAGTATTCCCTGTAGGAGCAGGCTCAAGTGAAGAGAAGAAACTGCGCTGCGAGGTAATATGTTTGGTCGCCCCACTGTCAAAGTACCAAACATCTGAGTCTACTGCAGACATGCACTGATCAGGAGAAGATGGGTCAAAACTGCAGACAGTAGTAAACGCCCATTCTTCTTCCTGCACAAGATTTGCAGACTCTGTTTTTGGTGTAGAGGCCTCTGCAACAACCATTCCAGCCTCTTTTTCTTCTTTGCCTCTTTAGCAGCCAGTTTTGGACAGTTCTTTATGATATGATCATTGCCTTTACAATACTTACAAAAAAATTTCTGCTTTTCTGATTTTTTCTCATCTTTGTCTTGGTTCTTTGAATGTGCAGCATTTGCAGATTTTTGCTTACTAGTAGAAGAGCTCCATTTTCCTTTGCCCTTCTGACTAGCCAGGAAAGCTTGATCTGCAACACGCATAATGGACCTGTTCTGCCTGGACTGATCTTCCTGCAATAGAACAGAGACTAATTCCTCAAATGACAAGGCATTCGGATTGCCTTTCATCATCAACCGAAGAGTAGAGGCAAAACTCTGATATGAATCAGGAAGACCATTCAGAACGGTCTGCACAAGTGAGCTATCTGGTATAACCTCATCAGCAGAAATCAATTGTTCCTTCAGGTCTTTGATCTTTGTAAGAAAACTGTCCATAGAATCACCTTCATTCATGTGCTCACTCTCCAACTGTTTTCGGAGGTAAGCAACACGAGCCTCATTCCTAGCCTGGTACAAAGTGGTAAGTGTATCCCAAGCATCCTTTGCTGTTTTGCAAGAGCGAATGTGAGGAATAATGGCACGTTTGATAGACAAAGCTATCAATGCATGTGCCTGGGCATCTCTGCCATCCCAACGAATCTGCTCTGCAGTAGGTGCAACAGAAACAGCAGCACGAACAGGAATCTGCGGAATATCATCTTCGACACCATCTTCATCAGCTCCAACACCTGTATTTGCAGTACCTGTCGTTACAGGTGTAACAGGACGTCTTTCAACACCCTGCACAATGTTCCACAATCCTTTTGCAACCAGTACATGTCGCATCATATAAGCCCATAATGGGTAGTTGGTACCATCCAACTTATCCTCAACAGCCAACATACGGAATACATCACTGCTTTCAGCCATGGCCGGTGACTAAAATACCTTGATGCAGAAAATTGACTGTATCTAAAAAAGTTGAACGGAACTGCCCAAACGAGTTCTGCTAGACCTGTAGCAGACTTCGAGACGCTTAAACTGGCGAACAGAAACTGGTATATACCTTTGGCACAAAAGGACGAAATAGCCTGCACAAGCGCTGCGATAGTGCGTTCGGAGGCCGAAACGAGCTCAGATCGCGATTTTGGCACCACACAGCAAAGCTGTTTTGATCTCGGAAACACCCTGAGTATGCTCACCAAATTTCATGCGAATCTGAGACTGCAAACGGAGGAGTGTCGACGGCGCCCTAGAAGAAGCGACGACCTGCTTTGATACCAATTGTTGGAGTTGGACGTCTGCGGAAGCACGCGAACAGCACAAGGAAGAAGAAGAAGCTTGGAGCACAACACACACGACTGAATGTATTACTAGAGAATGTACAAAGATAAGTAGCCCATTAGGGCAATAGGCGTATATACAAGCCGGGGGAAAAAAACCTCCTAAAGAGGGAAAAAAATGCCCCGGCAGTCCTAGAGTGTTCACACACATCACTACCTAAATATATCAACAGCTCCTTTGGTTGCCTCCATTCAGCCTTCCATTCTTTTGCCAACAATCATTTGCATAATGTCCTAGTCTACCACAATGATAACATGTTATACCTTTATGAGGATTGTATTGTTGGAGTCTATTGACCTCCAAAAAATAGTTGGAAGTAGGTGGAACCCCCTAGGAACAAGTTGACCTTCTCACAAACTTCATCACAGAAAACCAATCATGCTTGTAGAGCTTATTGTTCTCTACTAGCTTAGAATTCTTTAAAACTGTTTTAACCACATATACTAGAGACCAAGAGCTTTCCAATGAGCCAAAGAACACTCAATTTGGGTAAGTACACAAGGAGATATGACCTTTGCAAGTTTGAGGTTTAATGGAGACCTTCAGCAGGGGTGAAACCCGAGAACACATACTACTTGCAGAGAGTACTGATCTCAGTTCACAAATCTAATGATTATGAAAATTTACAAGAAGAAAGTAGACAGAAAGAGCGTTCAAATGAGCTATCAAACATGTAATTTGGATATATAATGAGGGAGAAAAAAGCTCTGCGATCTCTGCATACAAAACTACAGCAGCATAGAGATACACATATGACTCTCTTGGACTTCCCTCAAGATCACGACTTTTCTCCTCTTTTTATAGCATGAGAAACTAATCTAAAACCTTCTTAATACATCTAAATTTGTGGTAGACACTTGGGTGGAGGTATTACATGACTCAAGTGCTCAAATAAGCAAAGTATTAATGGACTTTGAGAACTAGCCCACTAGGACACCACTACAGCTCCCTTGTGACTCACTAATTTGACTCACCATGTTCTAGAACTCACGTGGTATTTTTGCTATCTTTAATAAATAATATGAGCCTTCTTGAAGTATTTGAAGACTTCCCAAAGGTATTTACATAATTTGAAACTTGTACCCTACATAAAACAAATGTTCGCAACATTCTCCCCCTTAAGTTTCAAAGGGTATTTCCTTCATGCCAAGAATATAGTTGAATCTTTGAAGCTTCGGTCCATCCAAGGATTTGGTGAAGATATCTACAACTTGATCCTTTGTTCCCACAAAAGAAACTTGTACTTCATTGTTTATGGCCTTCTGTCGAACATAATGATAGTGAACCTCTATATGCTTTGTTCTAGCATGAAAGATAGGATTTGAGGTCATATGAATGCTACTCAAGTTATCCCCATATATCAGTGGTACATCAACCTGCACATTCAAGTCATGAAACAACTTTTTAAACCACATAACTTCAGTAGTAGCCAATGCTAAACTTCTATACTCAGCCTCTGTAGAAGATAAAGCAACTGTAGGCTATTTCTTTGAACTCCATGTTAATGTCTTGTTTCTTGCTGTTACCACATATCCACTTGTGGATCTTCTTTCATCTTTGCTTCCAGCCCAATCTGCATCACTAAAGACTTTAAGAGTTAGATCAACATCATGACTATAAAATAATCCTTCCTTCATGGTACCTTTCAAATACCTAAGCACTCTTTTCGCTGCATGCATATGAGGTACTCTAGGTTCATGCATAAACTATGACAATACTCCCACTGCATAGCATATATCAGGTCTAGTTTTTGTTGCATAAATCAAAGATCCTACCATGGATCTATACACATTCATATCATGCAACTCATCACCTTCCTTTGCACTCAACTTTACATTACATTCCATTGGAGTAGAAACAAATTTACATTCCTGCATACCAAACCTTTTCAACATATCACATATATACTTTCTCTGTATCAACCACATACCTTCATCGCCATACAAAATTTCAATCCCAAGAAAGTATCTAAGCAAACCAAGATCTGAAATTTTAAATTCCTTTCCCAAATTACCTTTTATCTCATCAATTGGTTTTGCATCATTCCTTGTAATCAACAAGTCATCCAGATAAATGCATACATAGACACACATGCCATCTACATGTTTTACATAAAGTGAAGGATCAGCATGACTCGTTGTGTATCCTTGCAGCATAAGATACTTTACCAACCTTGCATTCCATGCCCTTGGTGCCTGTTTAAGACCATACAATGCCTTCTTTAACCTGCATACATGATTAGGACATTTTGCATCCACATAACCATCTGGTTGTGACATATACACTTCTTCATTTAACTCACCATTAAGAAAGGCATTCTTTATATCAAGTTGATATATATTCCACCTTTTACTTGCAGCTACAGCCAACAAAGTTCTCACCGTTGCCATGTTTGCTACTGGACTAAATGTTTCCTCATAGTCCAATCCTTGAGTTTGATTATATCCTTTTGCTACAAGTCTAGCCTTATATCTTGACACACTACCATCACTATTTCTTTTAATCTTAAAAAACCACTTGCAACCAATTACCTTTTGTTTTGGTGTCTTTGGAACTAAATTCCAAGTCTTGTTATCCTGTAGTGCTTCCATTTCTTCTCTCATTGCTTTCTCCCACTTTTCATCTCCTTTTGCCTCATCATAACATGTGGGTTCATTTTCCAGCTCAACTTTTGTCATAAAAGCATAATGAGTATTCATAAAAGATTCATAAGTATACCTTTGAGGTTGCTTACTCACTCTTGAAGTTCTTCTTACCTCCAATGTAGATGCTCTTCCTTTCTGATTAGGAACCTTTGATGATTCTCCATACTCACATACATCACTAATTTCCTACTCCATCATTAACTTCAACAAGTTTGAGTTTACCTTTACTTTTAAGACTTGGAGGTGACTCTTGCCTTAATCTTCCATTGAAAGGTAGATCTCTTTCTTCATCCAAACCACTTTTCTCATCGCTTAAACTTCTTGTGGGCTGAGGTGAGCACTCATCTCCTTCACCTATATCTTCTTCATCTCCATTTATGACCTGTAAACTTTTCTTATCTACATACCATGAAAGTGATTCATCAAAATTTACATCTCTTGAAACAACCACCTTATTGTTATGAGGATTATAACATCTATATCCTCTTTGAGTATCTGCATAACCAATAAATATACACTTTTCTGATTTCACATCAAGTTTTGATCTCACTTCACTAGGTACATGTACATAACATACACAACCAAATACTTTCAAATGACTTACACTTGGTTTCCTTCCATGCCATACCTCATATGGTGTCAAATGATGAACTCCGGCAGTAGGTACTCTATTCATAATGTACATACTTGTGCTAACAACTTCAGCCCAAAAAGAATTAGGCAAACACATATCATTTAGCATGCTTCTAGATACTTCTTCTATGATTCTGTTTCGTCTTTCTGCGACTCCATTTTGTTGTGGAGTATACCTGCATGTAACTTCTCTTTTGATACCTTCATCATACAAAAAATTAGTAAAAGCTTGAGAGAAATACTCTCCCCCTCCATCGGATCTTAGCTTCTTAACATATCTTCCTGTTTGCTTCTTGAGAAATGATTTAAAATTTTTGAAACAATCAAAGACTTCACTCTTATGTTTAATGAAATACACAAATGCCATTCTACTATGATCATCAATGAATGATACATAGTACTTATTACCAGCCAAGGATGCCTTTTTAGCAGGACCCCATACGTCTGTGTGTATAAGTTCTAGCAATCCACTGCTTACATAGCTTGAATGCTTGAAAGGTTGTCTACTCTGCTTACCCATTTGACATGCTTCACAAAGATGCACCATATGTTGCTTAGTAAGATCAGGTAATCCTTCAATAATTCTCTTTTTTTATAGTTCCTTTAACCTGTGTACATTCATGTGTCCAATCCTTTTGTGCCATAGATCAAACTCTGTTATTCGATGCATACCATAAGAGAAATAATTTTTATGATTTGGATTTACCTTCAATGTAAACAATCTACCTTGTTTTTGACCTCTAGCAATTGACCTCCTTTGCTTTGGATCCTCAATGAAACAACCTGCATGATTAAATCTTATTTGCAAACCTTTTTCTACCATTTGACCAACTGACATCAAATTCTTAGTGATCGTTGGTACATAAAGTACATCCTTTAAGCAATTTGTCTTGCTCTTATCCTGCATAACAACATCTCCAACCTGCATAATCTTATTTGTTGTATCATCTCCTGTTTCAACATGACCTTTACATGAAGGATTATGCATATTAGAAAACCATGAAGCATCATGTGACATATGGTTAGAACAACCACTATCTACATACCATACATCACTATTGCAATTCATCTTAGTTTCTACATTCATCATAAGAAGAGAATCATAATCATCACTTTTACCTTCAACTGCATAATTTCCTTGTTGTTTACCTCTTCTTGAATAGCCTCCTCTTCGATTACCACCTTGATTATTTTCATTTTGATAGCAATCTTTGGCATAGTGTCCATACCTTCCACATATATAGCAATTGTTGTTATCTTCACTCCTTTGTCTTTGATTGTAGTTGTAGTAGCCTCTCGTACCTCTAGCACTTGATCTTCCTCTTCCTCTTGTGTTGAAGAACCACTTGAAGTCCTTTGATCATCGCTCCTTCTTCCTTGACCTCTATTTGAACCTCTTCTACCTCTGTTTCCACCTCTTGATGATCCTGCATAAAGAGCTTGTGCTTGATATCCTTTTTGATTTGAAGTAGAACCATTTAGATTCATCTCCTCCGTGACCATGAGAGCAACAAGCTGATCAAAGTCTAGTAATTCTCCTCTAACATAAACTGAAGTAATGAATGGTTTCCATCTCTCATCATTCTTGAGGCCGTTGAGAGTATGTGCAACCAAGTCGTCGTCCTCCACATGAGCTTGAATTGATCCTAGTTGATCTGCAATCTCTTTAACCTTCAACAAGTAATCATTGACCGATGTCCTTGTATCTTTCTTTATGTTATTCAACTCATTTTTGAGTTGAATCTTCCTTGCTCTTGTACCTGTAGCATACAACCTTTCCAATGCAAGCCAAACATCTCTACTTGTGTCTAGATCTTGTATGTGTCCTACCATTGAATCTTGAATATTTTGTGATACAATGAATATAACCCTTTTGTCTCTTTCATTCCAAAGTCTAAACTCCCTCAATTGTTGCTGATTTGGATCCTCTGGTAATATAGGTTTGATATCCGTTCCATCAATCAAACCATACAAGCCTCTACCTTGCAAGTATGCTGTGATTCTAAATCGCCATGCTTGATAGTTGTTCTTATCAAGCTTCTCTATTTGTGCATGTCGATCGCCCATTGTTCAAAATACTAAACTTCCTCCTTTAAACCTCTTTTTGCATATGTGTGATAAGAATAAGTATGAGATTTACCTTTTTTATAAATTTTATGCACCTTTCTTTGCTTGGATGTTGCTTGAGATGCTTCCTTGCTATCTCCTTCTACCTTTGTGTAGTGTCGATGATGAACCTCTTCTCCAATAGCTTCAAATTCTTCATCAAGGTATTATAAACTTCTCCAAGCTTCAATTCCTTGCTCTGATACCAATTTTGGAGTCTATTGACCTCCAAAAAATAGCTGGAAGTAGGTGGAACCCCCTAGGAACAAGTTGACCTTCTCACAAACTTCATCACAGAAAACCAATCATGCTTGTAGAGCTTACTGTTCTCTACTGGCTTAGAATTCTTTAAAACTGTTTTAACCACATATACTAGAGACCAAGAGCTTTCCAATGAGCCAAAGAACACTCAATTTGGATAAGTACACAAGGAGATATGACCTCTGAAAGTTTGAGGTTTAATGGAGACCTTCAGCAGGGGTGAAACCCGAGAACACATACTACTTGCAGAGAGTACTGCTCTCAGCTCACAAATCCAATGATAATGAAAATTTACAGGACAAATGTAGACAAAAAAATCTTTCAAATGAGCTATCAAACACATAATTTGGATATATAATAAGGGAGATATAAGATCTGCAATCTCTGCATACAAAACTATAGCAGCATAGAGATACACATATGACTCTCTTGGACTTCCCACAAGATCACGACTTTTCTCCTCTTTTTATAGCATGAGAAACTAATCTAAAAACTTCCTAATACATCTAAATTCGTGGTAGACACTTGGGTGGAGGTATTACATGACTCAAGTGCTCAAATAAGCAAAGTATTGATGGACTTTGAGAATTAGCCACATCGACCTTCCACTATGACACCAATGCAGCTCCCTTGTGACTCACTAATTTGACTCACCATGTTCTAGAACTCATGTGGTATTTTTGCTATCTTTTATGAATAATATGAGCCTTCTTGAAGTATTTGAAGACTTCCCAAAGGTATTTACATAATTTTAAACTTGTACCCTACATAAAACAAATGTTCGCAACATGTATGAACCTCGACCTCTTCCTCTATTTCTTCCTCGACCTCTTCCATGTGTGTTGTCATTTGAGTTGTCCTTGTTGTCCTCCGAGTTGTGTTGGCTGAAATTTGTGTTATTGTAACTTCTTCCTCTTCCTCTCGAGCTTCCTCTTGAGTTCCTTCCTCTACCTTGTCCTGCATATAACATTTGACTATGGCTGTCCTTACCTTTGTTGCCTTCTCCTTGTTGAGAAACCTCTTCAGCCACAAGATTTGGTATAATCTCGTCGAATGTTGGTAGAGGGTCTCTATAAAGAATGTTTGTGATGAGGGGCTTCCACTTTTCTTCACTCCTCAAGCCATTGACGGCTGTTTGGACAATGTCTTCCTCTTCTATCTTGCATCCAACTGATGCTAGCTGATCTTGAAGCTCCTTGATCCTCAATGTATCCTCCGAGACCTTGTTGAGGTAGCATACACCTTATCCAATGCTTCCCAAACTTCCTCAGCTGTTTCTAAGCTTTCCACATGATCAATCATAGTGTTAGAAATAACTTGTGAGATGAGGAACATCACCCTTCGATTCCTCTCTTCCCAATCAGCAAATTGTCTCCTTTGTGCCAGAGTAATGTTGGGATCTTGAAGGTCCACCGGTTGTGGATCATCTCTAGTAACTAGACTCCATAAACCTTTACCTTTAAGGTAATTTTTCATTCTATAACTCCAAGATTGAAAATTGTCTTTGTCTAACTTCTCAACTTGTTGTCCTAAATCAGCCATTGAAGACTTCTAAGATTGAAGTTTACCTCAAGTATGTTGTGGCACTCTTCCTTGACTTTACGAAGCTCCCCCTTGATTTGTAGCTTCTCCTTTGCTTCACTTCATTCCAATGCTTTGCCTCTTCAACCTCCAATGCTCTGGTACCAATTGTTGGAGGATTCCTCTCCTATTCACAATGGAAAGTGTAGAAGACCTTCTTAGGATAAAGACTTTTGCCAATAGCTAAATCCTCAAACGAAAGCTAGTACCAAGTAAAAAATGCAATCAACTTGAGACTTTAATCACTCAATCTAGACAACTATAGGTTTCAAATGAGCTATCAAACACTAAAAATTTGGAGTAGATTTGGGTTGGAAACTCTTTGATTCAAAATAGGCTACCTGTCCACTCAGTCAGGCTGAAAACTGGACTTCACTAAAACCTGAATAACTCACAGAGCATAAAGAACTTAATAACAATGTTCTAAACACACGAAGTGCTCAAGATAAGCTTTCCAACGAATAT
>CM035441.1:105745847-105760847 GCA_020310875.1 Ceratopteris richardii | reverse complement strand
CTAGCTACTTTTGCATCCTCCAAGTGGAACTTCTTTAACATGTCCTGCACATATTTCCTTTGAGTGATGTAGATTCTAGAGTTAGTGTACACCAACTCAAGTCCAAGAAATTATTTCAAAAACCCTAGATCACTCATCTTAAACTCTTGCATCACCTAGTTTTTAATTTGTTTGATGCCATTTGCATCACTACCTGTAAGAATGATGTCATCCACATATACATATAAATATATCACTTTTGAGTTACTCCTCTTGATAAATAGAGAAGAATCTGCCTTGCTCATGATGAATCCTTGGTCTTGAAGATAGGTTGATAGCCTATGGTTCCATGCTTTAAGTGCTTGCCTCAAACCATAAAGAACCTTTTTTAATTTGCATACATGATTTACCTTGCTTAGATCATCATAGCCAAGAGGTTAAGACATGTAAACCTTCTCTGAAATCCACCCATTGAGGAAAGCATTTTTCACATCTAATTGATACATATTCCAATTTCTAGATGCAGCTACACTTACCAATACTCTGATGGTTGGCACCTTAGCCACTGGTGAAAAGGTTTCTTCATAGTCTACTACATGGGTCTGTGCAAAACCCTTAGCCACATGCCTAGCATTGTACCTATTTATGGATCCATCTGAGTTCCTTTTGATTTTTTTAATCCACCTAGAACCAATTACCTTCATTGATGCTTTCTTGGGTACTATCTCCCAAGTGTCATTCTCTTGGAGTGCTTCTATTTCTTCATCCATAGCCTCCTTCCATTATGCTTTGGTACTTTCTTCTTCATATGAAGAAGGTTCTTCAAGTGATGAATCCTTAGCAAGATAAATAGAATGCTTAGTGACTAATGAAGTATCATACCCATACCTACTTGGTTTCTTACTCTCTCTTTGTGATCTCCTTAAGGCTTGGTTGGATGACTCAGGTATGTCCTCCAACCTCTTCATCTTGACCTTGCCTTTTGATTTCCATGCTCTAAATTCTTCCAACTTGATGGTGTCCTCATCATCTAATTTGATGTCTTCAATTGTGTTTGGCTCCTCCTTAGTGAGGCTTGGAAATTTTTATTCCAAGTCATATGGCACTTTGACCTTCCTACATTCACTTTCAAACCAACAGTCATTCTCTTCAAACACAACATCTCTATTGACCATAAATCCTTTATTGGATGGATTATAAAGCGTATACCCCTTTTGATTTATATCATACCCTATGAAAATGCATTTCTCTACCTTAGGATCTAGCTTAGCTCTGATTTGAGATGGAACATGCACATAAGCAACACATCCAAGTATTCTGCCTTGACAATTTAATGCTTGGTATCATCACTTTGTCTGCACTTGGTGCTTTCCCTTGGGCTCTTCAAGATTAGAAAGGAGAGCTATATTGCCTGCTATATGGTTTGAACAACCTGAGTCAATATAGAAGAGGTGCTCATCATTCATACCTTGGTTTGAAGTCATGTTCATAATGAGAAGAGAATCCTCTTGATCATCTGTATAGTTGTTGAAGTCTTTTCTTGATTTGTATCCTCGTTGATACTTCTTGTTGTAATGGTTGTTGTAGCCATGGTTGTAACCTTGATTATGATTGAATCTTCCTCTTGATTATGAGTAGCCATCTCTTTGAAATCCTCTTCCTCTCTGGTTCTTGAAGTTCCTATAGCACTCATTTGTTGTGTGATTAGAGAGTCCACATATATTTCATGGGGAACAATTGAAAGGTCTCCCCCTACCTTGCTTATCTCCTCCACCGCTTCCTCTTGAATTCCTACCTCTCCCTGCATAGTTAGCTTGAGAAGTAGCACCTTATCCTCAAAATTTTTACTCCTTCCTTTATCCTTAGACTTTTCTTTCTCTATATAGAGGGCAGAAGAATTGTTACCTCTTGATGGTTTACCATTTTTGTTGAGCTTGGCCTCATGGGTGAAAAGTTGCCCCATGAGAGTGGTTAGATCAGGGATTTGCATATCCATATAAAGATCCATTGCAGTTGTGAAGGATTCCCACTTATCATCTGTCTTGATGCCATTGATTATCTATCTCACTATTTGCTCCTCTTCAATCTCCTCTCCTATGCTTGCCAACTCATCAGCCACATCCTTCACCTTGGTCACATACTATGAAATATTCTGCTTAGGTTGCTTCTTTTGAGGAGTAAACTCCATCCACAATTGATTTTTCCTAGCTCTTGTATTGTAAGAAAAGTATGAGGATAGAGTATCCCAAGTCTCTTGGGAAGTTTTGCAATTCCTAATATGAGGAAGAAGGAAGTCACAAATAGAGTTAAGTAGATATGACCTGAGTAAAGCATCTTTGGCACACCATGAGTTGAGTCTTTCTTTCTCCTCTCTTGTAGGTTGATCTTTTCTTCTAAATGTGGGCATCTCCTCATCTCCTCATATGTATCCATAGAGACTTCTTTCTTGTAGATAGGTCTTCATTCTCAAGGAGCATGCTAGATAATTATTCCTATCCAATTTGTCAATGAAAGAAGGGAAACCATCTCCCATTTTACCTCAACTTGCTCTAATACCATTGTTGGAAGAGATGGATGGATACCTCAAGGAAGTGATGTGGTACTGCTAGAACTTGCTTTGTACCAGCCTTGATGCACTTCAGAGTTATAAAGTAGGCCCTTTTAGCTTGAAAATGACACCAATAAAGTACCTATGTACTTTGCAAATGATGTTTGAAACAATAAATCCACGACAGACTAGTTCAAGAGTAGCTAGTGTTGAAAACCTTGCTATTTTAGTCCATACACGTGCTGACTTTTTTAATCAGAGATCACAATACACTAACAATTGACAATATTCCTTTTGGAGGAATTCAATTATCTTAGATAGCTAATGATTGCAAGTGGAATCATTTAAAATGATCAACTATGCTCTGAGAAACGAGTTTAGCAAATTTGCTCTTACCCCTAACTTTTTAGGGAACAACCAGTAGATGAATAATATTAAGTGGTTCCAACAAGCCAAAGATTATGTAAAATGGTTGAGTATTCACTAAGATATGACGAGAAGAAGTGCACTATTCTGAGTAGTCATAGCAGAGAAGTAGAGACAGATGTTCAATGAGCTATATGTATTATAGAACATGATTGTACATAGTCATTGGCATTGTAATGATGCTCAATGATGATGAACTAAGTGAGCTATGGTGTGAGCTACTCAGGTTCTACAAATGATCAAGGAATAGGCTCTGAAATGAGGCACACTACCTCATGAGTTTTACAAGACCTTTTTCCAAGTATTTCTTCTAAGTTTGATTTTTGAATTCAAGCTTGAATCCAATCAAAAAGTGACTCCACTAATTTAGGAGTTATTCCTTCAATCTTAAGTCGTAGCTAATATTCTTCCTAACGCCATGAGATCTAAGATTTTAGAAGATTCTCCAAGGATTTTAATGACTTACAATGGTAAACGATCAGGTAGTTACAAGTTATAGTTCACATGAATCATCAAGTGCTTCTAGACAAGGTCTTCCATGCTAACCCGAATGTGTAGGCTTGTACATTTGCACCAACATCTCTATCTCTTTCTCTCTCTCTATCTAACTATCTATCTATGCATCTATCTATCTATCCATCTATCTATTTATTTATTGATCTATCTATCTATCTATCTATCTATCTATCTATCTATCTATCTATATATATATATATATATATATATATATATATATATATATATATATATATATATATATATATATATATATAGATAGATAGATAGATAGAACTATCTATCTATCTATATATATATTGATAGATAGTTCATCCATCTATCTATTTATCTATTGATCTATCTATCTATCTATCTATCTATCTATCTATCTATCTATCTATCTATGCATCTATCTATCTATCCATCTATCTATTTATTTATTGATCTATCTATCTATCTATCTATCTATCTATCTATCTATCTATCTATATATATATATATATATATATATATATATATATATATATATATATATATATATATATATATATATATATGTATATATATATATATATATATATCGATCTATCTATCTATCGATCTATCGATCTATCTATCTATCTATCTATGTATCTATCTATCTATCTATCTATCTATCTATCTATCTATCTATCTATCTATCTATCTATCTATCTATCTATCTATCTATCTATCTATCTATCTAACTATCTATCTATCTATATATCCATATATCTATCTATCTCTCTATCAAACAATCTATCTATCTATCTATCTATCTATATATCTATCTATCTATCTATCTATTTATCTATCTATCTATCTATTTATCTATCTACCTATCTATCTATTTGTCTATCTATCTATATCTCTATGTATCTATCTATTTATATATCTATCCATATATCCATCTATCTATCTATCTATCTATCTATCTATCTATCTATCTATCTATCCATCTATCTATCTATCTACCTATCTATCTATCTATCTATCTATCTATCTATCTATCTATCTATCTATCTATCTATCTATTAATCTATGTGTGTACGTATGTATGTATGTATGCATTTATGTATGTATGTATGTATGTATGTCTGTATGTATGTATCTATGTATGTATGTATGTATGTATGTATGTATCTATCTATTGATGGAGAGTGTTAATCTCCAAAAGAATAAGCTACTCTTGAAGTTAGAGCACCTCTATATCAAGAGTAACTCAAAACCATCACCAATTTGGAGGATTAATGATCAATTACCAAAATCTTGAACAAACTGTGAAGAAGATGACTACCCAGAAAGTCTACTACACATAACTCTCTCATTGACTTATCAAATGTGTAAAGTCTTTTATAAAACTTTGCACAAGGTGTTGCCTATACTTTGCGCACCTTATCCAAGTCAAATCATTCCAAAAGATTCAGTAGATCTTCAGAAATGATCTTAATAAGTCACCTATGTCTAAAACTGTTCTTCTGAGAAGTCGATTCAGACACCTGTAACGTCTAACACTTGGTTTTCTCAATCTAGAACCCGTTTATGCAAATGCTTTTAGCCATAGGTAGCTTAACTTCCAACTCAAAGAATGAGTACTTGCTTGCTCAAAACTTAACACTGTGGAAGGAGAACTGACCAAAACATTAGCATCAAATTTTGCACCTCCTGTCACTTCTCTTCTTTCCATTTACACATGTAAATGTTCCTAGACTCAATTCTCTCAGCCTGATCACAATTAGAGGCTAAAAATTTGTACAACTATAGACTTAGACTTGTACAAAAGCATTTCACAAAAGATTTAACACAGAAGGAGAATACTCTGAAAGATCAGGTGCAACATTTCTTCATTTCTAGAAAATTTACATCTCAATGATGAGAGAGATCCTATTCACTTCTAAAGTGTAATGACATCTAATTCTCCTCAAAACTTACGCTTACACATTCTCTCATATTTGCCCCGACATTTTCTTTGTATATATAGGCAAATATCTACAAGCTCATGACCATACAAAAGTATAAGATGAACTGACTCTAAATTAATGTACATATGTATACACATCTTCATCTTCTAGATATGCACTTCCTTCATGCTTCATAACTTGATCTTTTCTTCAGTCCTTGACTTCCAAACCTTCATCAAGACTTCAACTGTTGATTGCCCTGCACCAACAGCTCCCCCTCAATCATCAATTGAGGTTTTCTCTATCTTTTTTATGCCTGCCATGTCTTTGAATCTTTGTAGCTTTGGTCCATCTAAGCTCTTGGTTAGCATATCAGCTATCTGATCTTTTGTTGAAGTATATATAACTTCAATTTCTTTATCCATCACCTTCTCTCTTAGAAAATGGTACTGAATCTCAATATGTTTAGTCCTGGCATGGAAAACATGATTAGCAGCTAAATACAATGAACTCATGTTATCTCCATGAATAGTGGGTGTACTCTGAGTGATGTCAAAGCTCTTCATAAGAGTCTTAAGCCATATAACTTCCTTTGTAGCTTCCACCATACCTTTATACTCTGCTTCTGTAGATGACAAAGCAACCGTGTGTTGCTTCTTTGAACACCATGAAATTAACTTATCTCCCACATAACACAGGTATCCATAAGTTGATCTCCTATCATCAGGATTACCTGCCCAATCTGTATCACTATAAATCTTGATGTTTGTATCTGATGTTAAACCATAATACAAACCCTCTTTGAGTGTACCCTTAATGTGCCTCAACACTCTTTGACCTGCAATCCAATGTTCTTTCCTAGGACAATGCATGAATTGAGACAATACTCCAACTGCATATGACAAGTCAGGCCTAGTTAAAGTACCATAAATCAGACTACCAACCAAACTTTGATATAGCTTCATGTCCTTGAATTCTTCTCCTCCATATCTGCTCAATTTGTGATTCACCTCCATTGGAGTAGATGCTACTCTGCAATCATCCATTTTAAACTTGATCAACAAGTTCTTCAAGTACCTTTCTTGAGTTACATACACTCCATGTCGAGTGTATGAGATCTCCATGACCAAGAATGATGCAGAGTGTTAATCTCCAAAAGAACAAGTTACTCTTGTATTTAGAGCACCTTTAAAACAAGAATAACTCAAACCTTCACCAATTTTAGAAGATCAATACTCAATTGTCAAATTCTTGAACAAACTGTGAAGAAGGAGAATACACAGAAAGTCTACTGCACATAATTCACTCATTGCCTTATCAAATGTGTAAAGTTTTTTACAAAACTTTGTACAAGATGTCGCCTATAGATTGCGCACCTTCTCCAAGTTGAATTACTCCAAAAGATTCAGTAGATCTTGAGAAATAACTTCAACAAGTAGCTTACCTTCCAACTTAAAGATTGAGTGCTTGCTTGCTCAAAACTTTACACTGTGGAAGGAGAATTGATCAAAACATTAGTATCGAATTTTGCACCTCCTGTAACTTCACTTCTTCTCATTCACATATGCAAATGTTCCTACATTCAATTCTCTCAGCCTATTCACAATTGAAAGCTGAAAATTTGTACAGAAGTCGATTACCTATAGACTTAGACTTGTACAAAAGCATTTCACAAAAGATCTAACACAAAAGGAGAAAACTCAGAAATATCGGGCGCAACATTTTCTTCATTTCTGAGAAAAATTACAATTGAGTGATGAGAGAGTCTTGACTCACTTCTAAGATGTCTAATGACACATACAACTTCTGATTACTCTATTCTCATGCTCTCTCATACTTGCCCCAACATTTTCCAAAGTATATATAAATAAAAATTTACAAGCTTATGACTACTCAAAGATATAAGTGAACTATCTCTGAAATAATGTACATATGTGTACACATCTTCCAAATTCTGAATGTGTCCTTCCTTCATGCTTCACAACATGTTATCTTCTCAAACCCTTGACTTCATTTCCATGTCAAAACATCAATTGGTGATTGTCCTGCACCAACAGCTCCCCCTCAATCATCAATTGAGGTTTTTCTCTATCTTCTTTATGCCTGCCATGTCTTTGAATTTCTGTAGCTTTGGTCCATCCAAACTTTTGGTAAGCATATCAGCTATCTAATCTTTTGTTGAAGTATGTATGACTTCAATCTCTTTATCCATCACCTTCTCTCTCAGAAAGTGATACTGAATCTCAATGTGTTTAGTCCTTGCATGAAACACAGGATTAGAAGCTAAATACAATGAACTCATGTTATCTCCATAAATGATAGGTGTACTCTGTATGGTGTCAAAACTCTTCATGAAAGTCTTAAGCCATCTCACTTCCTTTGCAGCTTCAAGCATACCTTTGTATTCAGCTTCTGTAGATGATAAAGCAACTGTGTGTTGCTTCTTTGAACACCAAGAAATTAACTTATCTCCCACATAACACAAGTATCCATATGTTGATCTCCTATCATGAGGATTACCTACCCAATTTGCATCACTATATATTTTGATGTTTGTATTTGATGTAAAACCATAATACAAACCCTCTTTGAGTGTACCCTTAATGTACCTCAACACTCTTTGACCTGCA
Organism: Ceratopteris richardii; assembly: GCA_020310875.1. NCBI lineage: Eukaryota > Viridiplantae > Streptophyta > Polypodiopsida > Polypodiales > Pteridaceae > Ceratopteris > Ceratopteris richardii. The sequence continues at coordinate 105,752,847 of CM035441.1, read as the reverse complement.
ATCCAATGTTCTTTCCTAAGACAATGCATGAATTGAGACAAAACTCGAACTGCATATGATAAATCAGGCCTAGTTAATGTAGCATAGATAAGACTACCAACCAAACTCTGATATAGCTTCATATCCTTGAATTCTTCTCCACCATATCTGCTCAATTTCTGATTTACCTCCATTGGAGTAGGTGCTACCGTGCAATCATTCATTTTAAACTTGATTAACAAGTTTCTCAAATACCTTTCTTGAGTCACATACACTCCATGTTGAGTGTATGAAATCTCCATGCCCAAGAAATATGACAAGTCTCCCAAGTCACTGATTTTGAACTCTTTCTCCATTTGCTTCTTTAGGCTTTGAATGCCTTTCTCATCTGTACCTATAAGAATTATATCATCAACATATATGCACATGTAAATGAACCCATCATCACTTGCTTTAACAAGCAACCTACTATTTGCCTTAGATACTTGAAATCCAAGTTCTTTCAAGAACTTCACAAGTCTATAATTCCATGCCCTTGGAGCCTGCTTCAAACCATACAAAGCTCTCTTGAGCTTACATACATGATCTTGATCCCTTCCATCTCTGAATCCTTGAGGTCGCTCCATGAAAACATCATCTGAAATGTAATCATTTAAAAAGCATTATTCACATCTAATTGACATAATTTCCAACCTTTACATGCAGCAATGGCTATGAGTGTCTTGATGGTTTTCATCTTTGCCACAGGACTATAGGTCTCATCATAATCAATACCATATGTTTGAGCAAACCCTTTCACAACAAGTCTAGCTTTATACCTAGACACACTTCCATCTGCAAACCTCTTAGTCTTGTAGACCCATTTGCATCCAATGATCTTCTGACTATTTGGTTTAGGAACCAAATCCCATGTCTGATTCTCCATTAAAGCATCATATTCTTCCTGCATAGCTTTCTCCCAATTTTCCTTACCTTTTGCCTCTTCATATGTAGAAGGGTCTTCATCTACCTTTACCATGTAAGCATAATCTTTGGTAGCCAAAAAAGAAGTGTCATAGCTATACCTTGTAGGTTGCCACTTTTGTCTTGATGACCTTCTGAGTTCTCCACTCCTTGAGGTTTCTGGTTCTTCAAACTCAGGATCAAATCTTGGCATTTCTTCAACTTCAACCTGCACTTCATTATTCTCCTTTTCATCAAATATTTGAACCTTTGATTTACCTTTCTTTTGACTCACAACTTCTTCATCACCTATATTAATATTGATTGCACCTACATACCAAGTACCTTGCTCATCAAATGTAACATCTTTTGATACAAGAAATTGTTTTGTGGATGGACTCCACAACCTATATCCCATCTGCTTATCATCATAACCAATGAATACATACTTTTCAGCTTTAGGTTCTAACTTGTGTCTTAATTGTGATGGCACATATGCATATGCCAAACATCCAAATACTTTGAAATGATCCAAGGTAGGTCTCTTACCCCACCATGCCTCATATGGTGTCATACCCTGCAAAGCTTTACATGGTATCCTATTGACTAAATAAGTAGCTGTATTTACAGCCTCAGCCCACAAATAATTTGGGCAATTTTTCTTCTTCATCATTGACCTTGCAAACTCAACAAGAGTTCTATTTCTTCTCTCTGCTACACCATTTTGTTAAGGAGAGTACCTGCAAGTGATTTCCCTTTTTATACCTACATTCCACAAGTAATCACTGAACTCATTAGAAAAATACTCTCCCCCTCCATCTGACCTTAGTATCTTCAATTTATGACCTTTAATTCTTTCAGCATACACATGATAATGTTTGAATGTATTGAATACTTCTGACTTATCTTTGATCACATAGATAGTGATCCCTCTGGTAGCATCATCAACATAAATCACATAGTACCTTGAACCATTGATACTGAAATCCTTTGATGGTCCCCACACATCTGTGTGTACCAACTCAAGCTTCTCTAAATACATAAAACCATGCTTGGAATAAGATTGCTTATGAGCCTTACCTAGTTGACATGCCTCACATCTGTATGTCATATGTTGACCTGCAACATTAGGCAATCCAAGCACTCAACCATTGTTAATCATATATTTGATACCTCTTTCATTGAAGTGTCCAAGCCTCTTGTGCCAAAGATCTAACTCAGAAATCTTATGTCCTCCATAAGTGAACAAGGCATGACCAACATTACCTTGAATCTTCAATGTGAACAACCTTCCTTCTTTCTTCCCGGAAACAATTTGTTTATACCCATTGCTAGGGTCTTCCACAAACACTCCTTCATTAGTGAATCTAACTTCATAACCTTTTTCAACAATTTGTTCTACAATTATCAGATTCTTAGGAATTGTTGGAACATACAAGACCTTACTCAAGAGAGTACTTCCATCCTTGGCCTTGACTGATCCAATTGACTTCACATTGTGCTTTGTATTGTCACCTGTTTGAACAACATGATTATATACCTTATTTTCCAAATCAGTCATCAATGCTATGTTACCACTCAGGTGATTGCTACACCCTGAGTCAATGTAGAAGACTCTTTGGTCTTCACTTTGCTTTTCACAAGTTGCATTCATTATCAATGTTGAATCCTCCTTTTGATCTGAAGCATAATTGTAGTAGGTATTATTGTATTGTTGACTTTGGAATCCTCTACCTGCATTTCTTCCAAAGTAACCCTACTACCTCTTCCTCTGAAGTTACCTCTTTGATTTCTGCCACCTCTTCCTCTTGAATTAAAATTCTGATTATATCCACCATTACTCTGATTATTATGCCAACAATCATTAGCTAAGTGATTTGTCTTACCACAAATCTAGCAAGCTTTGACTCCATGTTTATTATTCCTGCCTCTTCCTCTACCTTTGCCACCTCCTCTTCCTCTTAGGAAGTGGGCTTGACTAGTTGTGCCTTCATCTTCATTTGCTTGTTGCTTCCCTTTGCTATTTTTCTTCTTATCCTTTGAGTACATTGCATGACCTGTACTCTTGTCACCTTCACCTTTGACATCTTGCTCAAAGGTTAACATATGTCCTAGCAACTGATTAAAGTCAGGAGTAAAATGATCAAGTGATAATTCAGTAGATAGAATGAATGGCTTCCATTTGTCATCACCTCTCAAACCTGTGAGGATTTGCCTTACCAATTTATCCTCCTCAATGTCTTCATCAACAGCTTCTAATGCATCTGCAATGTCCTTCATTCTGGTTACATAATCTGAGATGGATTGAGAGGCCTTCTTCTTGAATGTGGTAAATTCTGCCCACAAGGATGCCTTCCTAGACTTTGTGGTATTTTGGAAATGCTCCTCCAAAGCATTCCATATATCACTTGCACTTTCAAGACCTCTAATGTGAGGTAGCAAGTAATCATTGACTGCCATATAGATAATGCTCCTAGCTTGAGCATCTCTCTTCATCCAATTCTTCAAATATGATAATTCCTCCCTAGTTGGAACACTAGGATCTCTGAATTGAGGATTCTCTTCTTCACCTGTAATATAACATATCAAGTGTTTGCTCATTAGATGAGCTTCCATCCTCATTGACCATGCTGGATAGTTCTCTCTATCCAATTTCTCTATCTGAAGAGAATCTCCCATCCTTTCTTCACCTATATATTGAATTCTTCAATCTTTATGAGTAATAGATGTACCTTTACTTCAAATAATACTCCTTTTGTCTTCCTTGGTGTCATATGACCTTCTTCTCAAGCTTTATCCTCAAGCTTTCACCTTTTGAACCTTCAGATGTTGAATTCTTTGCACCTATAGCAGTCGAGGTCTTCCTTCCTTCAATTCTGATGCTTCCTGCTTTGATACCACTAATGGAGAGTGTTAATCTCCAAAAGAGCAAGTTACTCTTGTATTTAGAGCACCTCTATAACAAGAATAACTCAAAGCTTCACCAGTTTTAGAAGATCAATACTCAATTGTCAAATTCTTGAACAAATTGTGAAGAAGGACAATACACAGAAAGTCTGTTGCACATAATTCACTCATTGCCTTATCAAATGTGTAAAGTTTTTAATGAAGATTTGTACGAGATGTTGCCTATAGATTGCGCACCTTCTCCAAGTTGAATTACTCCAAAAGATTCAGTAAATCTTGAGAAATAACTTCAACAAGTCACCTATGTCTAAAACTGTTCTTCTGAGAAGTCGATTTAGACACCTATGACTTTAAACCTTTGGTTCTCTCAATATAGAATTGGTTTTTACAAATGCTTTTATCCACAAGTAGCTTACCTTCCAACTTAAAGATTGAGTGCTTGCTTGCTCAAAACTTTACATTGTGGAAGGAGAATTGATCAAAACATTAGTATCAAATCTTGTGTCTCCTATAACTTCACTTCTTCTCATTCACATATGCAAATGTTCCTACACTCAATTCTCTCAGCCTGTTCACAATTGAAAGATGAAAATTTGTACAAAAGTCGATTACCTATAGACTTAGACTTGTACAAAAGCATTTCACAAAAGATCTAATACAGAAGGAGAAAACTCAGAAATATCGGGCGCAACATTTTCTTCATTTCTGAGAAAAATTACAATTGAGTGATGAGAGAGTCTTGACTCACTTCTAAGATGTCTAATGACACATACAACTTCTGATTACTCTATTCTCATGCTCTCTCATACTTGCCCCGACATTTTCCAAAGTATATATAGAGAAAAATTTACAAGCTTATGACTACTCAAAGATATAAGTGAACTATCTCTGAAATAATGTACATATGTGTACACATCTTCCAAATTCTGAATGTGTCCTTCCTTCATGCTTCACTACTTGTTATCTTCTCAAATCCTTGACTTCATTTCCATGTCAAAACATTAATTGGTGATTGTCCTGCACCAACAAAGAAATGTGACGAGTCTCCCAATTCACTGATCTTGAACTCTTTCTCCATTTGCTTCTTTAGACTTTGAATGCCTTTTTCATCTGTACCTATAAGAATTATTTCATCAACATATATGCACATGCAAATGAACCCATCATCACTTGCTTTAACAAGCAAGCTACTATCTGCTTTAGATACTTGGAAACCAAGTTCTTTCAAGAACTTCACAAGTCTATAATTCCATGCCCTTGGGGCCTGCTTCAAGCCATACAAAGCTCTTTTGAGCTTACATATATGATATGGATACCTTTCATCTTTGAATCCTTGTGGTTGCTCCATGAAAACATCATCTGAAATATAACCATTTAGAAAAGCATTCTTCACATCTAATTGACATAATTTCCAACCTTTACATGCAGCAATTGCTATGAGTGTCGTGATGGTTGTCATCTTTGCCACAGGACTATAAGTCTCATCATAATCTACACCATATGTCTGAGCAAACCCTTTCACAACAAGTCTAGCTTTATATCTAGACACACTTCCATCTGCAAACCTCTTTGTCTTGTAGACCCATTTGCATCCAATGGTCTTCTCACTATTTGGTTTAGGAACCAAATCCCATGTCTGATTCTCCATCAATGCATCATACTCTTCCTGCATAGCTTTCTCCCAATTTTCCTTACCTTTTGCCTCTTCATATGTAGAAGGGTCTTCATCTGCTTTTATCATATAAGCATAGTCTTTGGTGGCCAAAAAAGAAGTCTCATAGCTATACCTTGTAGGTTGCTATTTGTGTCTTGATGATCTTTTGAGTTCTCCACTTCTTGAGGTTTCTGGTTCATCACATTCTGGATCAAACCTTGGCACTTCTTCATCTTCAACCGGTACTTCATTGTTCTCCTCTTCATCAAATATCTGAACCTTTGATTTACCTTTCTTTTGATTCACAACTTCTTCATCACCTGCATGAACATTAAGTGTACCTGTATACCAAGTACCTTGCTCATCAAATGTAACATCCTTAGACACAAGAAATTGTTTTGTGGATGGACTCCACAACCTATATCCCATCTGCTTATCATCATATCCAATGAACACATATTTTTGAGATTTAAGTTCCAATTTATGCCTCAATTGTGATGGCACATATGCATATGCCAAACATCCAAATACTTTGCAATGATCTAGAGTAGGTCTCTTACCCCACCATGCCTCATATGGTGTCATACCCTGCAAAGCTTTACATGGTAATCTATTAACCAAATATGTGGCTGTATTTACAGCCTCAGCCCATAAATAATTTGGGCAATTTTTTTCCTTCATCATGGATCTTGCAAACTAAACAAGAGTTCTATTCCTCCTTTCTGCTACACCATTTTGTTGAGTAGAGTACCTGCAAGTAATTTCCCTTTTTATACCTGCATTCCACAAGTAATCACTGAACTCATTAGAGAAATACTCTCCCCCTCCATCTGACCTTAGTCTCTTCAACTTATGACCTGTAATTCTCTCTGCATACACATGATAATGTTTGAATGTATTGAATACCTCTGACTTATCTTTGATCACATAGATAGTGATCCATCTGGTAGCATCATCAACATAAATCACATAATACCTTGAACCATTGATACTGAATCCTTTGATGGTCCCTACACATCTGTGTGTACCAACTCAAGCTTCTCTGAATACATAAAAACATGCTTGGAGTAAGATTTCTTATGAGCCTTACCTAATTGACATGCCTCACATCTGTATGTCATATGTTGACCTGCAACATTAGGCATTCCAAGCACTGAACCATTGTTAACCATATCTTTAATACCTCTTTCATTGAAATGTGCAAGCCTTTTGTGCCAAAGATCTAACTCAAAGATCTTATGTTCTTCATAGGTATACAAGGCATGACCAACATTACCTTGAATCTTCAATGTGAAAAGTCTTCCTTCTTTCTTCCCTGAAACAATTTGTTTATACCCATTGTTAGGGTCTTCCACAAACACCCCTTCATTAGTGAACCTAAGTTCATAACCTTTTTAAACAATTTGGCCTACACTTATCAAATTCTTAGGAATTGTAGGAACATAAAAAACCTTACTCAAGAGAGTACTACCATCCTTGGCCTTCACTGATCCAATTGACTTCACATTATGCTTTGTA
>CM035441.1:105725847-105735847 GCA_020310875.1 Ceratopteris richardii | reverse complement strand
ATATGTGAGCTCACCTAGGTCACTGATTTTGAACTCCTCTTGCATGTGTCTCTTGATCCTTTGAATGCCATTTAGATCATCACCTGTCACAATAATATCATCTGCATATACACATAGATAGATAACCTCATTGTGATCCCTTTTGATGAATAGAGAAGGATCTGAGCTGCTAGCTTTGAACCCTTGATCTTGAAGATATGTAACCAACCTGTAATTCCAAGCTCTAGGAGCTTGTTTCAATCCATACAATGCTTTCTTAAGTTTGCAAACATAAGATGGATGATTAGGGTTTTCAAAACTTGGTGGTTGTGACATGTATACCTCTTCACTTATCCAACCATTTAAGAATGCATTTTTCACATCAAGTTGGATGAGTCTCCAATTCCTTGCAGCAGCTACACTTTCAATGTCCTGATTGTAGTCATCTTTGCAACTGGTGAGAATGTTTCCTCATAGTCTATACCATGAGTTTGTGAGCATCCTTTGGCAACTAATCTTGCCTTGTACCTACAAACTGATCCATCTGAATTTCTTTTAACTTTATATACCCATCTACAACCAATTACCTTTTGATTCAGCGACATTGGAACCAAATCCCAAGTGTCCATCTCCTTCAATGCATCTATCTCTTCGTTCATGGCCTTTCCCCAATTAGGGTTTCCCTTTGCCTCTTCATAGGTTGGGGGTTCCTCTGAAATAGAGTCTTTTGCCAAGTAGATTGAATGCTTTGTAACAAACGTGGAATCATATCCATACCTTTCTGGTTGTTTCTTCTCTCTTACTGATCTTCTAAGTGCTTGTTTGGAGCATTCTCCAACCTCTTGCATCTTTGCTTTGCCTCTAGACTTCCATAGCTTGTAATCCTTTTCTCTTTCATCTTGGTCATCGTCTGTATCACTTCTTGGATCCTGGACCTGTGTATCATGCTTGCTTCCTAACTGATGAGAGTCAGAATCAAGATCATATGGTAGTGTTACCTTTTGTTTGTCTTCATCATACCAAGACCTATGTTCTTCAAACACAACATCTCTACTTGTAGTGAATTGCTTGGTTGAAGGATTGAAGAACCTGTAACCCATGTGAGTTGAATCATATCCAATAAACACGGCCTTTGTTGCCCTTTCATCTAGCTTACCTCTTATTTGTGATGGTACATGAACATAAGCTAAACAACCAAAGACCTTTCAATGTCCAAGACTAGGTTTTCTTTCATGCCATGCTTCATAAGGAGTGATACCTTGAAGTGATTTGGATGGTAGTCGATTGACAAGGTACACTGCAGTTGAAATAGCTTCTGCCCATAGATAATGTGGCAACTTCTTCTCTTCAAGCATTGTTCGGGCTGATCCAACCAATGTCTTGTTTCTCCTCTCTGCAATTCCATTTAGTTGAGGAGAGTACCTGGTAGTCACTTCCCTTTTGATACCTTTTTCCTGCAAGAACTCATCAAACTCTTTGGAGAAGTATTATCCCCCTCCATCAGATCTGAGCTTCTTTAGTGATCTACCTATATGATTCTCCACATGTGCAAGATACTTCTTGAAGCAATCAAACACTTCATTCTTACTCTTGATAAAGTATAGAATAGTCCATCTACTATGGTCGTCAATAAATGAGACATAATACCTTGATCCTACCAATGAAGGTTCTTGACTTGGTCCCCATACATCTGTATGTACTAAGTCCAAGAAGTTGTTGTGGATGTAGCCTTTGTGGTTGAATGGTTGTCTTTGTGCCTTCCCAATCTGACATGCATCACACCTATTGATCATGTGTTGCTTTGATATGTTCGGCAGTCCTAGAACACTTTGATCCCTGCATATATCCTTCAAGGTTCTTTCATTCACATGAGCAAGTCTCTTATGCCACACTTCAAAAGTAAAGAGCCTACTGTGCTTCTCACCTCGGGCTATCTTCTTGAAGCCTTGACATGGATCTTCCACAAAAGCTCCATGTTGGGTGAACCTAACTTGCAAGCCTTTTTCAACAATTTTGCCGACACTTATTAGGTTTTTAGTGATAGTGGGTACATAGAGAACCTTACTTAGAATGTTTGTACTGCCATTGGAAGCTTTGACATTACCAATCTTCTCCACATTGTGCTTTTTGTCATCCCTTGTTTGCACTTCATGTCTATGCTTTGGTCTTTCCAAGTCAGATAGAAGAGCAATGTTGCCTGCAACATGATTCAAACATCCTGAATCTATGTAGAACAAATGATCATCTTCTTTACCTTCTTTGTGGCTTAGATTCATAAGAAGCAATGAGTCTTCATGTGGTTGATCTTCTAAATAATTGTTGTAGTCCCTTCTATTATAGCTTCTATTGTTATTGTTGAAGTTGTGTCCACCTCTGCCTCTATTGCTACCATATCCACCTCTTCCACTTCCTTTCTGGGTCTTCCCATTGAACCAGCAATTCTGAGCGGTGTGGTTGGTCTTATCACATATGGCAAAAGGTTGAACATTCTGACCTTTGTCTTTGTCTTGTTTTGGCCCTTTCTTCTTCCCTTTCCACTTGCTCTTGCTTGCGAAGTTGGCTTGGGAAGTCTCTTCTTCATCTTCTTCCTTCTTCTTGCCTTTCTGCTTCTTATCCTTCTTATGTGCATATAGAGCACTAGTTGAATTACCATGATAAGAGTTACCTTCCTTTATGCTATTGTTGGCTTCTTGACTGAAGAGTTGTCCAAGAAAGATGTTGAAGTCTGGAGTTTGCACATCCATGATGAGATCATAAGCCGTCGTGAAGGATTGCCATTGCTTATCACTTTGAATGCCGTTGAGAATTTGCCTTATGATGACCTCTTCTTCAAGCAGCTCTCCAATGGATGCTAACTGATCCGCAACCTCCTTGACCTTGGTAACAAACTCTGTGATGGTTTGTTTAGGCGTCTTCTTCATTTGGTTGAACTCATTCCAAAGATGATTCTTTCTTGCTTTGGTACTACCAGAAAAGAAAGTCTCGAGGGCATCCCAAGTCTCTTGAGATGTCTTGCATCCTCTAATATGTGGTAATAGAAAGTCAGAGATAGAGTTCAGTATGTACGACCTTGCTTGAGCATCCCTTGCGCACCAAAGTGTGAGCTTATCTGTCTCCTCTTGTGTAGGTCCTCCTTTGGATCTTGGAATAGGCATAGCTTCATCACCTGCTACAATTCCATAAAGATTTCTACCTTTTAGGCCTCCATTCTGATTTGCCAAGCCGCGTAGTTGTGTCGATCAAGCTTCTCGATCATTGAGGGAAAGCCGTCACCCATCTTGATCTAGCTCTGATACCACTGAAAGAACTTGGAGAAGCTTGTAGAAGGTAGAAAAGTGCGTTTCGAGGCGATGAAGTTTGGTCAAGCGAACCGGCACAAGACCAGCCCTTGCGCTTATGGAGACTCAAATAGACCTTATAGGCATGCAATAAGTGCAAAGAAACACACTATGTACTTTGGAGCATCAAGGAGAATGAGTCGATACAAAACATATAGGTTCGCGGGTCGACTAGTTCAAAAAACTTACTATCTATGGAAGAGACAATGAACTTCAAATGCCCATAGCGACCAGCGTGATTACAATTAGAAACAATCCTTTTATGGGAGTATTGTTACAGGTCAAAAAGAAGGAAGACTCTTTGCTCTCATGGTAGAAGGTAATGTAGACATGCCTTGTTTACTTATGGAAGTAAAAAGATGACTGACTTAGATCTATGGCATAAAAGACTAGGACATTTCAATGAGAGACGAACAAAAGATATGGCAAAGAATGGTTCAGTGCTAGGTCTACCCAATATTGTCAACACATGACATACAAGTGTGAAGCTTGCCAATTATATGAAGTACAGAAACAATCATATAACAAATAGGGATTTATGCATACAAACAAGCTTGAATTAATTCATATAGATGTGTGGGGTCCTTCAAATTATTATAATATCAATGGATCTAGATATTATGTTTTGTTTGTAGAGATGGAATCACACTCTATGTGATCAAGGACAAATCAGAAGTGTCTAATACATTTAAACATTATCACACATATGCAGAAAGGATTACAAGACAAAAACTCCAAAGATTGAGGTCACATGGAGGGGGAGAGTATTTCTCCAAAGAACTAAAGACTACTTGTGGAATGTAGGTGTAAAAAGAGAAGTAACTTGTAGGTATTCTCCTCAGCAAAACGGAGCTACAGAAACGAGAAATAGAACACTTGTGGAATTTTCTAGATCCATAATGAAGGAGAAGAATTGCCCTAATTACTTCTGGGCAGAGGCTGTTAACATAGCTACATACCTTGTAAATAGATTACCTTGTAAAGCTTTGGAGGGAATGACTCCATATGAAGCATAGTGGGGTATGAAACCTACTCTTGATCAGTGCAAAATATTTGGACCTTTGGCATATGCTTATGTTCCATCTTAGTTAAGGCATAAGTTAGAGCCCAAGGTAGAGAACTATGTATTTATAGGGTATGATAATAAGAAAATGGGCTTAAGGTTGTGGAGTCCATCCACAAAGCATTTTCTTGTTTCAAAAGATGTGACATTTGATGAAGAAACTACATGGTATATAGGATCAACTAAAAATGTAGATTTTGAAGAGATCATGAAAAGAAGCAAAGGAAAATCCAAGATATAGGTATATGAAGATGAAATAGATGATGATGGATATACTAATGAAATGGAGATTGAAGATGAAGATAGACCAAGGTTTGATCCAGAGCATGATGAAGCAGAGACTTCAAGGAGTGTAGAGCTAAGAAGGTCTTCAAGAGACAGGAAGCAACCTGTAAGTTAAAGCAATGATACTTCTTACATCACAACCAAGGATTATGGTTACATGTTGAAGACAGATGAAGATCCATCAACATATGCAGAAGCTAAAAGTAAAGTGAATTGGAAAAAAAGCAATGAATGAAAAGCATGATGCTCTACTTGAGAAGGATACATGAGAATTGGTACCTAGACCAAGGAATCAGAAGGTAATTGGATGTAAGTGGGTGTGTAAAACAAAAAGATTTGCAACTGGAAAGGTGTCTATATATAAAGCTAGACTAGTGGTCAAAGGATATGCTCAAACACAAGGTGTGGATTATGATAAAACTTGTAGTCCAGTGGCTAAAATGTCTACTATTAGAACATTGATAGCTATTGCAGCTTGCAAATGATGTAAGCTATCACAATTGGATGTTCAAAATTCTTTCGTAAGGTATACATGGAGCAACCAGAAGCATTCAAAGATCCAAATGATCTAGATTGTTTCTGTAAGATCAAAAGAGCTTTGTATAGTTAGAAGCACATACCAAGGTCTTAGAACTATCGACTTCTAAAGTTCTTAAATGAACTAGGATATCAAGCATTAAAGGCAGATAGTATCTTGCTAGTGAAAGCAAGTGAAGATGGCTACATATACATTTGTATTTATGTTGATGACATTATACTTACAGGAAGATGTATTAAAGGAATCCAAAGGCTCAAGAAGAAAATGGTGAAAGAGTTCATGATAAGTGACTTGGGTAATTTATCCTACTTCCTAGGCATGCAGATCAGTTATGCTCAACATGGAGTGTATGTTACACAGGAAAGGTATTTGAAGAATCTTTTGCTGAAGTTCAATATGGAAAATTGAAAAATCTCCACAACCCTATTGGAGATAAATCATAAACTAAGCACATATGGAGGTGAAGGGCTCAAAAATATGAAGATGTATTAGATTTTGGTAGGTAGTCTCATTTATGCTACCTTGATAAGAATAGATCTTTCATATGCAGTTTGTATCTTGTCACAACTCATGCATTGTCCAAAGCAAAATCATTGGATTGCAGCACAAAGAGTGCTAAGATACATCTTCTGATTACCTCTACGGATTAAGCAATCACTTGGCTCATGATTGCTGGCATACTTCTCAAGGATCAAGTTAGAATCAGAATAACAATAGCAGAGGTAGAGGTGGAAGATATCAAAGAGGAAGACAAAGCCAAAGAGGTGGATATGGTAGAGGTGGAGCAAGAAGTTGGGGACAGAATCAGTCTCACAACACTACCTACTACAATTATGCAAATGATACGCAGAATGACGATCATACAACATTGATGATGAATTTGATAAGTGTCAGAGAATGAAGACCTCAAGGTATTCTATATTGACTCTGGTTGTTCAAATCATTTGTCAGGAAATATAGAATTGTTATCAAAAGAAGGAGGCATTTCAAATCATACAGTACAGACAGGTGATAACACAAAACATAATGTAAGGTCAATTGGAAAGGTAAAGTGTAAGAATGGAGCTGACCTACTAACAAATGTTTTGTATGTTCCAACAATCCCAAAGAATATGATCAGTGTGGGTCAGATAATAGAAAACGTTTTTCAAGTCAGGTTTACAAATGAAGGAGTATTTGTTGAAGATCCAGAGAAAGGATACAAACAAATTTTCCATGGTAAAAAGGAAGGTAGACTTTTTACTCTAAAAGTACAAGGGAATGTTGGTCAAGCCTTGATTACACATGGTGATAAAGCATTTACAGAGTTGGACCTCTGGCATAAGCGATTAGGACACTTTAATGAAAAAGGAATCAAAGTCATGGTGGAGAAACAATCCATCAGAGGATTACCAAATATGAAGAACCAACATATGATTCACAAATGTGAAGCCTTTTAGATGGGAAAAGCCCAGAGGTTACCATTTCAGAAAAATGGTTATAAATATGATGGTGTGCTAGAGCTCATACATATAGATGTATGGGGGCCAACGAAAGAAGGATCTATCAGTGGTTCAAGGTACTACGTACTTTTCATTGATGATGCAACAAGATGGATAACTCTTTATGTTTTGAAAGAGAAGTCAGAAGTATTTGGAGCTTTCAGGCATTTTCATGCATATGCTGACAGACTTACAAGACAGAAACTCAAAAGACTAAGGTCTGATGGAGGAGGAGAATATTTTTCTCGAGAGTTCAATGATTATCTGTGGAATGCAGGTATCAAAAGAGAAATAACTTGCAGGTATACACTGCAACAAAATGGAGTAGCAGAAAGAAGAAACCGAACTCTAGTTGAGTTTGCAAGAGCAATGCTAAAGGAGAAGAATTGTCCAAACTATCTTTGGGCTGAGGCTGTAAATTCAGTTACATACCTGGTAAACAGATTACCATGTACAGTTTTAAATGGGATGACCCCTTATGAAGCTTTGTGGGGTAAGAAACCAACACTTGATCATTACAAAGTGTTTGGATTAGTTGCTTATGCTTATGTATCATCACAGTTGAGACATAAGCTTGAACCAAAAGCTGAAAAATTTGTGTTCATCGGATATGATGAAAAGCAGATGGGTTACAAGTTATGGAGTCCTTTAACCAAACAGTTTACTGTTTCCAAAGATGTGACATTTGATGAAGGAAAGAGCTGGTATATAGATAAAGAGCATAGTGTTGAAAAACTTGAAGAAGAGATAAGAAGGAATGAAAAAGGTAAATCACATATGCAGGTAAATGGAGATGAAGATCATATGCAGGCAAGTACGTCCAGGATCGGATCAGGTATAAGAAACGAAGATGATTCGAGATTTGATGAAGATGTGTATTCAGATACACATGAAGAGTTTGAACCAAGAAGGTCAAACAGAGTGAGGAAACAACCAGCAAGGTATTCCTATGATACTTCTTATTTGACTCAGAAAAATTATGCTTACTTAGTAAAGGAAGATGAAGAACCTCAGAATTACAGTGAAGCAAAAGGTAAGGAAAAATGGGAAGAAGCAATGAAGGAGAAGTTCAATGCTCTTGAAGAGAACAAGACTTGGGAACTTGTTCCAAAACCAAATGGTAATAAAGTGATTCGAAATAAATGGGTTTAAAAAATTAAGAAACTTGCAGATGGAAGGATAGCCAGATACAAAGCTAGATTGGTTGTCAAAGGCTATGCTCCGACATATGGCATAGATTATGATGAGACGTTTAGTCCGGTGGCAAAGATGTCAACCATAAGGACATTGATTGCTATAGAAGATGGAAGCTAAGTCAACTGGATTTAAAGAATGCATTTCTGAATGGATATATATCAGATGAAGTTTATATGGAACAACCTAAAGGGTTTGTAAGTTCCAGATACCCAAATTATGTTTGCAGACTAAGAAGAGCTCTCTATGGATTGAAGAAAGCTCCAAGAGCTTGGAATTATAGACTTGTGAAGTATCTCAATGACCTTGGATACCAAAGTTCAAAGGCTGATGCAAGTCTACTCATCAAGAGAACAGATGAACGTATGATCTACATTTGTATTTATATAGATGACATTATAATCACAGGTACCTCAGATTAAGGAATCAAGGAAGTAAAGAGACTGCTTGAAAAAGAATTCAAGATCAGTGATCTAGGAAAGTTATCATACTTTCTTGGAATGGAAGTTACATATACAGATCATGGTATATATGTTTCGCAAGAAAGATATCTCCTAAACTTACTGAAGAAGTTTAACATGGAGAATTGCAGAGAAGCTTCAACACCACTTGAAGTCAATCATAAACTCAGTAAATATGGTGGTGTAGAGTTTAAAGATATGAGAAAGTATCAATCTTTAGTGGGAAGTTTAATTTATGCTACGCTAACAAGACCGGATCTTAGTTATGCATTGGGAGTTCTCTCACAGTTCATGCATTGTCCGAAGGATCAACATTGGGTTGCAGGACAAAGAGTTCTTAGATATATCAAAAGAACTATAAAGGAAGGATTATATTATCCTTTTACATCAGATATAAAGCTGAGAGCATACAGTGACTCAGACTGGGTAGGAAGTCAAGATGACAGAAGGTCAACACATGGGTATATGATATACCTAGGAGATAAGCTTGTAAGCTGGTGTTCGAAGAAGCAGCATAGAGTGGCTTTATCGTCAACTGAAGCAGAATATAAAGGACTTGTGGAAGCAGTGAAAGAAGTGATATGGATGCAGACCTTGTTCAAAAGCATGGGTATTGATCAAGGTATACCTATCATACTTGGAGATAATATGAGTTCGTTGTATCTTGCAGCAAATCCAATATTTCATGCAAGAACAAAACACATAGAAATTCAATATCATTTCCTGAGGGAAAAGGTAATGGAGAAGGAGATTGAATTAGTATTCACTCCTACGAAAGATTAGATTGCAGATATTCTGACAAAGAGCTTGGATGGAGTAAAGACAAGCAGATTCAAAGAAATGGCAGGAATAAAAGAAAAGAAGGATATATGAAGATGCAAATTAGTGATTGAGGGGGAGCTGTTGGAGATTCACTCACTATTATGCATAATGACATAAAGACGAAGGAAAGCAGAAGCAAAGTGTTCAGAAAATCAAAGCCTTAGTGAAGGGACAAATTCACGTCTGTAATATACAGCGTAGAAACTTCCAGAATTAGAGTTTGTTGAAACTCGGATCAAAATGTATATAAGAGAGAGCATAGAACTAGAGAAAATATATGTATGAGAATAGAAGACGCCAGAGATCACGTATGTAGGGATGAATAACAAAACCTGAAATGTCGGGTATTCATCTGAGAGATATGGTAAGGAATAACTACTCAGAGTAGGAGAGTTTTCCATAGCTATGAGCAAAGTGAGGCCAAGCTATTTTTGTACACATCTTCTCTAATAGAAAACACATGTTCATGTGGAAATATCTGAGCGCATTAGTTTCGTGTGAAGAAGTCTGAGAGATTTCATGTTACTGTGAAAGTTAGTTAACAGTTACAGTTTTCTTAGTAAATGTTTTTCCGGTACTTCTATGAGTTAGATCTCGAAGTACAGTGTAAAGTTTTGTATGAGATATAGCTTATCTTGTAGCTATAAGTTGTTGGAACATCAAGCTTACACTATGCTTGAGGTGGATTTGATCTACATCAAAGGCTATTGCGTCGAAAGAATATCTGTTGGAGAGTTCTTTTTTCTTATGCTCATTTATTGTATTTTTTTGAGAGATTTTTGATGGCTCATTTACTGTTGTAAAAGCCTTGAGCATTACACATGTAAAGGTACAAATAT
>CM035441.1:105703347-105720847 GCA_020310875.1 Ceratopteris richardii | reverse complement strand
TAGCATTTGCTAATCCCCAGTATTCAGCCTCTATTGAAGATAAAGCAACAATTGGTTGCTTCTTAGAAGACCATGAGGTGTGTGTATCACCTGCAAAAGATAAATACCGAGAAGTACTTCTTCTATCATCTATATACCCTGCCCAATCTGCATCTGAGTACAACTTTATGTCCAAATCTGATGTGTATGGAAAGTAAAGAGCTTGATTTTGAGTACCTTTGAGATACCTCAAACATCTTTTAGCAGCTTCCAAGTGAGGTGCTCTAGGTTTATGCATGAATTGGCTCAGAACACTTACTCCATAACATATGTCAATCCTTGTTAATGCTGCATAATTTAGACTCCCAGCTATGCTTTGATAACCTGCAATATCTTCAAGCAAATCACCTTCATGAGCACTCCATTTATGATTTACCTCCATAGGCATGCTAGCTACTTTTGCATCCTCCAAGTGGAACTTCTTTAACATGTCCTGCACATATTTCCTTTGAGTGATGTAGATTCCAGAGTTAGTGTACACCAACTCAAGTCCAAGAAAATATTTTAGAAACCCCAGGTCACTCATCTTAAACTCTTTCATCACCTGGTTTTAAATTTGTTTGATGCCATTGGCATCACTACCTATAACAATGATGTCATCCACATATACACTTAAATATATCACTTCTGAGTTACTCCTCTTGATAAATAGAGAAGAATCTGCCTTGCTCATCATGAATCCTGGGTCTTGAAGATAGGTTGATAGCCTATGGTTCCATGCCCTAGGTGCCTGCATCAAACCATAAAGAGATTTTTGTAATTTGCATACATGATTTACCTTGCTTGGATCTTCATAGCCACGAGGTTGAGACATGTAAAACTCCTCTGAAATCCACCCATTGAGAAAAGCATTTTTCACATCTAATTGATACATATTTCCAATTTCTAGATGCAGCTACACTTACCAATAATCTGATGGCCGGCACCTTGGACACTAGTGAAAAGGTTTCTTCATAGTCTACTCCATGGGTTTGTGCAAAACCCTTAGCCATAAGCCTAGCTTTGTACCTGTTTATGGATCCATCTGAGTTCCTTTTGATTTTGTAAATCCACCTAGAGCCAATTACCTTCATTGATACTTTCTTCGGTACTGGCTCCCAAGTGTCATTCTCTTGGAGTGCTTTTATTTCTTCAACCATAGCCTCCTTCCATTCTTCTTTGGTACTTGCTTCTTCATATGAAGAAGGTTCTTCAAGTGATGAATCCTTAGCAAGATAAATAGAATGCTTAGTGACTAATGAAGTATCATATGCATATCTAATTGGCTTCTTAGTCTCTGTTTGTGATCTCTTTAAGGCGTGGTTGGATGACTCAGGTATGTCCTCCAACCTCTTCATATTGACCTTGCCTTTTGATTTCCATGCTCTAAATTCTTCCAAGTTGAGATGTTCTCATCATCTGATTTGATGTCTTCAATTGTGTTTGGCTCCTCCTTGGTGAGGCTTGGAAATTCTTCTTCCAAGTCATATGGCAATTTGACCTTCCTACATTCACTTTCAAACCAACAGGCATTCTCATCAAACACAACATCTCTATTGACCATAAATCCTTTGTTGGATGGATTATAAAGTCTATACCCCTTTTGATTTATATCATACCCTATGAAAATGCATTTCTCTGCCTTAGGATCTAGCTTACCTCTGATTTGAGATGGAACATGCACATAAGCAACACATCCAGATATTCTGCAATGTTCAAGTGATGGTCTCCTACCATTCCATGCCTCATAGGGGTTCATGCCATCAAGGGACTTAGAAGGTAACCTGTTAATAAGATAAGTGGTAGTAGAAATAGCCTCTACCCACAAGTCATTTGGCACCTTCTTTTCATTTAGCATAGATCTAGCTACTTCCACAACCAATCTATTCCTCCTCTTTGCTACTCCATTTTTCTCAGGAGTATATCTAGTTGTGATCTCTCTCTTAATACCTATGTCCTGCAAAAATGCATCAAACGCATTGGAGAAGTACTCACCTCCTCCATCCGACCTTATCCTTTTTAGAATCTTTCCTATTTGATTTTCCACAAGTGCAAGATACTTCTATCTATCTATCTATCTATCTATCTATCTATCTATCTATCTATCTATCTATCTATCTATCTATCTATATATCCATCTATCTATCCATTTACCTATCTATGTATGGATCTATATATCTATCTATCTATCTATTTATCTATTTATCTATCTATCTATCCATCTATGTATCTATCTATCTACCTATCTATCTATGCATCTATCTATCTATTTATCTATCTATCTATCTATCTTTCTATCTACCTACCTATCTATCTATCTATCTATCTATCTATCTATCTATCTATCTATCTATCTATCTATCTATCTATCTATCTATCTATCTATCTATCTACCTATCTATCTATCTATCTATCTATCTATCTATCTATCTATCTATCTATCTATCTATCTATCTATCTATCTATCTACCTATCTATCTATCTATCTATCGATCTATCTATCGATCTATCTATCTATCTATCTATCTATCTATCTATCTATCTATCTATCTATCTATCTATCTATCTATCTATCTATCTATCTATCTATCTATCTTGATGGAGACCTTAAAATCTCCAATATTAAGTATGTGTCGGCTTAAGAACACTTCTATGACAAACATAGACAAGATTTTATCAAATTATTTCAAAAAAGTTCAAGTTCAAGTTTAAAACATACTTCCTTCTTCAAATTTTTAACTTCCATTCTTCTTTAATAGTCTAACTCAAGTTTCAAGTTCATTACTTGCAAATGTCATGAATTATAATACTCCAAATTATACAAGAACATTCATATGATCCTTGCACAACCTTGAGGAACAAAATACCTTTGATTAAACTAGTTAATTCTTTGATAAATCACTAAGATCAAAAGTATGTGTGAAATTGATGGTCAAAAGTGGCCACTTTGACATAGGTGACTGCAAACTCTGATTTCTCACAAACTAGAATGGGTTTTGAAAAATGATTTTAGCCATAGCTTGCTTACCTCACAACTTAGATCTTGAATGCTTAAGCATAAAAAAAAATTACACAAACCAATGAGATCTAAGAAAAACATTGATCAATGAGATGCACCATTTTTGAATCTGCACTTTAGAGAGTTGACATATGAATGTTCCTATGAATCATTCACACACTATGAGAGGAATTAGATGATGAGATTCTAACCATATTGTGATTAAAACTTTAATTAGATTTGTGTAAAAGGATTTCTTATCCATATGATCATCCTGAGAGAAATTTCAAATAGAGTGACATCTTAATCTACAGATTTCCCTCGACACTTTCCTTCATCTTTGATAATGAACTCACACAATTTTTAAAGTAATAATTGACTTATATATCCACAAATTCATAAGTAGATAATGAAAAACATTTTTATTCAATTGATTTATTAGTAATCTAACTATAATACACTAATTAGGATCCTCTTGAAGTGAATATATGCTCAATCATGTCTCACACTTTTTGTCCATTTCTTTCTTCATTCTAATTGATCTTTGTCTACACGAATCTTCTCTTTATCCTTGTCCATGCTCTCATAAGCACCAATTTGTGATTGTTCTGTACCAACAACTCCCCCATAGTCACTAATTGTGATTATGATCTTCTTCTTTAGTCTTTCCATCTCTTAGAATCTCTGTAACTTGGGTCCATCTAGACTCTTGGTTAACATATCTGCTACATGTTCTTTTGTTGGTGTATATATGACTTCAATTACTTTATCAAGTACCCTTTCTCTCAGAAAATGATATGAATCTCAACATGTTTAATGCGAGCATGAAAAACAAGGTTAACTACCAAATAAAGTGAACTCATGTTTTCACCATGTTTAATAGGAATCCCTTGCTCAATTCCAAGAATCTTCAACAAATTCTTCATCCATATAACTTCATCTCCTGCTTCTACCATTCCTTTATACTCAACTTCTGTAGATGACAAAGCAACTGTGTGTTGCTTCTTTGAAAACCATGATACAAGCTTATCTCCAATATAACACAAGTATCCATGAGTAGATCTTCTATCATCTCTACTACCTACCAAATATACGTCACTAAATACTTTGATTTTAGTGTCAAAAGTGAAACCATAGTAAAAACCTTCACTAGACATTCCTAGTTCATTTAAGAACTGTACAAGTCGATAGTTCTGAGCCTTCGGGCTTGTTACAAACCATACAAAGCTCTTTTCATCTTACACACACAATGTAGTTCATTTGGATCTTTGAATCCTTTTGGTTGCTCCATGTATACCTCATCTGCAATGTACCCATTTAGGAAAGCATTTTTAACATCCAATTGTGATAGCTTCCATCATTTGCAAGCTGGGGTAGCTATCAATGTTCTAATAGTAGACATTTTTGCCATTGGACAATAATTTTTATCATAATCCACACCTTGTGTCTGAACATATCCTTTGACCACTAGTCTAGCTTTATATCTAGACACCTTTCCATTTGTTGGAGCAAGTCTATGACAAGCCTAAGTATTGGCTTGAGTCCCACAAAGTCATAGAAAAAGCCTTAAAATGAAGACTATGTAAAGTTCACTTGTGAACTACCTCTTGTAACTTTTGAAGAGTTTACTTAATGTAAAAGTAAGAGAATCTTAAGTGGTTGAGTCCACATGATCAAGAATGGAAAGAGGAGCCACGAATTCGTGATTTGTGGTAGGTAGAGAATCAAATCAATCATTGATTGATTGGAGAGTGATTGAGGGAAGTTAGCCTCCCAAACTCAACTATAAATAGATGGCAGTTTTAGTCGTGGTTAGAGAGACCTATGTGAAGACCTCCAAGAGCTGAGCTTTATGCCATATCAAGGTGTGATTACAAGGCACACATATGTATCAGTAAGTCATTGTATTGTACAAGCAATATACTTTCATTTTCATGATTATTTGAGTTCATCTTTCCATGTTCTTGTGATGTGTACTACTCACTGCCATTACTTCAGTTTTTCTCAATCAGCTTGCAGAGATTGTTTCTCTGCACTTGGTTCATCATTTTCAGTGACTTAACTTGGTAAAGTTAGCTCTATAAGGCTACTATATGCTCACAAATTTTCATGTCATTTGGATGTTGGAATCTTCAGTTATGTTCATTTGAAGTCAACAGGGTATGTTCATCTTCACTTCTCTGTCAGGTACCCGACTTTTTTAGTCATCTTGTCAGAGTCATTTCTCCGTGTTTACTCATCCAAATTCAGTGATTTTAAGCTTGTTGGATTCAGCTTACTGTCTAGTATAAGCATACAAATTTTCATGATCATTGGATTCTTACAGCTTGAGTTATGTTAATTTTTCTACTCACTGGTCTATTTCTGTAGCAGCCCGTGAAAATCGGGATGATGTCATCACTTGTTAAAAGTCATTCTCAGTGTGTGGTTTGTTATTTTTGATGAGATTACTCTCTAAAGTTAGCTCTTTAAGCTACCTAGCCTTCCCCAAGAGGAATTAATCTAATTGCTGCTGTGCTCAAAGAATTATGTAAAACACTGGACAGGTGTATTAACCAAGAATAGCAAGTTTTCACCTCTGAGCTAACTCCAACTTATCTGTTTTGATCTATCTTTTTGAGAGTGATCTTCCAAGGTACATAGGGTGTCTAATACATCCATTGGCAAGCTAAAAGGGCCCACCATCTACTCCTGGAGTTCATTTGGCTAGTGTAGAGCAAAGATTTTGCAACACCTCTTCATCTTCAACACATACCTATCCATCTCTTCACAGTGGTATCAGAGCAAGGTTGGACAACATGGCAGATGGATTTCCTTCATCAATTGACAAATTGGACAGAGGTAACTACTCAGCTTGGTCATTAAGAATGGAAGCTTATCTCCAAGGTAGAAGTTTATATGGTTATGTGGCTAGAGATGAAGTTATGCCAAGTTTCAGGAACAAAAGTCAACCAACACAAGAAGAGCAAGAAAGATTGAGCACATGGTGCTCCAAGGATGCACTTGCAAGGTCTTATCTCCTCAACTCTATCTCAAATTTTTTGTTGCCTCACATTAGAAGTTGTAAGACATCTCAGGAAGTGTGGGATGCACTTGAAGCTTTCTTTGCTTCAAGTACTAAAGCTAGGAAGCATCAACTATGGCTGGATTTCACAACTCTCAAGAAGGCTCCCAAACAAAATGTGACTGATTTTGTCACAAAGCTCAAGGACATAGCAGATCAGTTGGGAAGCATTGGAGAGGTAATAGATGAAGAGCAAATTGTAAGGCAGGTCATCAATGGCTTGAAGGCAGATGACAAGTGGGAAGCATTCACCACAGCTATGGATTTGTACATGGACATGCATGTACCTGATTTCAACACACTCATTGGACAATTACTTACTCAAGAGGCAAAGCTTATCAAAAATGGAGAAAGCTCTAAAGGTAATCAATCTTCAGCTTTATACATGGATAAAAGCAAGTCTAAAGATAACAAAGGAAAGGCAAAGAAAGTGGATGATGAAGCAGGTACATATCAAGCTAACTATGCAGGTAGAGGAAGACATGGCAGAGGTAGAGGAAGAGGAGGTAGACAAGGCAGGGGGAGATCCCAAGACTCCAACTCATGTTCTATTTGTAGATTAACTAATCATACAACTGAAAATTGCTTTAGGAATTCCAGGAATCAAAGAGGCAGAGGATACAATAGAGGAAGTTATGGATACTCAAGAGGAAGGTTCAACAACTACCATGGCAACTACAACAACTACAATCATTCAAACTATCAAGGAGGCTACAAAGGAAGGAGAGACTACAATAACTACACAAAAGACTCAAACAAAGAGGATTCATTATTGATCATGAACATGGCTATGCCACAAGGTAAATCTGATGAGCATATTTTCTACATAGATTCAGGTTGTTCAAATCATGTGGCAGGAAATGTGGCACTCCTATCAGATTTAGAAGATCCAAGGAATAAGCATGAGGTACAAACAGGAGATGATACAAAACATCCTGTGGAGAAAATAGGCAATGTCAAAGCACCTGATGGAAACATCAACCTACTCAGTAAGGTACTCTATGTCCCTACCATTACAAAGAATTTGATAAGTGTTGGGCAGATAGTAGAGAAAGGGTTGCAAGTCAGGTTCACAAAGGCAGGAGCATTTGTTGAAGATCCAAGTCAAGGATTTAGAAGAATTGCAAAAGGTGAAAAGACAGGTAGATTGTTCACATTTGAATTACAGGACACTAGAAACATTGCTCTCTTTAATTATGGCAGTCAGACACTCACAGAATTGGAAGTATGGCATAAAAGGTTAGCACATATTGGTGAAAGGTCATTAAAGCAAATTTGCAGGGACCAAAGTGTAATTGGACTCCCCAACTTGTCAAAACAACATATGATTTATAAGTGTAGTGCATGTCAGTTTGGAAAGTCTCACAGGTTACCATTCATGAAGAAAGGTTATATGGATGGAGATCTCTTGGAGTTGGTTCATACAGATGTATGGGGACCAAGCAAGGAAGCTTCAATATCAGGATCAAGGTATTATGTTTCCTTTATTGATGATTGCAGCAGATGGACTATCCTATTCTTTATGAAACACAAAGATGAAGTTTTTTCATGTTTCAAAAGATATTTGGCTCTTGTGGAGAATCAAACAGGTAAATCACTAAAAAGGCTAAGGTCAGATGGAGGGGGAGAATACTTCTCCCATGAGTTTGATTCTTTTCTTCAAGAAAGAGGAATCAAAAGAGAGGTAACTACAAGGTACACTCCTGAGCAAAATGGAGTGGCAGAAAGGAGGAATAGGACAATTGTTGAAGCTGCAAGGTCTATGTTAAATGAAAAGCATTTACCTAATTACTTATGGGCTGAGGCTGTATCTACAGCCACTTACTTGATTAACAGGTTGCCTTCAAAATCCCTTGATGGGATGACTCTATATGAGGCTTGGAATGGAAGAAGACCAAGTTTAGATCATTGTAAAATTTTTGGATGTATTGCTTTTGCTCATGTTCCTTCACAGGTTAGAGGCAAGATGGATCCAAAAGCAGAAAGGTGTGTATTTATTGGATATGACAACAATCAAAAGGGCTACAGGTTATACAACCCTACCAACAAAGGATTCTTGGTAAGCAGAGATGTAGTTTTTGATGAGAACAATTCATGGTATGAAGATTCATGCAGGAAGGTCAATTTACCATATGATCTTGAAGAAGATTTTCCAAAGCTTGGTAGAGAACAATCAAAGATTGAAGAACAAGACACCTCAGAGGATGATGAAGAATGTCAGATGGAAAAGATCGAAGCATGGAAGTCTAAAGGTAAAGCAAAATTGCAGGAACTTGGACATGAGGCAGAATCATCACATCATGGCCTAAGAAGATCTATGAGGGAAAAGAAAAAACCAGAAAGGTATGGGTTTGACACCTCATTAGTAACTAAACATTCTATCTACATAGCACAGGACATAAACCAAGAGGAGCCATCATCATTTGAAGAGGCCAAAGCAAAAACAGAATGGAAGCATGCAATGAAGGAAGAGATTGAAGCACTCGAGGAAAACAACACTTGGGATTTGGTGCCCAAGACTTCATCCATGAAGGTAATAGGCTCAAGATGGGTCTATAAACTCAAGAAGAATTCTGATGGTTCCATTAACAGGTATAAGGCAAGGCTTGTAGCAAAAGGCTTTGCACAAACTCAGGGAATTGATTATGAGGAGACCTTCTCTCCTGTGGCAAAGATGCCTACTATTAGGGTTTTGCTTAGTATTGCCTCTTCCAAGAATTGGAAGATACTTCAACTAGATGTAAAGAATGCATTCTTGAATGGTTGGATAACAGAAGAGGTATATATGGCACAACCACCTGGTTTTGAGAATCAAGTTTATCCTGATTATGTGTGTAAACTTAACAAAGCATTGTATGGTCTCAAGCAAGCTCCAAGAGCTTGGAATTTCAGGCTTGTTTCATTCTTGCAGGACAAAGGCTTTCAACCAAGCAAAGCAGATCCTTCACTCTTTATTAAAAAGAGTAATTCCGAGGTCATCTACCTATGTGTATATGTAGATGATATTATATTGACAAGAAATGATGCAGATGGTATGAAGAAGATCAAAGATCAGATGAGAGAAGAGTTCAAGATAAGTGATTTGGGTTCACTTACCTACTTCCTAGGTTTGGAAGTTGTCTACAAAGATCATGGTTTGTTTCTCACTCAAAGGAAGTACATTAAGGACATGTTGGCAAAATTCAAGATGCAAGATTGTAAGATTGCAGGTACTCCAATGGAGGTCAATCACAAATTGAGCTCACATGAAGGTGAACTCATAGAGGACATCACATCATATCAAAGTCTAGTGGGTAGTCTCAACTATGCCACATTGACAAGAGTAGATATATGTTACAGTGTGAGTGTGCTAAGCCAATTTATGCACACACCAAGGAAACCACATATGGATGCTGCCAAAAGGATACTCAAATATCTCAAAGGAACCATAAATGAAGGACTTTACTATCCTTATGTATCTGATTTCGGTTTGAAGCTATTTTCTGATGCAGATTGGGCTGGCTCCAAGGAAGATAGAAGGAGCACTTCAGGTTATCTTACCTTTGCATGTTCAAAGCTTATTTCATGGTCATCCAAGAAGCAACCCACAGTTGCTCTCTCTTCTACTGAAGCTGAATATAGAGGTCTTGCCATAGCTACACAGGAAGCTATGTGGATGAAGACATTGTTCAAAGATCTTGGATTGGAGTTTGGAACTCCAACTATTTTTGGTGACAATATGAGTTCTATTCACTTGGCTGCTAATCCTATTTTTCATGCAAGGACTAAACATATTGAAGTTCATTATCATTATGTACGAGAGAAGATCCTAAGCAAGGAGATTCAAATATCATATGTGTCCACTCATCAACAATGTGCAGATATTCTAACTAAAGCATTGGATGGTACAAAGCTTTGCAAATTCAAGGCTATGATTGGTTTGCAGGTAATCTTGGAAGATTGAAGACCTCAAGCATACTTGGCTTGAGGGGGAGCTGTTGGAGCAAGTCTATGACAAGCCTAAGTATTGGCTTGAGTCCCACAAAGTCATAGAAAAAGCCTTAAAATGAAGACTATGTAAAGTTCACTTGTGAACTACCTCTTGTAACTTTTGAAGAGTTTACTTAATGTAAAAGTAAGAGAATCTTAAGTGGTTGAGTCCACATGATCAAGAATGGAAAGAGGAGCCACGAATTCATGATTTGTGGTAGGTAGAGAATCAAATCAATCATTGATTGATTGGAGAGTGATTGAGGGAAGTTAGCCTCCCAAACTCAACTATAAATAGATGGCAGTTTTAGTCGTGGTTAGAGAGACCTATGTGAAGACCTCCAAGAGCTGAGCTTTATGCCATATCAAGGTGTGATTACAAGGCACACATATGTATCAGTAAGTCATTGTATTTTACAAGCAATATACTTTCATTTTCATGATTATTTGAGTTCATCTTTCCATGTTCTTGTGATGTGTACTACTCACTGCCATTACTTCAGTTTTTCTCAGTCAGCTTGCAGAGATTGTTTCTCTGCACTTGGTTCATCATTTTCAGTGATTTAACTTGGTAACGTTAGCTCCATAAGGCTACTATATGCTCACAAATTTTCATGTCATTTGGATATTGGAATCTTCAGTTATGTTCATTTGAAGTCAACAGGGTATGTTCATCTTCACTTCTCTGTCAGGTACCCGACTTTTTCAGTCATCTTGTCAGAGTCATTTCTCAGTGTTTACTCATCCAAATTCAGTGATTTCAAGCTTGTTGGATTCAGCTTACTGTCTAGTATAAGCATACAAATTTTCATGATCATTGAATTCTTACAACTTGAGTTATGTTAATGTTTCTACTCACTAGTCTATTTCTATAGCAGCCCGTGAAAATCGGGATGATGTCATCACTTGTTAAAAGTCATTCTCAGTGTGTGGTTTGTTATTTTTGATGAGATTACTCTCTAAAGTTAGCTCTTTAAGCTACCTAGCTTTTCCCAAGAGGAATTAATCTAATTGCGGCTGTGCTCAGAGAATTATGTAAAACACTGGACAGGTGTATTAACCAAGAATAGCAAGTTTTCACCTCTGAGCTAACTCCAACTTATCTGTTTTGATCTATCTTTTTGAGAGTGATCTTCCAAGGGACATAGGGTGTCTAATACATCCATTGGCAAGCTAAAAGGGCCCACCATCTACTCCTGGAGTTCATTTGGCTAGTGTAGAGCAAAGATTTTGCAACACCTCTTCATCTTCAACACATACCTATCCATCTCTTCACACCATTTGCAAATCTTTTTGTTTTATACACCCAATTACATCCAATTACCTTCTAATTCCTTGGTCTAGGTACCAATTCTCATGTATCCTTCTCAAGTAGAGCATCATGCTTTTCATTCATTGCTTTTTCCCAATTCACTTTACCTTTAGCTTCTGCATATGTTGATGGATCTTCATCTATCTTCAACATGTAAGCATAATCCTTGGTTTTGATGTAAAAAGTATCATAGTTATAGCTTACAAGTTGCTTCTTGTCTCTTGAAGACCTTCTTAGCTCTGCACTCCTTGAAGTCTCTACTTCATCATGCTCTAGATCAAACGTTGGTCTATCTTCATCTTCAATCTCCATTTCATTAGAATATCTATCATCATCTATTTCATCTTCATATACCTATATCTTGGATTTTCCTTTCCTTCTTTTCATGATCTCTTCAAACTCTACATTGTTAGTTGATCCTATATACCATGTAGTTTCTTCATCAAATGTCACATCTTTTGAAACAAGAAATTGCTTTGTGGATGGACTCCACAACCTATATCCCATTTGCTTATTATCATACCCTATAAATACATAGTTCTCTACCTTGGGCTCTAACTTATGTCTTGAATAAGATGGAACATAAGTATATGCCAAACATCCAAATATTTTTCAATGATCAAGAGTACGTTTCATACCCCGTTATGCTTCTTATGGAGTCATTCCCTCCAGATCTTTACAAGGTAACCTATTTACAATATAGGTAGCTATGTTAACATCCTCTACCAAGAAGTAATTAGGGCAATTCTTCTCCTTCATTACGGATCTAGAAAATTCCACAAGTGTTCTATTTCTCCTTTTCGCAGCCCCATTTTGCTGAGGAGAGTACCTGCAAGTTACTTCTCTTTTTACAACTACATTCCACAATTAGTCATTAAATTGTAGAAATACTCTCCCCCTCCATCTGACCTCAATCTTTTATGCTTTTGTCTTATAATCCTTTCTACATATGTGTGATAATGTTTAAATGTATTACACACTTCTGATTCGTCCTTGATCGTGATCCATCTTGTTGCATCTCTACAAACAAAACATAATATTTGGATCCATTGATATTATAATCCATTGAAGGACCCCACCCATTTGTATTAATTAATTTGAGATTGTTTGTATGCACAAATCCCTATTTGTTATATGGTTGTTTGTGTACTTTACCTAGTTGACAAGCTTCACACTTGTATGTCATGTGTTGACCTTGAATTTTGGGTAGACCTAGCACTGAACCATTCTTTGCCATATCTTTTGTACGTCTCTCATTGAAATGTCCTAGTCTTTTATGCGATAGATCAAAGTAAGTCATCTTTTGACTTCCATAAGTAAACAAGGCATGTCTACATTATCTTGTACCTTGAGAGCAAAGTGTCTTCGTTCCTTTTGACCTGTAACAATACTCTTATATGCGTGATTTGGATCTTCAATGTAAACTCCATTATCAGTGAATCTGAATTCATAACCTTTTTCAACAATTTGTCCTACACTGATTAAATTCTTTGAAATTGTAGGATCATATATTACCTTACTCAAAAGTGTACTTCCATTTTTTGCCTTCATTGGTCCAATGCTCTACACTTTGTGTTTGGCATTGCCATTTGTTTCAACTGTGTGTCCATTCACCTTTTTTCCATATCATTCATAAAGGCAATGTTACCACTCAGGTCATTGCTACAAACTAAGTCAATGTAGAACACCCTTTGTTCTTCATTTGGTGATTCATGTGTAACATTCATAAATAGAGTTGAACCCTTCTTTTTATCCTATGCATAGTTGTAGTAGGTGTTCTTGTAGGAGTGATTTTGGAGATTTCTTCGTTCCACCTCCTCTACCATATGAGTTCCTACCACCTCTACCTCAAAAATTACCTCTTTGGTTTCTTACTCCTCTACCTCTTTTATTGTAGTTCTGATTGTAACTGCCATTGTTCTACTTATTATGCCAACATTCATTGGCCAAATGATTTGTATTTGCACAAATCCAACAAGCTTTACCATTGTTGTTATTCTTTCCACCTCTTCCTCTACTTCTTCCATTTCCTTTACCTCTAATGAAATTAACTTGATTTGAGGTGCCTTCTTCTTCATTTGATTGTTGCTTGCCTTTAGCATTCTTCTTCATTTCCTTTGAGTACATAGCTTGTCCTGCTTTTTTCTCATTATCACCTTTAATATCCCATTCAAATGTTAGAATATGTCCTAAGAATTAATTTAGATCTGGAGTGAAATGATCTAATGATAATTGAGTTGATAATATGAAAGGCTTCCATCTTTCATCTCCTCTTATCCCTCTAAGGATTTGTCTTACCAATTTATACTCTTCAATATCTTCATCAACTGCATCTAAGCAATCTGCAATGTCTTCCAACTTTGTTACATAATCAGAAATTGATTGTGAAGCTTTCTTCTTGAAGGTTGTGAATTCTGCCCATAGTGACGCCTTCCTTGACTTGGTTGTATCTTGGAAATGTTCCTCCAAAGCATTCCAAATATCAGTTGCACTTTCTAGCCCTCTGATGTGTGGCAAGAGATTGTCATTTAGTGCCATGTAGATAATGCTCCTTGCTTGACCATCTTTCTTCATCCAAGCTTTTAAATCTGAAAGCTCTTCCCTAGTTGGATGACTAAAATCTTTAAACTTTGGCTTTGCTTCTTCTCTTGTGATGTATCCCATCAGATCTTTGCCCATAAGATGAGCTTCCATTCTCATAGACCATGCCAGATAGTTTTCTCTATCGAGCTTCTCTATTTGGATGCTTTCTCTCATCCTTTTATTGTCTGTGTTACGAAATAAATCTTCAATAGTTAGAGATTTTACCTTTTGAGTTTATTCTTTGCTTCTTCTGACCCTTTTGGATGTCCTTTATGTAACTCATATGTACATATGAGTTACATAAAAGTGAAGATGTCTTTGAGTAGTCATAAGCTTGTAAATTTTTTTCTATATATACTATGAAAAATGTTGGGGCAAGTATGAGAGAGCATGAGAATAGAGTAATCAGGAGTTGTATGAGTCATTAGACATCTTAGAAGTGAGTTAAGACTCTCTCATCACTCAGTTGTAAAATTCTCAGAAATGAAGAAAATGTTGCACCCGATATTTTTGAGTTTTCTCCTTCTGTGTTAAATCTTTTGTGAAATGCTTTTGTACAAGTCTAAGTCTATAGGTGATTGACCTTTGTACAAATTTCCAGCTTCTAATTGTGGTCAGGCTGAGAGAATTGAGTGTAGGAATATTTACATGTGTGAATGAAAGAAGAGAAGCTGCAGGAGGTGCAAAATTCGATACGAAAGTTTTTTATCAATTCTCCTTCCACAGTGTAAAGTTTTGAGCAAGCAAATACTCAATCTTTAAGTTGGAAGGTAAGCTATTTGTGGCTAAAAGCATTTGTAGAAACGGGTTTTAGATTGAGAGAACCAAGTGCTAAAAGTTATAGGTGTCTAAATCGACTTATCAGAAGAACAGTTCTAGACATAGGTGAGTTGTTGAAGGTATTTCTCAAGATCTACTGAATCTTTTGGAGTGATTCAACTTGGAGAAGGTGCAGAATCTATAGGCGACACCTTGTACAAAGTTTTATAAAAAACTTTACACATTTGATAAGGCAATGAGTGAATTATGTGGAGCAGACTTTCTGTGTAATCTCCTTCTTCACACTTTGTTCAAGAATTTGACAATTGAGTATTGATCTTCTAAAATTGGTGAAGGTTTGAGTTATTCTTGTTATAGAGGTTCTCTAAATACAAGAGTAACTTGTTCTTTTGGAGATTAACACTCTCCATTAGTGGTATCAGAGCAGGAAGCATCAGAATTGAAGAAAGGAGGATCCCGTTTGCTACTGCTGCAAAGAATTCAACATCTGAAGGTTCAAAAGGTGAAAGCTTGAGGACAAAGCTTGAGAAGGAGGTCATAAGATATCAAGGAAGACAAAAGGAGTATCATTCAAAGTAAAGGTACATCTATTACTCATAAAGTTTGAAGAATTTAATACACAGGAGAAGAAAGGATGGGAGACTCTCTTCAGATAGAGAAATTGGATAGAGAAAACTATCCAGCATGGTCAATGAGGATGGAAACTCATCTTATGAGCAAAGACTTGATAGCTTACATTACAGGTGAAGAAGAAAAGCCTCAATTCAGAGATCCTAGTGTTCCAACTAGGGAAGAATTATCAGATTTGAAGAATTGGATGAAGAGAGATGCTCAAGCTAGGAGCATTATTTACATGGCAGTTAATGACTACTTGCTACCTCATATTAGAGGTCTTGAAAGTGCAAGTGATACATGGAATGCTTTGGAGGAGCATTTCCAAAACACCACAAAGTCAAGGAAGGCATCCTTGTGGGCAGAATTTACCACTTTTAAAAAGAAGGCTTCTCAGTCCATCTCATATTATGTAACAAGGATGAAAGACATTGCAGATGCATTAGGAGCTGTTGATGAAGACATTGAGGAGGATAAATTGGTAAGGAAAATTCTCACAGGCTTGAGAGGTGATGACAAATGGAAGCCATTCATTTTGTCTACTGAATTATCACTTGATCATTTTACTCCTGACTTAAATCAGTTGCTAGGACATATGTTAACCTTTGAGCAGGATGTCAAAGGTGAAGGTGACAAGAGTAGAGGTCATGCAATGTATTCAAAGGATAAGAAGAAAAATAACAAAGGGAAGCAACAAGCAAATGAGATGAAGGTACAACTAGCCAAGCTAACTTCTTAAGAGGAAGAGGAGGTGGCAAAGGTAGAGGAAGAGGCAGGAGTAATAAAGATGGAGTCAAAGCTTGCTGGATTTGTGGTAAGACAAATCACTTAGCTAATGATTGTTGGCATAATACTCAGAATAATGGTGGATATAATCAGAATTTTAATTCAAGAGGAAGAGGTGGCAGAAATCAAAGAGGTAATTTTAGAGGTAGAGGTAGTAGGGGTTACTTTGGAAGAAATGCAGGTAGAGGATTCCAAAGTCAACAATATAACAATACCTACTACAATTATGCTTCAGATCAGAAGGATGATTCAACATTGATAATGAATGCAACTTGTGAAAGGCAAAGTGAAGACCAAAGAGTTTTCTACATTGATTCAGGGTGTAGCAATCACCTAAGTGGCAACATAGCATTGATGACTGATTTGGAGAATAAGATATCTAATCATGTTGTTCAAAGAGGTGACAATAAAAAGCACAATGTGAAGTCAATTGGATCAGTGAAGGCTAAGAATGGTAGCACCCTCTTGAGTAAGGTCTTGTATGTTCCTACAATTCCTAAGAATCTAATAAGTATAGGACAAATTGTTGAAAAAGGTTATGAAGTTAGATTCACTATTGAAGGAGTTTTGTGGAAGACCCTAGCAATGGGTATAAACAAATTGTTTCAGGGAAGAAAGAAGGAAGATTGTTCACATTGAAGATTCAAGGTAATGTTGGTCATGCCTTGTTCACTTATGGAGGACATAAGATCTCTGAGTTAGATCTTTGGCACAAGAGCTTGGACACTTCAATGAAAGAGGTATCAAAGATATGATTAACAATGGTTCAGTACTTGGATTGCCTAATGTTGCAGGTCAACATATGACATACAGATGTGAGGCATGTCAATTAGGTAAGGCTCATAAGCAATCTTACTCCAAGCATGGTTTTATGTATTCAGAGAAGCTTGAGTTGGTACACACAGATGTGTGGGGACCATCAAAGGATTTCAGTATCAATGGTTCAAGGTATTATGTGATTTATGTTGATGATGCTACCAGATGGATTACTATCTATGTGATCAAAGATAAGTCAGAAGTATTCAATACATTCAAACATTATCATAGGTATGCAGAGAGAATTACAGGTCATAAGTTGAAGAGATTAAGGTCAGAAATTACTTGCAGATACTCTCCTCAACAAAATGGTGTAGCAGAGAGAAGAAATAGAACTCTTGTTGAGTTTGCAAGATCCATGATCAAGGAGAAAAATTGCCCAAATTATTTGTGGGCTGAGGCTGTAAATACAGCTACTTATTTGGTCAATAGGTTACCATGTAAAGCTTTGCAGGGTATGACACCATATGAGGCATGGTGGGGTAAGAGACCTACTCTAGATCATTGCAAAGTATTTGGGTGTTTTGCATATGCATATGTGCCATCACAATTAAGGCACAAA
>CM035441.1:105678347-105683347 GCA_020310875.1 Ceratopteris richardii | reverse complement strand
CTGTATTAATATTGATTGTACCTGCATACCATGTACCTTGTTCATCAAATGTAACATCTTTTGATACAAGAAATTGTTTTGTGGATGGACTCCACAACCTATATCCAATCTGCTTATCATCATAACCAATGAATACATACTTTTCAGCTTTAGGTTCTAACTTGTGTCTTAATTGTGATGGCACATATGCATATGCCAAACATCCAAATACTTTGCAATGATCCAAGGTAGGTCTCTTACCCCACCATGCCTCATATGGTGTCATACCCTGCAAAGCTTTAGATGGTAGCCTATTGACCAAATAAGTAGCTGTATTTATAGCCTCAGCCCACAAATAATTTGGGCAATTTTTCTCCTTCATCATTGACCTTGCAAACTCAACAAGAGTTCTATTTCTTCTCTCTACTACACCATTTTGTTGAGGAGAGTACCTGCAAGTGATTTCCCTATTTATACGTGCATTCCACAAGTAATCACTGAACTCATTAGAAAAATACTCTCCCCCTCCATCTGACCTTAGTCTCTTCAATTTATGACCTGTAATTCTTTCTCCATACACATGATAATGTTTGAATGTATTGAATATTTTTGACTTATCTTTGATCACATAGATAGTGATCCATCTGGTAGCATCATCAACATAAATCACATAGTACCTTGAACCATTGATACTGAAATCCTTTGATGGTCCCCACACATCTGTGTGTACCAACTTAAGCTTCTCTGAATACATAAAACCATGCTTGGAATAAGATTGCTTATGAGCCTTACCTAGTTGACATGCCTCACGTCTGTATGTCATATGTTGACCTGCAACATTAGGCAATCCAAGCACTAAACCATTGTTAATCATATCTTTGATACCTCTTTCATTGAAGTGTCCAAGCCTCTTGTGCCAAAGATCTAACTCAGAAATCTTATGTCCTCCATAAGTGAACAAGGCATGACCAACATTACCTTGAATCTTCAATGTGAACAACCTTCCTTTTGTTTATACCCATTGCTAGGGTCTTCCACAAACACTCCTTCATTAGTGAATCTAACTTCATAACCTTTTTCAACAATTTGTCCTACACTTATCGGATTCTTAGGAATTGTAGGAACATACAAGACCTTACTCAAGAGAGTACTTCCATCCTTGGCCTTGACTGATCCAATCGACTCCACATTGTGCTTTGTATTGTCATCTGCTTGAACAACATGATTAGATACCTTATTTTCCAAATCAGTCATCAATGCTATGTTACCACTCAGGTGATTGCTACACCCTGAGTCAATGTAGAAGACTCTTTGGTCTTCACTTTGCTTTTCACAAGTTGCATTCATTATCAATATTGAATCGTCCTTCTGATCTGAAGCATAATTGTAGTAGGTATTATTGTATTGTTGACTTTGGAATCCTCTATCTGCATTTCTTCCAAAGTAACCCCTACTACCTCTTCCTCTGAAGTTACCTCTTTGATTTCTTCCACCTCTTCCTCTTGAATTAAAATTCTGATTATATCCACCATTACTCTGATTATTATGCCAACAATCATAAGCTAAGTGATTTGTCTTACCACAAATCCAGCAAGCTTTGACTCCATCTTTATTATTCCTGCCTCTTACTCTACCTTTGCCACCTCCTCTTCCTCTTAGGAAGTTGGCTTGACTAGTTGTGCCTTCATCTTCATTTGCTTGTTGCTTCCCTTTGCTATTTTTCTTCTTATCCTTTGAGTACATTGCATGACCTGTACTCTTGTCACCTTCACCTTTGACATCCTGCTCAAAGGTTAACATATGTCCTAGCAACAGATTTAAGTGAGGAGTAAAATGATCAAGTGATAATTCAGTAGATAGAATGAATGGCTTCCATTTGTCATCACCTCTCAAACCTGTGAGGATTTGCCTTACCAATTTATCCTCCTCAATGTCTTCATCAACAGCTCCTAATGCATCTGCAATGTCCTTCATTCTGGTTACATAATCTGAGATGGATTGAGAGGCCTTCTTCTTGAATGTGGTAAATTCTGCCCACAAGGATGCCTTCCTAGAGTTTGTGGTATTTTGGAAATGCTCCTCCAAAGTATTCCATATATCACTTGCACTTTCAAGACCTCTAATGTGAGGTAGCAAGTAATCATTGACTGCCATATAGATAATGCTCCTAGCTTGAGCATCTCTCTTCATCCAATTCTTCAAATCTAATAATTCCTCCCTAGTTGGAACACTAGGATCTCTGAATTGAGGCTTTTCTTCTTCACCTGTAATATAACCTATCAAGTCTTTGATCATTAGATGAGCTTCCATCCTCATTAACCATGCTGGATAGTTCTCTCTATTCAATTTCTCTATCTGAAGAGAACCTCCCATCCTTTCTTCACCTGTATATTAAATTCTTCAATCTTTATGAGTAATAGATGTACCTTTACTTCGAATAATACTCCTTTTGTCTTCCTTGGTGTCGTATGACCTTCTTCTCAAGCTTTATCCTCAAGCTTTCACCTTTTGAACCTTCAGATGTTGAATTCTTTGCACTTGCAGCAGTCGAGGTCTTCCTTCCTTCAATTATGATGCTTCTTGCTCTGATAGCACTGATGGAGAGTGTTAATCTCCAAAAGAACAAGTTACTCTTGTATTTAGAGCACCTCTATAACAAGAATAACTCAAACCTTCACCAATTTTAGAAGATCAATACTCAACTGTCAAATTCTTGAACAAACTGTGAAGAAGGAGAATACACAGAAAAGTCTGCTGCACATAATTCACTCATTGCCTTATCAAATGTGTAAAGTTTTTTATAAAAATTTGTAGGAAATATCGCCTATAGATTGCACACCTTCTCCAAGTTGAATTAATCCAAAAGATTCAGTAAATCTTGAGAAATAACTTCAACAAGTCACCTATGTCTAAAACTGTTCTTCTGAGAAGTCGATTTAGACACCTATGACTTTAAACCTTTGGTTCTCTCAATATAGAACCCGTTTTTACAAATGCTTTTAGCCACAAGTAGCTTACCTTCCAACTTAAAGATTGAGTGCTTGCTTGCTCAAAACTTCACACTGGGGAAGGAGAATTGATCAAAACATTAGTATCAAATTTTGCACCTCTTGTAAGTTCACTTCTTCTCATTCACATATGCAAATGTTCCTACACTCAATTCTCTCAGCCTGTTCACAATTGAAAGCTGAAAATTTTTACAGAAGTCGATTACCTATAGACTTAGACTTGTACAAAAGCATTTCACAAAAGATCTAACAGAGAAGGAGAAAACTCAGAAATATCGGGCGCAACATTTTCTTCATTTCTGAGAAAAATTACAACTGAGTGATGAGAGAGACTTGACTCACTTCTAAGATGTCTAATGACACATACAACTTCTGATTACTCTATTCTCATGCTCTCTCATACTTGCCCCGACATTTTCCAAAGTATATATAGACAAAAATTTACAAGCTTATGACTACTCAAAGATATAAGTGAACTATCTCTCAAATAATGTACATATGTGTACACATCATCCAAATTCTGAATATGTCCTTCCTTCATGCTTCACAACTTGTTATCTTCTCAAATCCTTGACTTCATTTCCATGTCAAAACATCAATTGGTGATTGTCCTGCACCAATGTTTGGAATCCTCTACCTGCATTTCTTCCAAAGTAACCTCTACTACCTCTACCTCTGAAATTACCTCTTTGATTTCTGCCACCTCTTCCTCTTGAATTAAAGTTCTGATTATATCCACCATTACTCTGAGTATTATGCCAACAATCATTAGCTAAGTGATTTGTCTTACCACATATCTAGCAAGCTTTGACTCCATCTTTATTATTCCTGCCTCTTCCTCTACCTTTGCCACCTCCTCTTCCTCTTAGGAAGTTGGCTTGACTAGTTGTGCCTTCATCTTCATTTGGTTCTTGTTTCCCTTTGCTATTTTTCTTCTTATCCTTTGAATACATTGCTTGTCCTGTACTCTTGTCACTTTCACCTTTGACATCCTACTCAAAGGTTAACATATGTCCTAGCAGCTGATTTAAGTCGGGAGTAAAATGATCAAGTGATAATTCAGTAGACAAAATGAATGGCTTCCACTTGTCATCACCTCTCAAACCTGTGAGAATTTGCCTTACCAATTTATCCTCCTCAATGTCTTCATCAACAGCTCCTAATGCATATGCAATGTCTTTCATCCTTGTTACATAATCTGAGATGGATTGAGAGGCCTTCTTCTTGAAAGTGGTAAATTCTGCCCAAAACGATGCCTTCCTAGACTTTGTGGTATTTTGGAAATGCTCCTTTAAAGCATTCCATATATCAATTGCATTTTCAAGACCTCTAATGTGAGGTAGCAAGTAGTCATTGACTGCCATATAGATAATGCTCCTAGCTTGAGCATCTCTCTTCATCCAATTCTTTAAATCTGATAATTCCTGCCTAGTTGGAACACTAGGATCTCTGAATTAAGGCTTTTCTTATTCACCTGTGATGTAACTTATCAAGTCTTTGCTCATAAGATGAGCTTCCATTCTCATTGACCATGTTGTATAGTTCTCTATATCCAATTTCTCTATTTGAAGAGAATCTCCCATCTTTTCTTCACTTGTGTATGGAATTCTTCAAACTTTATGAGTAACAAATGTACCTTTACTTAGAATGATACTCCTTTTGTCTTCCTTGATGTTGTATGACCTCCTTCTCAAGCTTTTCCCTCAGGCTTTCACCTTTTGAACCTTCACATGTTGAATTCTTTGCAGTTGCAGCAGTCGGGATCCTCCTTTCTTCAATTCTGATGCTTCTTGCTCTGATACCACTGATGGAGAGTGTTAATCTCCAAAAGAACAAGTTACTCTTGTATTTAGAGAACCTCTATAACAAGAATAACTCAAACCTTCACCAATTTTAGAAGATCAATACTCAATTGCGAAATTCTTGAACAATCTATGAAGAAGATGATTACACAGAAAGTCTGTTGCACATAACTCACTCATTTCCTTCTCAAATGTGTAAAGTTTTTTATAA
>CM035441.1:105668347-105670847 GCA_020310875.1 Ceratopteris richardii | reverse complement strand
AGTCTTCTACATTGACTCAGGGTGTAGCAATCACCTGAGTGGTAACATAGCATTGATGAATGATTTGGAAAATAAGGTATCTAATCATGTTGTTCAAACAGGTGACAATACAAAGCACAATGTGAAGTCAATTGGAGCAGTCAAGGCCAAGGATGGAAGTACTCTCTTGAGTAAGGTCTTGTATGTTCCTACAATTTTTAAGAATCTGATAAGTGTAGGACAAATTGTTGAAAAAGTTTATGAAGTTAGATTTACTAATGAAGGAGTGTTTGTGGAAGACCCTAGCAATGGGTATAAACAAATTGTTTCAGGGAAGAAAGAAGGAAGGTTGTTCACATTGAAGATTCAAGGTAATGTTGGTCATGCCTTGTTCACTTATGGAGGACATAAGATTTCTGAGTTAGATCTTTGGCACAAGAGGCTTGGACACTTCAATGAAAGAGGTATCAAAGATATGATTAACAATGGTTCAATGCTTGGATTGCCTAATGTTGCAGGTCAACACATGACATACAGATGTGAAGCATGTCAATTAGGTAAGGCTCATAAGAGATCATACAATAAGCATGGTTTTATGTATTCAGAAAGACTTGAATTGGTACATACAGATGTGTGGGGTCCTTCAAAAGATTTCAGTATAAATGGTTCAAGATATTATGTCATATATGTTGATGATGCTACCAAGTGGATCACAATCTATGTGATCAAAGACAAGTCAGAAGTGTTTAATACATTTAAACACTATCATGCATATGCAAAAAGAATTATAGGTCAAAGATTGAAGAGGTTAAGGTCAGATGGAGGGGGAGAGTATTTCTCTAATGAATTCAGTGATTACTTATGGAATGCAGGTATAAAGAGAGAGGTTACTTGCAGGTACTCTCCTCAACAAAATGGGGTAGCAGAAAGAAGAAATAGAACTCTTGTTGAGTTTGCTAGATCTATGATGAAGGAGAAAAATTGTCCTAATTATTTGTGGGCTGAGGCTGTAAACACAACCACATATTTGGTTAATAGGTTGCCATGTAAAGCCTTGCAGGGTATGACACCATATGAAGCTTGGTGGGGTAAGAGACCTACCTTGGATCATTGTAGAATATTTGGATGCTTGGCATATGCATATGTGCCATCTCAATTGAGGCATAAATTGGAACCTAAAGCAGAAAAGTATGTATTTATGATGACAAGCAGATGGGTTATAGGTTGTGGAATCCATCCACAAAGAAATTTCTTGTGTCTAAGGATGTTACATTTGATGAGCAAGGTATTTGGTATGCAGGTATACTTAATAATCATTTAGATGTTGAAGAAATTGTGAATCAAAGGAAAGGTAAATCAAAAGTTCAAATTTTTTATGAAGATGAGAATAGTGAAGTACAGGTTGAAGTTGAAGAAATGCCAAGATTTGATCCAGAATGTGATGAGCCAGAAACTTCAAGAAGTGGAGAAGTCAGAAGGTCATCTAGGCACAAATGGCAACCTACTAGGTATAGCTATGATACTTCATTCTTGACTACTAAAGACTATGCTTATATGTTAAAAGCAGATGAAGATCCATCCACATATGATGAAGCCAAAGGGAAGAAGAATTGGGAAAAAGCTATGCAAGAGGAATATGATGCATTGATGGAAAATGAGACTTGGGATTTGGTTCCTAAGCCAAATAGTCAGAAGATCATTGGATGTAAATGGGTATACAAAACAAAAAGGTTTGCAGATGGAAGTGTGTCTAGGTACAAAGCTAGACTTGTTGTGAAGGGATATGCACAAACTTATGGTGTGGACTATGATGAAACTTATAGTCCTGTTGCAAAGATGACAACCATAAGGACTCTCATAGCAATTGCTGCTTGCAAAGGTTGGAAATTATCTCAATTAGATGTTAAAAATGCATTTTTGAATGGTTATATTTCAGATGAAGTTTACATGGAATAACCAGATGGTTTCAAAGATCAAGTGTATCCAAATTATGTGTAAACTCAAGAGAGCTTTGTATGGGTTGAAGCAAGCCCCAAGGGCTTGGAATTACAGGCTTGTAAAGTTCTTAAAAGAACTTGGATTTCAAGCATCAAAGCCAAATAGTAGCTTGTTAGTCAAAGCAAGTGAGAATGGATTTATTTATGTTTGTATTTATGTTGATGACAAAATACTTACAGGAACAGATGACAAGGGCATACACATGATTAAGAAACAGATGAAGAAAGGATTCAAAATCAGTGATTTGGGAAATTTGTCATTCTTCTTGGGAATGGAGATTTCATATACTCAACATGGAGTATATGTAACTCAAGAGGTATCTGAAAAATTTGTTAACCATATTTAAAATGGAAGATTGCAGGATAGCACCAACTCCAATGGAAGTAAATCACAGGTTGACTAGATATGGAGGAGAAGAATTCAAAGATATGAAGCTCTATCAGAGTTTGGTGGGTAGCTTGATTTATGCTACATTAACAAGGCCTGATTTATCTTATGCAGTTGGAGTTCTATCTCAATTCAT
>CM035441.1:105640847-105663347 GCA_020310875.1 Ceratopteris richardii | reverse complement strand
CGAGCTTCTCTATGTGAGAAAGCACCTGTGTATTTCTGAGTTTTCATAGCTATGACAAGAACTAGTTAAAGTTCTATGTATAAGTCTTCTTCCTCCATCTCCAGTGTTTGTCTTCTGTGTAATGTTTTGAAGAATTCAAATTTTTCAAGCAAGTTGATGCTTGGCATCGAATGTATGTTGAAAGGTTGAGTTTTATGCGAGAAGTCGATGCCTGGCATCGAATCTTGGTTGATAAGTCATTGTTTTCATTCTCTCAGTGTTACCTGTTGTTGAATCTTCTAAAAACATGAAGTTTGTGAAGCAACTCGATGCCTGGCATCGAGTTTCAGCATAAGGTCGATGCCTGGCATCGACTTCGCACATAAAAGTGGTCTTCTTCATACTTGTGGTTTAAGGGCCTATTTCAGGAACAAAAAAT
The DNA here is from genome assembly GCA_020310875.1 of Ceratopteris richardii. Classification (NCBI taxonomy): domain Eukaryota; kingdom Viridiplantae; phylum Streptophyta; class Polypodiopsida; order Polypodiales; family Pteridaceae; genus Ceratopteris; species Ceratopteris richardii. The sequence continues at coordinate 105,662,929 of CM035441.1, read as the reverse complement.
AGCTGAAAAAAGCATAAATTGATGCCTTGCATCAACTTTTGGTTGCAAGTCGATGCTAGGCATCAAATGTTCATTTTTAGATAGTAAGATTTACTAAAACAAGCAAAATTTCTAGTTTCTAAAAGTCATACAGGGTGATTGTGTGAATGCCATAACTTGAGTTCTAGAGATCCCTTTCTTGCAGATAATAGCTTGTTGGAAAGCTCTACTCTTCTACTTTTATCCACTAAAAGAGCTTGGAGAAATAATATTTCAGCTAAGAGAAATTAGCAAAATACTGAAGGTATGTCATTTCAGTGACTAGAAAAATCTAAAGAAGTTCTTGGTTTTGGCTATCATTTCTCAAAGTTTTGAGTGGCAATTAGTGAATGGTGACCATAGAGGTGTTCTAGTGTCACATTAATTCATTTCTTGTGGTGTTTTATACATCAACAAGTGGTATCACAGCAGAAAGGTCCCAAAGAGCAAAAGGCGGTAAAGGTACGAGAAGTTTTGGAAAGTTTTCCATTAAAGTTTGAAAGGTGAAGCATTTGAAGACACAAGGCATCAAAAGGTTATTTCAAAAGTATCCTCATACACAAAGAACTCCAAAAAGTATTATTAATTATCCTTTAAGCTCACAGGTTGTAGCAGAAGGAAAGGAGTATGGCAGATCATATCTCCATTGACAAACTGGACAGAGATAATTACCCCACATGGGTAATGAGAATGGAAGCCTTACTTATGAGTAAGGATCTCATGGTATATGTAACGGGTGAAGAAGAGAAGCTAGTATTTGAAGATGAAAGTCGACCAAAAAAAGAAGAACTTGATGCTTTAAAGCATTGGCAGAAGAAGGATGCAAGTGCAAAAGCCTACATCTACAACACAATCTCAGATCATTTGCTACCACACATCAAAGGATTGGAATCATCTGAAGATATATGGAACGCATTGGAGTATCATTTCCAAAGCACTACTAAAGCACGGAAAGAAAGTCTATGGTCAGAGTTTACAACATTCAAGAAGAAGCCAAGTCAAAGTATTAGTGATTATGTCACTAAGATGAAGGATCTTGTAGACAGTCTTGGATCCATAGATGAAGATATTGAGGATCACAAGTTGATTGCTCAATTACTTACAAGTTTGAGAGGAGATGAAAGGTGGAAACCTTTTGTCTTATCAACAGAACTTTCATTAAATCATTATGTTCCAGATTTGCACCAGTTGCTTGGTTTGATGCTCACATTTGAGCAAGACTTGAAGGGAGATGGAGATAAAGGACAACGTTCTGCAATGTGCATGAAGAACAAGAAGAAATGAGATAAAGGTAAAGTAAAGGATGAAGAAGAGTCAACTTCTCAAGTTTATTATGCAAGAGGTAAAGGCAGTGGCAGAGGAAGACCAAGAGGTTTTGGAAGAGGAAGAGGTAATCAAAATAACAACAAAAAGGCTTGCTGGATCTGTGGATTGAGTAATCATTTGGCTCATGAACGTTGGCACAACCAACAAGGATCAAACCAAAATCAAAACAACAATAGCAGAAGCCGAGGTGGAAGATATCAAAGTAATTTTCAGAGAGGTACACAAAGTCAAAGAGGAGGCTATGGTAGAGGTGGAGGAAGAAGTTGGGGACAGAATCAATCCTACAACACCACCTACTACAATTATGCAAATGACACACAGAATGAAAGTCATACATCATTGATGATGAATTCAATCAGTACATCAGATAAAGAAGATCTAAAGGTATTTTACATTGGCTCTAGATTTTCTAATCATTTGTCAGGAAACATAGAATTGATGTTAGAATTGGAAAAAGGCATTTCTAGTCATAGTGTTCAAACAGGTGATAATACAAGACATAGTGTACATTCAAATGGAAAAGTGAAATGCAAGAGTGGAGCAGATTTGCTAACCAATGTTTTGTATGTTCCTACAATACCTAAAAACTTGATTAGTGTGGGACAGATAGTTGAAAAAGGTTTTCAAGTTAGGTTTACAAATGAAGGAGTATTTGTTGAAGATCCAGAGAATGGATATAATCAGATTGTCTCTGGTAAGAAAGGAGGTAGACTCTTTACTTTAAGAGTACAAGGGAACATTGGTCAAGCTTTGCGCTCACACATGGTGAAGGAGTGATTACAGAACTTGATCTCTGGCATAAGAGATTAGGTCATTTCAATGAAAGAGGAATTAAAGCTATGGTTGCAAATGAGTCTGTACTAGGACTACCAAATGTGCAGAATCAACATATGGTTTATAAATGTGAAGCATGTCAAATGGGAAAAGCACACAGGTTACCATTTCAAAAGAAAGGATTCAAACATGATGGATTACTAGAGCTCATTCATACAGATGTATGGGGACCAACAAAAGAAGGATCTATCAGTGGCTAAAGGTATTATGTTCTTTTCATTGATGATGCTACAAGATGGATAACTCTGTATGTTTTAAAGGAAAGATTAGAAGTGTTTGGAGCTTTCAAGCATTTTCATGCATATGCAGAGAGAGTCACAGATCAAAAGCTTAAGAGATTGAGGTCTGATGGAGGGGGAGAATACTTCTCCCAAGATTTCAATGATTATCTTTGGAATGCAGGTATTAAGAGACAAATAACCTGCAGGTATACACCACAACAAAATGGTGTAGCAGAAAGAAGAAATAGGACTTTGGTTGAGTTTGCTAGAGCTATGCTAAAGGAGAAGAATTGTCCAAATTATCTTTGGGCTTAGGCTGTAAATACAGCTACATATCTTGTGAATAGATTAACATGTGAAGCTCTCAATGGAATGACTCCATATGAAGCTTGGTGGGGTAAGAAACCAACACTAGATCATTGTAAAGTGTTTGGATCAATTGCATATGCTTATGTGCCATCACAACTTAGACATAAACTTGAACCAAAGGCAGAAAAATATGTGTTCATTGGTTATGATGAAAAGTAGATGGGTTATAGGTTGTGGAATCCTCTAACCAAACAGTTTCTTGTTTCTAGAGATGTTACATTTGATGAACAGAAAAGTTGGTATGAAGATCAAAGTCATACAACTGAAGAATTTGAAGAGGTAAGAAGATGTGAGAAAGGAAAATTAATTGTGCACGGGAATAGAGATGAAGACTATATGCAAGTAAGTACATCCAAAAGTGGATTAACAAGAAGGAATGAAGAAGCTCCTATATTTGATGAAGAGGTGTATCCAGACACTTATGAAGAATGTGAACCAAGAAGGTCAAGCACGACTAGAAGACAACCAGAAAGGTATTCTTATGATACTTCTTACATAATTCAGAAGAACTATGCATATATGGTCAAAGATGATGAAGAACCTCAGAACTATGATGAAGCTAAAGGTAAGAAGCAATGGGAAGAAGCCATGAAGGAAGAGTTCAATGCACTAGAGGAGAACAAGACATGGGAACTTGTTCCTAAACCAAACGGTAAGAAAGTAATTGGAAATAAATGGGTTTATAAAGTGAAGAAGCTTGCAGATGGAAGTATAGCCAGATACAAGGCTAGACTGGTGGTGAAAGGCTATGCCCAAACCTATGGCATAGATTATGATGAGACATTCAGTCCTGTAGCTAAGATGTCAACTATAAGGACAATCATTGCTATTGTAGCTTCAAAAGAATGGACCCTAAGTCAATTGGATATAAAGAATGCATTCTTGAATGGATACGTATCAAATGAGGTATACATGGAACAACCTCAAGGGTTTATAGATTCCAAGTATCCAAATTTTGTTTGCAGGTTAAGAAGAGCATTGTATGGATTGAAGCAAGCTCCAAGAGCATGGAACTATAGACTGGTCAAGTATCTGAATGAACTTGGATATCAAAGTTCGAAAGCAGATCTAAGTCTACTCATCAAAAGAATAGAGGAAGGTACAATCTGCATTGGTGTTTATGTAGATGAAATTATAATCACAGTACTTCAGATGAACGAATCAAGGAGGTAAAGAGATTACTTGAAAAAGAATTCAAGATCACTGATCTAGGAAAGTTGTCATACTTTCTTGGAATGGAAGTCACTTATACAGATCATGGCATATATGTATCACAAGAAAGGTATCTTCTCAATCTATTGAAGAAGTTTGATATGGAAAATTGCAGAGAAGCTTCAACTCCGCTTGAAGTTAATCACAAGCTCAGTAAATATGATGGTGCAAAATACAAAGATATGAGGAAGTATCAATCTCTTGTGGGTAGTTTGATTTATGCTACACTAACAAGACCTGATCTTAGTTATGCAGTGGGAGTTTTGTCACAATTCATGCATTGTCCAAAGGACCCACATTGGATTGCAGGTCAAAGAGTTCTCAAATATATCAAAGGAACTATAAAGGAAGGATTATATTATCCTTTTACATCAGATTTGAAGTTGAGAGCCTATAGTGATTTAGACTGGGCAGGTAATCAAGATGATAGGAGATCAACACATGGATACATGATTTACATTGGTGATAAGCTTGTAAGTTGGTGTTCAAAGAAACAACATACAGTAGCATTATCATCAACTTAACCTGCATACAAAGGACTTGTAGAAGCAGCTAAGGAGGTTATATGGATGCAGACATTGTTCAAAAGCTTGGGCATTGATCAAGGTATACCTACAATACATGGAGATAATATGAGTTCACTTTATCTTGTAGCAAATCCAGTATTTCATGCAAGAACAAAACATATAGAGATACAACTGATTCTTCATCCTCATCCCTCAACTACTCTCCACCGAACTCCCAACAACTGCTCACCGCCTCCTCATCCCAACCACGACCTCAGTTGCCACTTCCGTCGATTCTCGTAATTTCTGATTTGGCCAACATGGGTCAATTACTCATTAACCTATCACAGCAACTGCCAATCCAAATGAAAGAAGCCACAGACAGCATCCGCAATGAGCTACAACACAAGGTGGATGTTCTAGAAGCAGACATCACACCAGTGCAAGAAGAGATAGATGCAGTTAAAGCCGAAAACCATCAGCTCAACTCATAGATTGCCAATCTCCAAGCTCAACTCGCAAAACAACAGACGATTACCAATAAGAGAGATGCGGTCGTGGCGGAACTCACAAAGAAAGGAGAGTTATTACAAATTGCAAATGAAGAAATCAGTAAAATGAAGCAAGATATCCAGGACAAAGAAGATGCAAGGATCGCCTTAGGAAACTTGCTCGAAGAAACCAGAATTCAGCTACAAGAATTAGTGCAGCAAAACCAAGAACAGCAGAGGCAGGCTAAAAGAACAGAAGAAGAACTTCAGAGAACCAATGAAAATTTAGCAGATGTTAACAATATGCTCAAACATTACTTAACCAAGGAAGCGCAGACACAGAAACTAATTGCAGATCTCAGACACGAAAAAGAATCATATACAAGAACAGTAAACTTTCAGATTCAAGAAATCAAAAGAAGAGAAAATCAACTGGAAAATCAGAAGGAAAGAGTACAGAAGATGGAACAACAGATTGCCGAAATGAAGACATCCAGAGATGCGGCGCTGGCAAACGAGTTTTATTTACAAGAAGCCTTTCTGCAGACCCAAGCAAAAATTTTGCTCAATGAAGCCATAGCTCTAAGTTCGGTACGAATAGATGCACAGTTAATAGAACCGGACACCCTAAAACAATTATTAGAAACCCTAAAGAAAAAGATCACCTGCACCTTTAGATTAGCTAGAAATATGTACTTAGAAGGTATTATCGATGACCAATAATTTTGTAAAACCTGCGGGTTCGAGTCCACCGTGCGTTCCAGAGTGTTAGCGACCGCCGGATTGGAAGATTGTATAATGGAAATCTTGCTTCACACGTGCAAAAGGTTGTTACGCAGGCACGATGTAGTCTTTTATATAAAGCAATGAAAAGAAAGACGTGCGAGAGAGACGATTCGTGGAATCACCAGACTGTTCGTCTGGGGGATTGCCTGAACGCTGTTGTAGCGTTGTTGTCTAATTTCTGCGTACTCTGATTGTACTGTGTGTATCTGTGTTTTGTTACCTATCGATCTCTGTTCTATCTACATCTAATAGATCGTGAATTGTTGTCTGAGTAAGTTTTTTGTGAATCTCTATTGGGTTATGGTGTTAGTCCGCGCATTGTGTGTTACCCCTTCTTGGAATGTTCTGCCAGTGGTTGGTGAAGTCTGATGCAACTGTGGTAGCGTTCTGGTATTCAGATCTGTACGGTGTTGTCTGCAGTATTGGAATCTGTCTTCATACGGTAAAGTTAAGTACAGTAAGGGTCTTCTACGGTGCGCACTGAGTTTTCAGTACGGTGTGTTTGAACTATTGAGTTCTTTGTGTCTACGGTGTTTTCTGTGAAGGTTGAACGAATACTCTTGTTTCCGGTATTTCCAGTAAGTTTATGTGTATATGCAACATAGCATCTTAGCGTATTCGGTGCACGTGGTTGAGCTAAGACTGTGAACGGTAATGTCTAAGTACAGTAGATTTTGTTAGATCTCTGAGTAGTAGTATATTGCTGAGCAGTGAGTTTGGGAACTAAGTACAGGGCCTCTGTATAACAGACCCCTTCCACTCCCAAGAACCCAAGAATCACTTAAACACACTTCTGATAGTTAGAAGGAAGCAACAACGTTTAACACTAGCGCCATCTGTGGGAAGGTGGCAACAGATCAGATTGTTGCAAACCTGTTATGGAAACGTGACAGTAAATTTTTTTGACAGTAATAGTACGTGAAAAATTATTTGAGATTAGTACAAAAGATGATACATGCCGGTTACTCGATCCGGTGAAACGTATCCAAAGAACCGCCAGCCTGGGGTACTTAATTTGCTAAAAACGACTCCGGTAGGTAGAAGTACAACTAGGTCTAACCCAGTTGTCAAGAAAGTAAAGAACGTTAGTAATGATTCCAGTCATATTCCGGTGGAACGTGTGACGCCTCTGGTAAATTCCGGTACTATTTCGGCATAGTTTGTCGAAGATATAGTAACTCCAGAATCTACCAGGATGCAGCCTGAAGTTAGTTTAACAACATTGGATAAATATTCAAATCTGTTTACGACTAGAAACACTTTAGCCAAGGAAATTAGTGAAGGAGAAAAAACACCTTGTATTGGCGAAAATTCAACACATTCCGGTGGTATTTTGGTAACAGTTGCTGAAAGATCACAGTTTTTCGGCGACGGTTTACCCTTTCTCGGTGAATCTTCAGCCCAGTCACCGCTATTGGGAGTAAGTTTCCCTACATTCGACTTCAAGAAGGAAGGAAACTTGTTCGAAACTGAGATTCGAAATATATTGAACAAGATTATCGAACCAGAAAGTGCACAGGCTGATACAGACTCCGACGGTTGAGATATTCAGCCTCGGAATACAGGAGATAGTCACCATACAACCATCAGCACGATGAACGACCAACAACAACAACAACTATGTCTACCCAGGCCGACTCCAACAGGAGTAACGTACACTAAATTCGGTGGATTCCCAGGAGATGACCCGGATGCTCATGTACGCACGTTTGAGATAAGCTACGCAGTGCTCAATCATCCACCTGATCCGGCATATAAGGCTATTGTTTTCCAATCGACATTGGTCAATGACGCAACTAGATGGCTTATAGAATATGATATTAACCATTTCGGCACTTATGAAGTAGTAAGAGATGCCTTTTTGTAGAGATTCAGGCTAAAGAAGAATCCAGCCAAAATTTTTGACTACCTGTAAAACAATAGATAGAAGATAAATCAAACAGTATAAGAATACGCCACGCTATTCAGGACTCATTTGAGGCAGTTACCACCAGCACATGCCAACCTACCGGATGACGTTATTACTCAATGGTTCATCAATGGCCTGACTCCACAACTTAAACAGATTATGATCATACGTTGTGTAGGAGCTATGATACTAGATGCAGTGATTGCAATGGCTTTGCAGTTGGAAAACAAGGTTGGAGGATTTACAGAAGACCTGGAGTGGCTAAAAGCAAATAAAAATGTAGCCGAAGACCCGACCAGTCAGATGTACTGCACCACATGCAAGAATTCAGGCCATACTAGTGCCACTTGTGCACTTAATCAGTTGTTTTGTGCTATCTGTAACACTACCGGACACACCACCGAAAACTGCATATATAACGCCAAAGTGCAGGGAACAGCAACTGTCAATGCAATTATACAGGAACCAGGGCAACCAACAAATCATTATGTACCTCCGCAAATGAGAAACAACCAGCAACAAGGATATCGAAATTAAAGGGGACAGAGAAATAACAACTTCAATGCAAACCGCTGGCAGGCCGGACCACCACCGGAAAATCCCAATTTGCCACCACCGCGCTGCCATTTCTGTGGTGAATTTGGTCACATTAGAAGATTTTGTAAGGATGCAGCTGAGTATGATCAGAGAAAAAAAGAACGTCAAAACCCAATGGCTAATATGGTACAAATCACGCCAGTAGAAACGCACGCTGCAGTAATTCAAACCCGCTCCGGTAAACAATTGCAACCAGCAGCAGAAATATTTGAACCAGGCATACATGAACAACAAAGGATGTATGATAAAGCTAGTCAATGGACCACCGCAGAACCTCCAGTCTTCCCAGATCCTATTCCGATAACCCAGACTCCATCAACCGAAGAAGGAACACAACAACAGCATTCCAATTCAGCAGCAGGCACATCATCTTCAGCAGACGCATCATCTTCAGAATTTGTGGAAAATACAACCCAATCACAAAAGGCTTGGGAAATTTTATCAAAAGCATCCATCACTCTTCCTCTGGGCCAATTACTTGCACTAGTACCAGGAGTTCGACAGCAATTCCAACAACAGTTCAGTCCTGTGCCTTCTTGCATTCCAGCGACAGCAACAGTGCAACCGGAACCTGATTCTACGGTCAATCGTTCAGTTCCTTTAATTACGGTATGGTATAAAAATCATAAAATCATACAGGTACTAATTGATGGAGGATCTGGTGTCAACATTGCTACTGCTGCACTGTGTAAAAAGTTAGGGTGGACCAACATCGAACTAGTTCAGTTTTTTGTCAAAATGGCCAACCAATCAAGAGTCCATTCCGTAGGACTTGTCCGGAATGTACCAATAACTTTGCAGGGTACCACATTCAAGATGACCTTTGTCGTCTTAGAATTACCGGAATCCACCCTGGACTATAATCTTCTTTTTGGCCGTCCTTGGCTGAAGCAAGCCAAGGTGATACAAGATTGGTATGCACAGGAACTCACTTTCAAAGACAATAATCGTAAATACGTGGTAAAATTAGATGCTATACAACCTTGCGAGTTGCATGCTAGACTGTATTTTGCAGAACTAGTCCATATGCTAGATGGTTTGTCAGATGATGAAGAAGAAAAATTTTTAAAGAACAATATTGATTTGATCACCTTAGGAACTGTGGATCTACAATCTGTTGTAGATAACTGGAATCCTTCAGTTTGTACGGTGTTGACTGTAACAGAAAAAGATATGAAAGAAGATAAGGCTACCATAGATGACACTGATCTATAACAACTTTTTAAGCCATCTGAGAATATAGAGAAGCCTCGACAATTTTATGTTCCAGAAGATCAACTGACCACTTACAATTTAGGTGATGAAGAAAATCCACGACCTGTTAAGATAAAGGAGAGCTTACCGGAATTATTTCAATCAGATCTAATCCAACTACTTCGAGAATTTTCTGATGTATTTGCATGGGATTACAAAGATATGAAGGGTTTGGACCCGTGCATCTATCAACACAGGGTCATGCTGAAGCCGGAAGCAAAACCACTTAAGCAACCTAGCTACCGGATGAATCCAAACTATGCATCACAGGTAAAGGCAGAACTTGATAGGCTACTCAAAGTCGGATTTATTGTACCAGTAGAGCATGCTAAATGGATCTCACCAATTGTTATTGTCCCTAAAAAGAATAAGCAGTTACGAATATGTGTAGATTACCAGAAACTGAACGCAGCTACAGTGCCTGATCCATTTCTGCTACCTTTTCTAGACACAATGCTTGATAGAGTAGCAGGACATGAAATGTACTCATTCCTAGATGGATACAGTGGATATAATCAAGTTAGAATGGCTGAACAAGATATACCGAAGACCGCCTTCATTACCAACTGGGGTGTTTTCGCATGTACTGTTATGTGGTTTGGATAAAGAAATGCCCCAAGTACATTCCAAAGGTGTATGCAGGAAATATTTTCTCCTTACCTTACCTCTTTTATGCAAGTATATCTTGATGATTTTTCAATTTTCGGTAAGATGATAGCACACATGTTCCATTTCTGGTGCTGCTTTGAAAAGTGCAGAGAATACAGACTCTGCTTGAACCCAAACAAATCTGTGTTTGCGGTTTCATGTGGCAAGCTACTTGGTCACATTGTATCTGCACAGGGCATACATGTGGATCCAGATAAAATCACAGCTCTGTTAGAAGCACTTGAACCCACTACACCTAAGGAAGTAATGCGCTTCATGGGCCAAGTAAGATGGCATGGACGACACTTACGATGGCTTGCTCACTTGGCAATACCACTGAATAGATTAATCACCAAGACTCCTCGACAGTTTGAGTGGACTCAGGAATGTCAGATAGCATTTGATCGTTTAAAATGTTTATTAACACAAGTTCCCATCTTACAGCCTCCCGACTGGGATCACCCCTTTCATATATTTTTTGATGCTTTAGATATAGCAATCGACAGCATTCTAATGCAACAAACCGATAAGTGGTTCAGACCAGTGTACTATGCAAGTCGAAGATTGGCCCCTGCTGAAAAGAATTACTCTGTAACAGAAAGAGAATGTCTAGGTCTAGTATATTCTATCAAGAAATTCAGGCATTATTTACTGGGTCGTAAATTTACTTTTCATGTAGATCATGTTGCACTTGTCTATCTAGTTCGGCAACAACATCTAGGAGGTCGATTAGCACGATGGGTCCTACTTTTACAAGAGCTTGACTACAAAGTTATTCATCGGCCAGGCAGCTCACATGCCTTAACAGATTTTCTGTCTCGCTTAGATTCCGGTGAAGCTCCAGTCGGTGTAGATAACACAACACCGGCAATTTATGTCTCTGAACTAACTAATGATGAAATTACAGACCCGCCTATGCCATCTACATAGTATGATCAAATATTGACCTTTCTCACTGATGGATGCCTTCCATCTCAGACTTCTATGGCAATACGCAAGAAAATTGCAGTTTTTAGTCATCGATTTCAGTTGATTGCTGGGGAATTATACTATATAGATCACACTGGAGTTTTACTTCGTTGTATTCCACCACATGAAGTTAACTCAGTCATTAATTTGGCTCACTCAATTCCTTCCGGTGGCCATTTTGCTGCAGACTTAACACACTAGAAAATTCTGCAAAGTGGTCTCTGGTGGCCTACTATGTACAGGGATGTATCACAGTTTGTCAAACAATGTGATAATTGTCAGAGATGTGGACAACCCCTACAACGTCATCTTTTTCCTCTACAACCTGTCTTGCCATTAGAGCCTTTTCAGAAGTGGGGTCTAGATTTCATTGGCCCTATTACACCACCGGCAATCCTCAGTAATAATCGTTATATTTTGACATGTACAGATTATGCTACCAGATGGGCAGAAGCCTGGGCTTTACGATCTGCTACAGCTGTTGCGGTAGCAAAGTGTCTGCTAACCGATGTCTTTCCACGTTTTGGTTTACCACTGGAACTTGTTACAGATCAAGGCACTCATTTTGTCAACAATTTAATGAAAGTACTCACACATTCGTTCCAGGACACGCATAAGTTTAGTTCTCCTTATTATCCTTGTGCTAATGCTTTGGCTGAAAGTACAAACAAAACTTTGTTGAATATGCTTCGGAAATTGATTATGGAAGCACCAGAAAGATGGGATCAACTGCTACCTGCAGTATTATGGGCATATCAGACTACATACAAAATAACAACAGGATTAACCCCTTTCAAACTAGCTTATGGATTAGAAGCAATAGCACCGATGGAGATAGTTATACCAAGTTTACGAGTAGCAATCACTCAGAAACTGCTACCTGAAGAATCACTGTCATTTCGGTTGGATACACTCAGAGAATTAGACGAGCAACGATGGCACAGTTTTTTGACTATGCAGGAAGTACAACTAAGACAAGCTCGAACACATGACCGATATCTAAAGACTCCAATTTTTTCGATGGGACAACTTGTACTCTTTTACAATGCAAAGTCGAATCGCTCTGCTGGCAAATTCAAGTTACGATGGTTTGGTCCCTATCGGATTTCTGAACAAGTGGGCCCAGCAACTTTTTGGTTGACTACGTTGACCGGAATCCCTCTTCCGAAAGTCATCAACGGTTCGAAGTTGCGGCCGTATCAACACACATCTAACCCGATGCACACCGAAGTTAAGAATTATAATTTCAATACCGCGCGATGATTAGTCATCCTTCATTGCTCTCCCCTAACACATCTACTTAACCTTTTCTATTTCATAAAAAATCGCTATTGTGTTTGTGTGATTTGTGCTCTACGTGCTTACCCTGTGCTCTGTGTGCTTGTGCTTACTGTCTTCGTGTGCGCCATGGAAGCTTTGGCTAACTATGCCGCCTTCCGTGATGGACTCCTTGCAGACGTAGGAGAGTTCCTGCGCATTCGTGGGTTATCCAACTTCGCTGAACTACCTTGGCATTCAGTGGAGTCCCACCCATTCTTCGCCCAAATCATCTCCGCCATCGCCAACACACCTGCCACCGAGCAGAGTTGGCCGATCACCTCCCTCCCATCCCGTACACTTATCACATTCCAAGCTTTTGCAGAAGCCTTTAGACTCCCTTTTCAAGGTCGGGAAAATGGCCCGAGTCTGCCAGTCGCTAGAATGGTAGAGTTATTTCCTAGGTATTCATCAAACGAGTATGCGATTCTCTGCCGACCGGAACCAAAAAGATCAGTCCTCCAGTTCTTAGTAGCCATTCTCAACCTATAGAAATGCACCTATGGAATATCCCGCCCCTTCTACTCTGCCATAGTATTAGCTGCGCAAGAACCAGTCAACTTCGCATCCTTCTTCTTCCACCGCATTCATCGAGAGTGCGTATCCATTATTAAACAGGTGAACAAGGGAGGCATGCCAAGGTCCAGATTGCCGCACATCCTGTCATTTCTTTTTCCGGTGATACTTGCAGCACAACCACCACCCCGAGGGCCTGTTCTGCGACATGAAGAATCTATACAACTATGGGACGATGAGGAAGAAGATGAAGAGGAGCTAAACCAACTATTCCGCACAAAGAGGATCAGAATTAGTTCTTAAGAGAGTGAAGCACAAGGATCTGCCGAAGGAAACAAAGATGACGACAAAGAAGAAGCAAAACAGGACGAAGAAACATTCCACGACACCACAACATTGATGCAACATGAATCCTCCACACAATCATCTTCCCAGGAGCAACAAGAACAAGAAAATCATACTGAAGCCGACACAACTTCTACCGAAGAAGCATCACAACAACAATCTGAAAGGGAACAACAAGCAGATGAAGAACAAGTTGCTAAAGAAGCATTTGAAAGGCTGCTTAAGGCAGTTGGGTCCACAGTCGTAGACACTGCACAACAAAACATAGATAAGGTAACATCTCAGACTGTCCTTCCCACTCCCCCACCGAAACCACCAATCAACCCCATTATCCCCATCCAACCCATCCAACCCAACGAAACCACTGATTCTTCATCCTCATCCCTCAACTACTCTCCAACGAACTCCCAACGACTGCTCACCGCCTCCTCATCCCAACCAGGACCTCAGTTGCCACTTCCGTCGATTCTCGTAATTTCTGATTTGGCCAACATGGGTCAATTACTCATTAACCTATCACAACAACTGCCAATCCAAATGAAAGAAGCCACAAAAAGCATCCGCAATGAGCTACAACACAAGGTGGACGTTCTAGAAGCAAACATCACACCACTACAAGAAGAGATAGATGCAGTTAAAGCCGAAAACCATCAGCTCAACTCACAGATTGCCAATCTCCAAGCTCAACTTGCAGAACAATAGACGATTACCAATCAGAGAGATGCGGCCGTGGCGGAACTCACAAAGAAAGAAGAGTTATTACAGATTGCAAATGAAGAAATCAGTAAAATGAAGCAAGATATCCAGGACAAAGAAGATGCAAGGATCGCCTTAGGAAACTTGCTCGAAGAAACCAGAATTCAGCTACAAGAATTAGTGCAGCAAAACCAAGAACAGCAGAAGCAAGGTAAAAGAATAGAAGAAGAACTTCAGAGAACCAATGAAAATTTAGCAGATGTTAACAATATGCTCAAACATTACTTAACCAAGGAAGCGCAGACACAGAAACTAATTGCAGATCTCAGACACGAAAAAGAATCATATACAAGAACAGTAAACTTTCAGATTCAAGAAATCGAAAGAAGAGAAAATCAACTAGAAAATCAGAAGGAAAGAGTACAGAAGATGAAACAACAGATTGCCGAAATGAAGACATCCAGAGATGCGGCACTAGCAAACGCGTTTTATTTACAGGAAGCCTTTCTACAGACCCAAGCAGAAATTTTGCTCAATGAAGCCATAGCTCTAAGTTCGGTATGAGTAGATGCACAGTTAATAAAACCGGACACCCTAAAACAATTATTAGAAACCCTAAAGAAAAAGATCTCCCGCACCTTTAGATTAGCTAGAAATATGTACTTAGAAGGTATTATCGATGACCAATAATTTTGTAAAACCTGCAGGTTCGAGTCCACCGTGCATGCCAGAGTGTTAGCGGCCGCCGGATTGGAAGATTGTATAACGGAAATCTTGCTTCACACGTGCAAAAGGTTGTTACACAGGCACGATGTATTCTTTTATATAAAGCAATGAAAAGAAAGACGCGCGAGAGAGACGATTCGTGGAATCACCAAACTGTTCGTCTGGGGGATTGCCTGAACGTTGCTGTAGCGCTGTTGTCTAATTTCTGTGTACTCTGATTGTACTGTGTGTATCTGTGTTTTGTTACCTATTGATCTCTGTTGAGGTTGCGAGTTCTATCTACCTCTAATAGATCGTGAACTGTTGTCTGAGTAAGTTGTTTGTGAATCTCTATTGGGTTATGGTGTTAGTCCGCGCATTGTGTGTTACCCCTTCTTGGAATGTTCTACCAGTGGTTGGTGAAGTCTGATGCAACTGAGGTAGCGTTCTGGTATTCAGATATGTACGGTGTTGTCTGTAGTATTGGAAACTGTCTTCATACGGTAAAGTTAAGTACAGTAAGGGTCTTCTAAGTTGCGCACTGAGTTTTCAGTACGGTGTGTTTGAACTATCGAGTTCTTTGTGTCTACGGTGTTTTCTGTGAAGGTTGAACGAATACTCTTGTTTCCGGTATTTCCAGTAATTTTATGTGTATATGCAACATAGCATCTTAGCGTATTCGGTGCACGTGGTTGAGCTAAGACTGTGAACGGTAATGTCTAAGTACAGCAGATTTTGTTAGAGCTCTCAGCAGTAGTATATTGCTGAGCAGTGAGTTTGGGAACTAAGTACAAGGCCTCTGTATAACAGACCCCTTCCACTCCCAAGAACCCAAGAATCACTTAAACGCACTTCTAATAGTTAGAAGGAAGCAACAGCGTTTAACAGATAGATGATAGATAGATAGATAGATAGACACACAGACAGACAGATAGACAGATAGACAAACAAACAGACAGAGAGACTGAGTGACTGACAGACAGACAAATAGTAGATAGATAGATAGACAGACAGACAGACAGACAGATAGATAGATAGATAGATAGATAGATAGATAGATAGATAGATAGATAGATAGATAGATAGATAGATAGATAGATAGATAGATAGATATGATGGAGAGTGTTAATCTCCAAAAGAACAAGCTATTCTTGATGTTAGACCACCTCTATATCAAGAATAACTTCAGACTTCAATCATTTTTGGAAGACAATCACCAAACTATCAAGAAATTAGCTAACTGTGAAGAAAGTCATTTCACAGAAAAGTCTACTGCACATTAATCACTCATTGATTAACCATTTGTGTAAAGTTTCTGATGAAACTTTGTAGAATGTGTTGAATACAGTATGCGCACCTCCTCCAAGTTAAAACACTTCAAAAGCTTCAGTAGATTATGAGAAATGCTTCAAACAATTCACCTATGTCTGAAACTACCTTCCTGTAGAATCGACTTTGACACCTGTAACTTCTAACATATAGTTCTCCCAAACCAGAACCCGTTTAAGAAAATGCTTTTAGCTATAGATGCCTTACCCTCCAACTTAGATTTTGAATCCTCATTTGTGTAAAACTTTACACTTTGCACTGAGAACTGTTCATTTCTTTGACCATCAAATCTGCACCTGTTTCAGAAGACACTCAACACTTTCTGACACATAGATGTTCCTACACAAAATTCTCTCAGCCTGTTTGCAATTGGATTCTCAAACTTTAACCATAGATAGATTAACTATGGACTTAGATGTGTACAAAAGGATTTCTGATAAAATCAAAAACAGAAGGAGAACTAGAGGAAAGATCGATGCGCAATTCTCTGATCATTCTTTCTATTCAGCTCTTCATACATCTGATGGATGATACATCCAATACACATCATCTATTCATCTATGCTTCATTTCACTCATCTAATACGACCATCTACATGTATCTATATATACATATGAGTATTGATTCATCATTGAGAAAAATGAAGAGCTGAGCTTAAACACACTCTCAAAGAATATATGAGTTTAGATATGAGAGACAAATAAGTGAGCAATCCTTAAATCAACAAGAATACAAAGTTCAGTAGTAGAAGCTAACTCAAGCTCAAAACTACTTGAAAAGAACAAAGCTAATAACACTATCAAATGAGCTCAATGATACAAATGAACCCAATGTATAATGTTCAAGAGTGTGTGGTATACACTACTCCACTTCAGTCCCTAGGATGCACTCCACAACCACAAGAAATGAGTCAACTGTCTCTCAACTCCAGCCCTCTATTTGTCTGTCGAAAATTCTCAAAAGCCTCTGTTTAAATAGGCATAACTCTCTAATGCGTGGGAGTTTGGTGAAATTGTTTTATATGGAGATTCTCTATGATATGGGGAACAACTTTGCTGAAGAAACCATTTTGAGATGATGCACGTAGCTCAAGATACAAGCTTCCAAAGTTGGCCTACTGGCCGTTTTCAGCAATCTGCCAATTCTCTACCTACCAACTTGCGACCAGCATAACTTGAGTTTGGAGATGAATTTGTGGGAGATTTTTGGTGAGCTGATACCCAATATTATGGAGAACATTTCAGCTTTTGAATCAACCAAAAAGGATGCACCGTCAGCGAGATATGATCCGTGCAAAACAGCCTTCAGAAAAGGTGTGCTGCTGTCCTGAGATTTTTCCTAAATCATAGGAACACTTTTCCAACTTGGCATTGACTTCAAATATGCTTTATTCACGACTATGGCTGATGTGAAAAACATAATAAATCACTCTAAGAATATAATGAGCCTTAATAAAGAGTTCAACCAATAATAATACTTTGAAGAGATGATGTGGACTTGCATATTCCAACAATCATTACTTCAAGTGTATTGAAGTATTTACAAAGCTAATGTACATATGTTTTTAAACAACTTTACTATCTGAATCTCCTCTTTACTCCATGAAGTTGGACTTTAATCTTTTCTTCATTTCTTCACTTCTAGACTTTATATAATCACCAATTGCTGATTGTCCTGCTCCAACAGCTCCCCCTCAATCATCAATTGTGATTACCTGCATCTTCTTTATCCCTGCCATATCTTTAAACCTCTGCAACTTTGGTCCATCCAAGCTTTTTGTCATCATATCTACAAGTTGATCCTTTGTAGGAGTATGCATAACTTCTATTTCTTTATCAACAACCTTCTCTCTGAGAAAATGATACTGAATCTCAATATGTTTAGTTCTAGCATGGAACACAGGATTTGCTGCCAAATATAAAGAACTCATATTGTCTCCACAAATGATAGGAGTACTTTGAACAATATAAAAACTCTTCATAAGAGTCTTTAACCATATTACTTCCTTTGCAGCTTCTACCATACCTTTGTATTCTGCTTCTATAGATGATAAAGCAACTGTATGTTGCTTCTTGGAGCACCATGAAATTAGCTTATCTCCCACATAACACAAGTATCCATGTGTTGATCTTCTATCATCAGAATTACCTGCCCAATCTGCATCACTATATATTTTGACTCTTGTATATGAAGTAAATCCATAATACAGACCTTCTTTAAGTGTGCCCTTGATGTACCTAAGTACCCTTTGTCTTGCAGTCCAATGTTCCTTTCTAGGACAATGCATGAATTGAGATAGAACTCCAACTGCATATGATAAGTCAGGTCTTGTTAATGTAGCATAAATCAAGCTACCCCCCAAACTCTGATAGAGCTTCATACCTTTGAATTCCTCTCCTCCATATCTCGTCAATCTATGATTCACTTCCATTGGAGTTGGTGCTATCCTGCAATCTTCCATTTTAAATTTGGTTAGAAAATTTTTCAGATACCTTTCTTGAGTTACATATACTCCATGTTGACTATATGAAATCTCCATTCCCAAAAAGAATGACAAATTTCCCAAATCACTGATTTTGAATTCTTTCTCCATCTACTTCTTAATCATGTGTATACCTTTGTCATCTGTTCCTGTAAGTATTATGTCATCAACATAAATACGAACATAATAAATGCATCCTCACTTGCTTTGACTAACAAGCTACTATCTGCCTTTGAAGCTTGAAATCCAAGTTCCTTCAAGAACTTTACAAGCCTATAATTCCATGCCCTTGGGGCCTCCTTCAACCCATACAAAGCTCTCTTGAGCTTACACACATAATTTGGATACACTTGATCTTTGAAACCATCTGGTTGTTCCATGTAGACTTCATCTCAAATAAAACCATTCAAAAATGCATTCTTCACATCTAAATGAGATAATTTCCAACCTTTGCAAGCAGCAATTGCTATGAGAGTCCTTATGGTTGTCATTTTTGCAACAGGACTATAAGTTTCATCATCGTCCACTCCATATGTCTGTGCATATCCCGTTACAACAAGCCTGGCTTTGTACCTAGATATACTTCCATCTGCAAACCTTTTTGTTTTGTAGACCCATTTACATCCAATGATCTTCTGACTATTTGTTTTAGGAACCAAATCCCAAGTCTCATTTTCCATCAATGCATCATACTCCTCTTGCATAGCTTTTTCCCAATTCTTCTTTCCTTTGGCTTCATCATATGTGGATGGATCTTCATCTGCTTTTAACATCTAAGCATAATCTTTAGTAGTCAAGAATGAAGTATCATAGCTATACCTTGTAGGCTTCCATTTGTGCCTAGATGACCTTCTGACTTCTCCACTTCTTGAAGTTTATGGTTCATCACATTCTGGATCAAACCTTGGCACTTCTTCAACTTCAACCTGTACTTCCTTGTTCTCATCTTCATCAAATATCTAAACTTTTGATTTACCTTTCTTTTGATTCACAACTTCTTCAACATCTCCATGAACATTAAGTGTACCTGCATACCAAGTACCTTGCTCATCAAATGTAACATCCTTAGACACAAGGAATTGCTTTGTGGATGGACTCCACAACCTATAACCCATCTTCTTGTCATCATAACCAATGAATACATACTTCTCTGCTTTAGGTTCCAATTTATGCCTCAATTGTGATGGCACATATGCATATGCCAAGCATCCAAATATTTTACAATGATCCAAGGTAGGTCTCTTACCCCACCAAGCTTCATATGGTGTCATTCCATGCAAGGCTTTACATGGTAACCTATTGACCAAATATGTGGCTATGTTTACAGCCTCAGCCCATAAATAATTAGGGCAATTTTTCTCCTTCATCATGGACCTTGCAAACTCAACAAGAGTTTTGTTTCTTCTTTCTGCTACCCCATTTTGTTGAGGAGAGTACCTGCAAGTAACCTCTCTCTTTATACCTGCATTCCACAAATAATCACTGAACTCATTAGAGAAATACTCTCCCCCTCCATCTGACCTTAGTCTCTTCAACTTTTGACCTGTAATTCTTTTTGCATATGCATGATAGTGTTTAAATGTATTAAACACTTCTGACTTGTCTTTGATCACATAGATTGTAATCCATCTGGTAGCATCATCAACATATATGACATGATATCTTGAACCATTTATACTAAAGTCCTTTGAAGGACCCCACACATCTGTATGTACCAGTTCAAGTCTTTCTAAATACTAAAACCATGCTTATTATATGATTGCTTATGAGCCTTACGTAACTGACATGCTTCACATTTGTATGTCGTGTTGACTTGCAACATTAGGCAATCCAAGTAGTGAACCATTGTTAACCGTTTCTTTGATACCTCTTTCATTAAGATGTCCAAGTCTTTTATGCCAAAGATCCAATTCAGACACCTTTTGCTCTCCATATGTAAACATAGCATGTCCAACATTACCCTGTATCTTTAATGTGAAGAGCCTTCCTTCCTTCTTTCCTGTAACAATTTGTTTATACCCTTGACTAGGGTCTTCAACATAAACTCCATCATTAGTGAACCTTACCTCATATCCTTTTTCCACAATTTTTCCTACACTGATCAGGTTCTTTGGAATTGTAGGAACATATAAAACCTTACTCAAGATAGTACTTCCATCTTTGGCTTTATCTAAACCAATTGACTTTACTTTGTGCTTTGTATTATCACCTGTTTGAACTGTGTGATTAATTGCCTTATGATCTAGATCATTCATCAAAGCAATGTTTCCACTCAGGTGATTGCTACATCGTGAGTCAATATAAAATACTCGCATGTCTTCATGTGAGGCTTCACATGTTGCATTCATAATAAGAGTTGAATCTTCTTTCTGATCTGATGCATAATTGTAGTAGGTGTTATTATAGGATTCATTTTGGAAGTTTCTTCCTCCACTTCTTCCAAAAGAATTCCTACCACCTCTACCTCTAAAGTTTCCTCTCTGATATCTGCCACCTCTTCCTCTTTGATTAAAGTTCTGATTAAAATTACCATTGCTTTGATTATTATGCCAACAATCATGAGATAGATGATTGGTCTTACCACATATCCAACAAGCTCTGACATTATCTTTGTTATTTCTGCCTCTTCCTCTACTTTTTCCACTTCCTCTTCCTCTTAGGAAGTTTACTTGACTTTGAGTACCTTCATCCTCAGCTGATTGTTGCTTTCCTTTGCTAGCTTTCTTCTTGTCTTTAGAATACATTGCATGACGTGCACTCTTATCAACATCTCCTTTGATATCATTCTCAAAAGTTAGCATATGTCCTAACAATTGATTCAAATCAGGAGTGAAATGATCTAATGAAAGTTCTGTAGACAAAATAAAAGGCTTCCACTTCTCATCTCCTCTTAGTCCTATGAGAATTTGTCTGACCAACTTATCTTCTTCAATATCTTCATCAACTACACCTAAAGAATCAGCAATGTCTTTCATCTTTGTCACATAATCAGATATTGATGGTGAAGCCTTCTTCTTGAAGGTAGTAAACTCTACCCATAATGAAGCTTTCCTTGATTTGATTGTATTTTGGAAATGCTCTTCCAAAGCATTCCAAATGTCACTTGCACTTTCAAGTCCTCTGATATGAGGAAGCAAATAATCATTCACTGCCATGTAGATTATGCTCCTTGCTTGAGCATCCTTCTTCATCCAAATATTTATATCTACAAGCTCCTCCCTAGTTGGAACACTTGGATCTTTGAACTTTGGCTTTTCTTCCTCTCCTGTGATGTATCCCATCAGATCTTTGCTCATAAGATGAGCTTCCATTTTCATAGACCAAGCTGGATAGTTCTCTCTATTCAACTTCTCAATTTGGAGACTATCTCCCATCCTTTCTTCACCTATACTATCAAATCTTTAATCCTTATAAGGAATGAATGTACCTTAGCTTCAAATGTTGCTTCTTCTGATCCTTTTGATAACCTTTATGTGTCTTCCTTTATTCTTTCTTCCACACTTTATCCTTTTGAACCTTCAAGATGTGAAATTTGTATATCTGCAGCAGTCG
>CM035441.1:105404635-105582135 GCA_020310875.1 Ceratopteris richardii | reverse complement strand
TCTGCTCAATAACAATGAGGCATATTCTTCTCAGCCATCAAGGCTCTTGCTATTTCTGCAATATGTCAATTTTTGTGTTCAGCAATGCCATTTTGTTGTGGTGTGTACCTACATGAAAATTGATGCTAAATTCGATGATTTTTTAGAAAACTGTTGAACTCATTTGACATGTATTCACCTCCTCCATCAGATCTTAATGTTTGAATATACTTCCCTGTCTGCTTTTCCACCATAGCAACACCTCACTCTTCTCTTTCATGAAATATACCCACACTTAAAGTAACATAAAACCTGCAACCACCCATAGATGTGGTCTTTGCAGGACCCCAAACATATGTATGTACTATTTCTAGTATGTTCTCACTAACATGCTTGTCATGTGAAAATGATGCTCTTGACTATTTTCCAAATTGATATGCTACACATACCTTTTGCATCTCTGCAACCTTGAATTTGGTAGTCCATGGACAATCTCCTTTGACTGCATCAATTTCAGCCTTTGCAAGTTTTCATGTCCAATCCATTTGTGGTAGACCTCTATATCAACAATGATTCCTGCACCTTTTGCAAACATGGCTGCATTCATTTCACAAATTTTCAGATTTAAGGTGAACATCCTACCCACTTTGTTTCCTTTGGCAATCAATCTTCCATCCCATTTGTATTCTTCTATATATAACCCATAAGCATTGAACCTAACTTATAATCCTTGGTCAACCATTTGTCCAATAGAAACCAGATTCTTTGTTATATTTGGAACATGCAGCACATCAGCAAGATGTTTTACCTTCCTGTCCTGCATAGACAATGCTATGTTTCGTGTATGCTCGATAGGGTGTGATGTGTTATCACCTGTTTCAACATATCCAAGAACTGGCAATTTTTGAAATGTACTAAACCATTTTGCATGACTGGTCATGTGATTTGAAGCACCTAAATCAACATACCAAACATTATCATTCGATCTTGAAACACCAGCAGACATCGTATTCATCATGTGATGTTGAACCATGAATAGCTTCTCAGAATCATCTACACTTGTGGATGCATAGTTGTTTTGTTGCCTTCTATTATTTTGATTCTTCAACCTATAATCACGTTCAAAGTATCCCGGTTTACCACAATTCCAGCATCCGTTATTCTCATTACCTAAATCATTTCTTTGGAAATTTCTACAACCTCTTTGGCTCCCCCTGCCTCAAAACTATCCTCTTCCTCCTGGATGATTCTATTGTTGACCTCGGTCTTGGTTACTATTTCATCTTTCACTTCCTAAACCTCTACATCTGCCTCTTCCTCTGCCAGAGTAGAATACCTGCTCAGAACTGAGATTTCCTTGGGAGTTTGAATCCTCACCAAGATTCTTTTCTTCAATAATCAGCATGGATACCAAATCAGCAAAATTCAAAATATTTTCCTTAGTCTGTATAGAAGTTATGAACTGCTTATATGCAGCTACTAAACCACAAAGGCACACTTCCACCTTATCATCATCATCTACATTCATGCCAACAGATGCAAGTGACTCACATATGCTTTTGATTTTCAGGGTGTAGTCACTTACCGACATGCCCTTCTTCTCCAATGTATGCAGCTCGTTCTTGAGCTGCAATTTTTGTGCCTTTGTATTGGTCTCATATAATGTGACCAAACTATTCCAAGCCTCTTTTAGAGTCTTGGCATCCTGTATGTGCCCAATCATGCTATCCTGTATACTAACAGATAGCCAATACATTACCTTTTGTGCTCCTTGATTCCATTCCTCATATGCTCTTAACTAGTCCGTAGTCTGATTCCTCTCTAATAACTGTGTAGCATTTTCATTCTCTCCTTAGATGTACTTCTAGTGGCCTTTTCCCATCAAGAAATTTGTCATTCTGAATCTCCAAGCATGGAAGTTGTTCTTGTTTAGCTTATCGCTCATAAGTTGACTCATTCCATCTGCAAAACACTACAAGCAGCACTTCTACTTGAACACTGTTGCACTATGATGTGATAGTTTGATCTCAGAAAAAACACAGTTTTCGTGTATCAACAGTACACAGAATCGCTTGAAATTCTGGATCTGGAATATATGAGTGTTTCCAAACATGACGCAAGTTACGATTTTTGAAAATAACTTGGGTTTTTTGTGGAAATCTGAGGTGGTTTGTGAATCATGCTTTCTCCATGCCTTCTCGCGTACTCTATACCGTCGGCCTTCTCCACAAGCTCTCTACAACTACACTGGCTCTGATACCATGTCATGAGGAAGGAGATAAGGAAGAGAGCTCACACACACACTCTCACAATCAAAGAGAGGCACACACTCAGATTGAGGCAAGGAAGAATGATCTTCTTCTTCTTCTATTACATAAAAAGGAATGTATAAAGAATACAACTACTCCAATATATAAGGACCAGTACATAAGGAAAAACCTAATGTCTGTGAATGAGTTGTTGGGAAAGATGGATGGACACCTCAAGAAATGAGTTGCTACTGCTAATCCCTGCTTTGTACAAGCCCTATTTTACTTCAGAGTTGAGTTGTAGGCCCTTTTAGCTTTCCAATGACACTAAATAAGTGCCTATGTACTTTGGAGATGATGCTTCAACCACTTTGATCAAAACAGATAAGTTTGCAACTAGCTTATGACCAAAAAGTTGCTATTTTAGTCTTGATACCTACTAGACGTTTTGCTCAGTACTCATAATAAAGTAGCAATTAGAAAAATTCCTTTTGAGGCTAGCTAATTAGCTTAGAAAGCCAATGATTCAAAGTGTAATCACTTAAAATGATAGACTATACTCTGAGCAATGACTTTAGCAAGTAGAATCTTACCCTTGACTTTTTAGGAACTCTATAGAGAATGACCAATCACCATTTCGAGACAATTTTCTCCCAATTGACTAAATGAAACTTCTTCAGACTTTAAAAACTTATAATAGACTTTGAGCTTTTTCTAATGAGCTATAGAACATTGAAAATGGTGGAGAGATCACTGAGATATGAGCAAGACAATTTTGCTATTTTGAGTGACAATGACAAAGAGACCAAAAAAGATGAGCAATGATATATTGTATTATATGAAAATGTTGTACATGATCATTGGCATAAAGAATAATGCTCAATGATAGTGAGAGATGTAGGCTATAGTGCAAGCCACACAATCTCTTCAATTGATCAACTATATGCTCTAGAATGGAGAGCTTACACCACGAGATTTACAACCATCTTTTATAGATGCCTTGCCTCCAAGTTTGAATTCAAATTCAAAGTTGGCATTTGTCTAAAAGTTCTCCTCTAAGTTAGGAGATATTCCAATAGAAATGATTCGTAGCTTTATCTCTCCAAACTCCATGAGTTTGTAGGCTTTACAAGATTCTACCAAGTCATTAAGACTTTTATAAAAGTTTAATGGTAAAATACCATAAGCAATAGTTCATGTAGATCTTCAAGGAGTTGCACATAATACTTCCAATGCTTAACCAAGTGCAAAGGCTTGGCATTTGCACCAAAAGCTCCCCCTCAAGCCAAACATCTTGGCTTGGTCTTCTTTATCAATCCTCTTGAATGTCCTACAATCCAATCATAGCTTTAAACCTGCAAAGTTTAGTACCATCAAGTGCCTTTGTCAATAAATCTACACATTGCATATTAGTGGATACATATGCCAACTGAATTTCCTTGCTCAATAGCTTCTCTCTCATGTAATGATAGTGAACCTCTATATGCTTGGTCCTAGCATGATAGATAGGATTTGCTATAAGATGTAAAGAACTTGTATTGTCATCAAAAATCATTGGTAAGTTAGAGTGTAATCCCAAATCTATATATAGCAATTTGATCCATATGGCTTCTTGAGTAGCATTGGCTAATCCTCTATATTCTGCCTCTGTTGAAGATAATGCAATAGTAGGTTGCTTCTTAGAAGACCATGAGATGGGCTGATCACCTGCAAATGAAAGATAACCTGAGGTACTCCTCTAATCCTTATAACCTGTCCAATCTGCATCTGAGTATATTTTGATGTCCAAATCTAAAGTATAAGGAAATTATAAACCTTGATTTTGAGTATCCTTAAGATGGTTCAAAATTCTCTTGGCAGCTTCCAAGTGAGGTACTCTAGGTTTGTGCATAAATTGACTCAAGACACTTACTCCATAAGCAATATTAATCCTTGTCAATGTAGCATAGTTTAGGCTTCCAACTATGCTTTGGTATCCTGCAATATTTTCAAGCACATCACCTTCATGAGCACTTAGTTTTTGGTTTACCTCCATAGGAGTGTTGGCTATCTTGGCATCCTTCAAGTGAAACTTCTTCAACATGTCCTGCACATACTTTCTTTGAATAATATAAATTTCAGAATTGGTATATACTAACTCAAGTCCAATAAAATACTTTAGTGACCCTAGATCATTGATTTTGAACTGCTGCATCATTTGGTTCTTGATCTGTTTGATGCCATTGGCATTACTACCTGTAAGTATGATATCATCAACATACACACATAGGTATATCACCTCTTAATTACTTCTTTTGACAAATAGAGAAGTATCTACTTTGCTCATGACGAATCCTTGATCTTGAAGATAGGTAGTCAACCTATGATTCCATGCCCAAGGTGCCTCCTTCAATCCATAAAGAGCTTTTTTTAGCTTACACACATAATTTACCTTGCTTGGGACTTCATAGCCATGAGGTTGTCCCATGTACACCTCCTCTGAAATCCAGCTATTTAGAAAAAAAAATTACATCTAATTGGTACATATTCCAATTCCTTGATGCAGCTAGACTTACCAATACCCTAATGGTTGGCATTTTAGCTATAGGTGAGAGGGTCTCTTCATAATCAATTCCTTGGATTTGTGCAAAACCCTTAGCCAAAAGTCTATCTTTATACCTCTTTATTGATCCATCTGAATTTCTCTTGAGTGTAAAGTGCAATATTCCTTGTATCTTCAAGCTCAAATGTAAATAATCTACCTATCTTTTCTCCTTTGGCAATTCTCTTGAATCCATGTTGGGGATCCTCCACAAATGCTCCATATTTGTTGAACCTAACCTGCAAACCCTTTTTCACAATCTGTCCAATACTCATCAAGTTCTTGGTAATTATTGGTACATATAGAACCCTGCTCGACAGATTTCTATTCCCATCAGAGGTTTTAACATTTCCTACCTTGACCACTGAATGCTTGGTGTCATCACCTATTTTAACTTGGTGCTTTCCCTTGGGTTCCTCAAGGTCAGAGCGAAGATCCACATTGCCTGCCACATGGTTTGAACATCTTGAGTCAATGTAGTAGAGATGGTCATCATTCATACCTTGCTTTGAAGTCATGTTCATAATCAGAAGGGAGTCCTCTTGATCCTCTGTGTAATTGTTGTAATCTTTCCTTGATTTGTAGCCTCCTTAGTAGTTTTTGTATTTGTTGTTGTAATTGTTGTTGTAACCTTGATGATGGTTGAACCTTCCTCATGATTGTGTGTAGCCATCTCTGTGGAAACCTCTACCTCTCTGATTCTTGAAGTTCTTGTAACACTCATTTGTGGTGTGATTTGATAAACCATGAATATTACATGGGGAAGAGTTGAAAGGTCTCCCCCTACCTTGCTTACCTCCTCTAGCCCTACCTCTTGAGTTCCTACCTCTATCTGCATAATTGGCTTGAGAAGTAGTACCTTCATCTTGAATCTTTTTATTTTTCCCTTTCTCTTTAGACTTGCCTTTATCTATGTATAGGGCAGAAAAGTTGTTACCTCTTGATGAGTCTCCATTTTTGTTGACCTTGGCTTCATGGGTAAAGAGTTGTCCCATGAGTGTGGTAAGATGTGGAATCTGCATGTCCATGTATAAGTCCATAGCAGTTGTGAAGCTTTTCCATTTGTCATCTACCAATTATAACCAATGGCCTAGGGGTAATTTTGGGAATGGGCCTAGAAGGCCAATTATTTATTTCAGGTGTGGAGAATGTGGGCACTACCAAAGTAAATGTACTTTGCCAAAAAATAACCCCCCTTATAGGAATCGCCCAGATGCCAGAGATCATTTCACACAATGTTGCCCACAAAACAAAGCATTTACATTGGGCCCCACATCCAAATGATCTTTGTGAATAAACAAAGAGTAGCAAAAGAATTCAATGTTGTACCATCACCGTCTACCAAAGTATTACAGTTAGAAGAAATTGGCTCTTTTGCATTGCATACAAGAAGCAAGGGGAAGGCTCAATTATACATAGGTCAAGAGTCAAGGATTAATGGACTGAACAAGGACAAAGGGAACCTTGGAGACAAGGCCAGTACTTGTGATGATGCAAGGCAAAAAAAAGATCTCATAGGTACTAGTGATGCCATCGGGCATGCATTCAGCAGGGCTCATGAGGAGTTTGATAAGTCAATTTTTTTAGCCCGTGCTATTAAGGAATCAAAAGCTTCAAAACTACTCAAATCAATGAAAAAAGAGGTTACTATTTTATTTAATAAAGATGGATGTGAAATTAAGGTGAGATCTCTTGCAGATTATTGATGAGGCTTCCACATCAAGGCCATGGGGGTGGTCCCTGGAGTCCCAGTCGAGATACAAGGTACCATCTTTAACTTGGACTTTGTTGTCTTAAGGCTGCCACATGTAGATGGAAGTTTCCACCCATTAATTAGGAGGCCTTGGTTAAGGCATGTTAATGTGCTGCATGACTGGGGTAAGGAGAGAATGTGGGTAAAGTAAGAGGGAAAAGAGTCGCAACAGATATTTTTAGAAGAAGGACTAGACAACCAAAGACATACGTGCACCATGCAGACAATTGGTATTTGTATGGAAGAAGAATTGTCCAACAACCCAAAGCTAATCTATATGAAGAAGAAAACATGATGGCTTGGATCCATGGAGAAGACCCATCTTCTTGCTATGGAATTTTTCCAAACCACACAAGAAGTCTATGAAGGAAAAGAGGATATCATTCAGGTTACTGATTCGAGTGAAAGAGTCTTAGCCAAAGGCCATAGAAGAAATAAGAAAAGAAATACCCTTAATGAAGCTACTTTAAACCCTACATCAATGATCACTTGGTTATGGATACTCATATGGATATCATGTGTTATTATATTTTTTAATGGAAAAAAGTGTAGGGCTTTACAAGGATGGAGAAGGAGTACTTGTAGGTCTTTGCAAACACAAGATTCCATTGGCTGAAGAAGCTGGAACAGTAAAAATAATTTTTTTGCAAATTAAATCACACAATAGCTGAAATAGAGATACAAAAGATGGAGTATGATGAAGATATTATTCCAACGAAGGATTCTGGGTGGCTTTGTCAAAAGGTCAATGTGCCCAAAAGAAAGATGGTTCAAATGAAATGTGGTATAGTTAGAGATCGTGGAGGACAAAGAGCTTGCATTTCCCATCACATCTAGGCTGAAGGCCTATCATCAGCAAAAGTAAAGCTTTTTGGATCACCTAGAACTTACAAAATCTGTCCAAGTTGTACATAGCCTTTTCGTATCGTTTTTCTAATCTAGTTTATTAGTTTTAATCAACTTTCATGATTTTTCTTTGATTTTTTATGCTATTTAGAAACTATTTCATACCCCATCTCATGTACATCTCGTTGGAATATTTTTAGAATTTTTTAGAATTTTCTTAGAATCTTTATCCATTTTCAATGTCATTTTTCTTGAGAAAATAGAAGCAAAAAGGAAGCTCTCTGTGCTCTTGAGTGGGAAAATTTGTCAAGATACTTAGATTTTTTTTTCCTTTTGGGATTTTTTATGATTTGTTTTATTCTATTTTTGAAATTTTTTTAATTTCTTTGTCTATTTTCTTCATATTTTTCAAAAAAAAGAGAGCCCCCTATTATTTTCTATCTCAAAAATCTCTCTCTCTCTCTCTCTCTCTCTCTCTCTCTCTCTCTCCCTCCCTCTTTGTTTCTCTCTCTACCTTCCTCTACCCTCTCTAATCTCTCTCTATCCTCTCTTTAGCTCCTCTCTCCTCTCTCTAATCTCTCTCTTCCTCTTTTTCCCCTTCTTCTCCACGCTCTCTTCTTTTTTATTTTTTTTATTTATTTTTATTTTATTTCTACTAATTTATTTATTTCTATTTAGTTGTATTGCAAAAATTGGTGCCCCTCGTATATTTTCTGAAAAAAGAAAAAAACATACACACACACATACACACACACACACATATATATATATATATACACACACACACACACACACATACATATATATATATATATATATATATATATATATATATATATATATATATATATATATATATATATATATATATATTTATTTATTTATTTATTTATATGTATGTATGTATGTGTGTGTATGTGTGTGTGTGTGTATAATATTTTTATTTGATGGCCATTTTTTTCAAACTTGGGATCATTTTCATGTCCTTTGGCACCTATACACTCATGTTTTGCATGAGTTTTTCCGAAATCCCAATTTTTCTCTTACTTTTGGTTAAAACCCATATGTTTTGAGCACATTTTTTGGCATGTGTTTTTTATTTTGCACATGGTCCACATGGTCTATTATCACCTAATTTTTGATGGAGAGTGTTAATCTCGAAAAGAATAAGCTACTCTTGTAGTTAGAGCACCTCTATAACAAGAATAACTCAAACCTTCACCAATTTTAGAGGATCAATGATCAATTATAAAGATTCTGGCAAAATTTGTGAAGGAGATGACTACACAGAAAGTCTGTTGCACATATCTCTCTCATTAACTTATGAATTGTGTAAATTTTTTTATGAAACTTTGCACAAGCTGTCGCCTATAGTTTGCGCACCTTCTCCAAGTTGAATTACTCCAAGGGATTCAGTATATCTTGAGAAATGATCTCAACAAGTTACCTATGTCTAAAACTTTTCTTCTGAGAAGTCGATTTAGATACCTATAACTTTTAACACTTGGTTCTCTCAATTTAGAACCCATTTATGAAAATGCTTTTAGCCACAGATAGCTTACCTTCCAACTTAAAGATTGAGTGCTTGCTTGCTCAAAACGTTACACTGTGGAAGGAGAACTGACCAAAACATTAACATCAAATTTTGCGCCTGTTTCAGGAACCAGTGAACACTTCTTCACATATGAATGTTCCTACACAAACTTCTCACACCCTGTTTATAGTTAGGCTCTCAAACTTTAACCATAGACTCATTAACTATGAACTTAGACATCTACAAAAGGACTCTCAAAATGATCAAGCACAGAAGGAGAATACACAAAAACATCAGGCGCAATTTTCATTCATTCCTGAAGAAATTTACAACTGAGTGATGAGAGAGACTCTTACTCACATCTAAGATGTCTAATGACTCATATCACTATTGATTTCTCTATTCTCATGCTCTCTCATATTTGCCCCGACTTTCTTCCTTGTATATATAGGCAAATATTTACAATATCATGGCTATACAAAAGCATAAGTGAACTATCTCTGAATTAATGTACATATGTGTACACATCTTCATCTTCTGAATATGTACTTCCTCCATGCTTCATAACTTGAACTTTTGTTCAGTCCTTGACTCCCAAACATTCATTAAACTTCAATTGTTGATAGCCCTGCACCAACAGCTCCCCCTCAATCATCAATTGAGGTTTTCTCTATCTTCTTTATACCTGCCATGTCTTTAAATCTTTGTAGCTTTGGTCCATCCAAGCTTTTGGTTAGCATATAAGCTATCTGATCTTTTGTTGAAGTATGTATGACTTCAATCTCTTTATCCATCACCTTCTCTCTTAGAAAGTGATACTGAATCTCAATGTGTTTGGTCCTGGCATGAAAAACAGGATTAGCAGCTAAATACAATGAACTCATGTTATCTCCATGAATAGTGGGTGTACTCTGAATAATGTCAAAACTCTTCATCAGAGTCTTAAGCCATATCACTTCCTTTGCAGCTTCAACCATACCTTTGTACTCTGCTTCTGTAGATGACAAAGCAACTGTGTGTTGCTTCTTTGAACACCAAGAAATTAACTTATCTCCCACATAACACAAGTATCCATAAGTTGATCTGCTATCATCAGGATTACCTGCCCAATCTGCATCACTATATATCTTGATGTTTGTATCTGATGTAAAACCATAATACAAACCCTCTTTGAGTGTACCCTTAATCTACCTCAACACTCTTTGACCTACAATCCAATGTTCTTTCCTAGGACAATGCATGAATTGAGATAATACTCCAACTACATATGACAAGTCAGGTCTAGTTAAAGTAGCATAAATCAAACTACCAACCAAACTTTGATATAACTTCATGTCCTTGAACTCTTCTCTTCCATATCTGCTTAATTTGTGATTCACCTCCATTGGAATAGGTGCTACCCTGCAATCGTTCATCTTAAACTTGATCAACAAGTTTCTCAAATACCTTTCTTGAGTCACATACACTCCATGTTGAGTGTATGAAATCTCCATGCCCAAGAAATATGACAAGTTTCCCAAATCACTGATCTTAAATTCTTTCTCCATTTGCTTCTTTAGGCTTTGAATGCCTTTCTCATCTGAATCCATCATCACTTGCTTTAACAAGCAAGCTACTATCTGCCTTTGACACTTGAAATCCAAGTTCTTTTAAGAACTTCACAAGTCTATAATTCCATGCCCTTGGGGCTTGCTTCAAACCATACAAAGCTCTCTTGAGCTTACATACATACTCTGGATACCTTTCATCTTTGAATCCTTGGGGTTGCTCCATGAAAACATCATCTGAAATATAACCATTCAAAAAAGCATTCTTCACATCTAATTGACATAATTTCCAACCTTTACATGCAGCAATAGCTATGAGTGTCCTGATGGTTGTCATCTTTGCCACAGGACTATAAGTCTCATCATAATCTATACCATAAGTCTGAGCAAAACCCTTCACAACAAGTCTAGCTTTATACCTAGACACACTTCCATCTGCATACCTCTTTGTCTTATAGACCCACTTGCATCCAATGATCTTCTGGCTATTTGGCTTAGGAACCAATTCCCATGTCTGATTCTCCATCAATGCATCATATTCTTCCTGCATAGCTTTCTCCCAATTTTCCTTACCTTTTGCCTCTTCATATGTAGAAGGGTCTTCATCTGCCTTTATCATGTAAGCATAATCTTTGGTAGCCAAAAAAGAAGTGTCATAGCTGTACCTTGTAGGTTGCCACTTGTGTCTTGATGACCTTCTGAGTTCTCCACTCCTTGAGGTTTCTGGTTCATCACACTTAGGATCAAATCTTGGCATTTCTTCAACTTCAACATGCACTTCATTATTCTCTTCTTCATCAAATATTTGAACCTTTGATTTACCTTTCTTTTGGTTCACAACTTCTTCATCACCTGCATTAATATTGATTGTACCTGCATACCAAGTACCTTGCTCATCAAATGTAACATCCTTTGATACAAGGAATTGTTTTGTGGATGGAATCCACAACCTATATCTCATCTGCTTATCATCATAACCAATGAATACATACTTTTCAGCTTTAGGTTCCAATTTTTGTGCCTTAATTGGGATGGCACATACGCATATGCCAAACATCCAAATACTTTGGAATGATCTAGAGTAGGTCTCTTACCCCACCATGCCTCATATGGTGTCATACCCTGCAAAGCTTTACATGGTAACCTACTAACCAAATAAGTAGCTATATTTACAGCCTTAGCCCACAAATAATTAGGGCAATTTTTCTCCTTCATCATTGACCTTGCGAACTCAACAAGAGTTCTATTTCTTCTCTCTGCTACACCACTTTGTTGAGGAGAGTACCTGCAAGTAACTTCCCTTTTTATACCTGCATTCCATAAGTAATCACTGAATTCATTAGAGAAATACTCTCCCCCTCCATCTGACCTTAGTCTCTTCAATTTATGACCTGTAATTCTCTCTGCATACACATGATAATGTTTGAATGTATTGAATACCTCTGACTTATCTTTGATCACATAGATAGTGATCCATCTGGTAGCATCATCAACATAAATCACATAATATCTTGAACCATTGATACTAAAATCTTTTGATGGTCCCCACACATATGTGTGTATCAATTCAAGCTTCTCTGAATACATAAAACCATGCTTGGAATAAGATTGCTTATGAGCCTTACCTAATTGACATGCCTCACATCTGTATGTCATATGTTGACCTGCAACATTAGGCAATCCAAGCATTGAACCATTGTTAACCATATCTTTGATACCTCTTTCATTGAAATGTCCAAGTCTTGTGCCAAAGATCTAACTCAGAGATCTTATGTCCTCCATAAGTGAACAAGGCATGACCAACATTACCTTGGATCTTCAATGTGAACAATCTTCCTTCTTTCTTCCCTGAAACAATCTGTTTATACCCATTGCTAGGGTCTTCCACAAACACTCCTTCATTAGTGAATCTAACTTCATAACCTTTTTCAACAATTTGTCCTACACTTATCAGATTCTTAGGAATTGTAGGAACATAAAAGACCTTACTCAAGAGTGTGCTACCATCCTTGGCCTTCACTGATCCAATTGACTTCACATTGTGCTTTGTATTATCACCTGTTTGAACCACATGATTAGTTGCCTTATTTTCCAAATCAGTCATCAAAGCTATGTTGCCACTCAGGTGATTGCTACACTCTGAGTCAATGTAAAAGACTCTGTGGTCTTCACTTTGCCTTTCACAAGTTGCATTCATTATCAATGTTGAATCCTCCTTCTGATCTGAAGCATAATTATAGTAGGTATTGTTGTATTGTTGACTTTGGAACCCTCTACCTGCATTTCTTCCAAAGTAACCTCTACTACCTCTACCTCTGAAATTACCTCTTTGATTTCTGCCACCTCTTCCTCTTGAATGAAAGTTCTGATTATATCCACCATTACTCTGAGTATTATGCCAACAATCATTAGTTAAGTGATTTGTCTTACCACAAATCCAGCAAGCTTTGACTCCATCTTTATTACTCCTGCCTCTTCCTCTACCTTTGCCACCTCCTCTTCCTCTTAGGAAATTAGCTTGGCTAGTTGTACCTTCATCCTCATTTGCTTGTTGCTTTCCCTTGATATTCTTCTTCTTATCCTTTGAATACATTGCATGACCTGTACTCTTGTCACCTTCACCTTTGACATCTTGCTCAAAGGTTAACATATATCCTAGCAATTGATTTAAGTCAGGAGTAAAATGATCAAGTGATAATTCAGTAGACAAAATGAATGGTTTCCATTTGTCATCACCTCTCAACCCTGTGAGGATTTGCCTTACCAATTTATCCTTCTCAATGTCTTCATCAACTGCTCCTAATGCATCTGCAATGTCCTTCATCCTTGTTACATAGTCTGAGATGGATTGAGATGCCTTCTTCTTGAAAGTGGTAAATTCTACCCACAAAGATGCCTTCCTTGACTTTGTGGTGTTTTGGAAATGCTCTTCCAAAGCATTCCATATATCACTTGCACTTTCAAGACCTCTAATATGAGGTAGCAAGTAGTCATTGACTGCCATATAGATAATGCTCCTAGCTTGAGCATCTGTCTTCATCCAATTCTTCAAATATGATAATTCCTCCCTAGTTGGAACACTAGGATCTCTGAATTGAGGCTTTTCTTCTTCACCTATAATATAAGCTATCAAGTCTTTGCTCATAAGATGAGCTTCCATCCTCATTGACCATGCTGGATAGTTCTCTCTATCCAACTTCTCTATTTGAAGAGAATCTCCCATCCTTTCTTCACCTGTATATTGAATTCTTCAATCTTTATGAGTAATAGATGTACCTTTACTTCGAATAATGTTCGTTTTGTCTTTCTTGATGTCGTATGACCTCCTTCTCAAGCCTTGCCCTCAAGCTTTCACCTTTTGAACCTTCAGATGTTGAATTCTTTGCAAATGCAGCAGTCGGGATCCTCCTTCCTTCAATTCTGATGCTTCTTGCTCTGATACCACTGATGGAGAGTGTTAATCTCCAAAAGAATAAGCTACTCTTGTAGTTAGAGCACCTCTATAACAAGAATAACTCAAACCTTCACCAATTTTAGAGGATCAATGATCAATTATAAAGATTTTGAAAAAAATTGTGAAGGAGATGACTACACAGAAAGTCTGCTACACATATCTCTCTCATTAACTTATGAATTGTGTAAAGTTTTTTATGAAACTTTGCACAAGGTGTCCTCTACAGTTTGCACACCTTCTCCAAGTTGAATTACTCCAACAGATTCAGTATATCTTGAGAAATGATCTCAACAAGTTAACTATGTCTAAAACTGTTCTTCTGAGAAGTCGATTTAGACACCTATAAATTTTAGCACTTGGTTCTCTCAATCTAGAACCCGTTTATGAAAATGCTTTTAGCCACAGATAGCTTACCTTCCAACTTAAAGATTGATTGCTTGCTTGCTCAAAACTTTACACTGTGGAAGGGGAACTGACCAAAACATTAACATCGAATTTTACGCCTGTTTCAGGAACCAGTGAACACTTCTTCACATATGAATGTTCCTACACAAAATTCTCACAGCGTGTTTACAATTAGGCTCTCAAAATTTAACCATAGACTCATTAACTATGAACTTAGACATCTACAAAAGGATTCTTGAAATGATCAAGCACAGAAGGAGAATACACAGAAACATGGGTGCAATTTTCTTTCATTCCTGAAGAAATTTACAACTGAGTGATGAGAGAGACTCTTACTCACATCTAAGATGTCTAATGACTCATATCACTATTGATTTCTCTATTCTCATGCTCTCTCATATTTGCCCCGACTTTCTTCCTTGTATATATAGGCAAATATTTACAATATCATGACTATACAAAATCATAAGTGAAGTATCTCTGAATTAATGTACATATGTGTACACATCTTCATCTTCTGAATATGGACTTCCTCCATGCTTCATAACTTGAACTTTTCTTCAGTCCTTGACTCCCAAACCTTCATTAAACTTCAATTGTTGATTGCCCTGCACCAACAATTTTCCCACATTTTTCCATATGCACCTTATGTAGCTTTCATGTTTTATCATTTGGGCCCTCTCTAGAGCCCTTGCTCCTACTCCCTACCCTCCCTTAATCCTTCTAACCAGTCCCACCCTTACCCTTGCTTACCCTATCCCTCTCAGCCCTTCTGCCCTCCCTAACCTTTCCTTCCTTTCATCCATTCTCCAACTTCTACTTCTTCAATGCAAAATCTCAAGTTTTGGTCCTTTCTTGGTGATCTTGCCTGCTCCTAGTGGACTTTATAGATGCTCAATTGTATTTTTGAAGTTTGCATGCATAGGTATCAAAGTGAACTGCTCTACTCAGGGTTTCACTGTTAGCTCTCCAGGACGGAGAGCCCATTAGGTGGTGGACAATTGTTGAGCCCATCAAAGTCAACATGGCCAAAGTCAAAATGATCAAAGTCAACGTGGTCAAAATTCAACATGGTTAAAGTCAAAGGGTTCAAAGTTGAATTGTCAAGGTGCACAGGTAGTGCACAATCAATTTATTCACAATAGTTATGTTTTGGAGAAAGTGGATTCAGGCTGGATCTTGTCTATGTAAGTTTCAAGGGTTTTAAAGGTGTTTAGAAGGTTTTGAACTCTCCCTTAAGTACATATATTGAAGAAATGAAGGCAAAAGTGAAGGTATGTTAACTGGAAGCGGGTACGAAAAAGTAAAAGTGACGTCCCCTATTTAAAATTTTGTTTTAGTCCTAAAGTCACTACAGAACAAAACAAGGAGTCATTGGTTGTAAACATTTTTAGACATTCTTAGGACATCAAAGTGAGCACCAAGATACAATATCAGTTAGCAGCAATATACGTGAATCGACACTCAACTCAAGGCATATGCATTATTTTTTGTTAGTCTGAGAAGGGTGAGCATAGTCTACAATAGGTGAGAAGAGCAAGAGATACTCATTCACTGTGTGACGTAGAGAGGCAAGTGTGAGACAAAGGGTGCAAGAAGTGTGACTCAATGTGTGTGCAAAGGAGTGTTAAGAAAAGGAATCAAGGTGGCACAAGGTCCCATTGAAGCAGTATGTGCGTCGACAGAAGGTGTCCATCCCTCCTACCCTATTGCAAGCTTAAGTGCAAGGTGTGCACAAGTGCAACCTCTTTGGAGATTTGGTGCAGAGAAGATCGGTAGCACAAAGAAATTTGGGTATCTTGTAACCTTGTGTGTTTGTGTACTCTTTGGGATTATGCATTCTCCATAGAGAGCATTTGGCTCTCCTTATTCCTTCTCCTACAAACACTCAAGTCTCTTTCTGCATAAGAATACCCTAACATATAGATAGATAGATGGATGGATGGATGGATGGATGGATAGATAGATAGAAAGATAGATAGATAGATAGATAGATAGATAGATAGATACATACATACATACATACATACATACATGCATGCATACATACATACATACATACATATATACATACATACATACATACATACATACATACATACATACATACATACATACATACATACATACATACATACATACATACATAGATAGATATATAGATATATAGATAGATAGATAGATAGATAGATAGATAGATAGATAGATAGTTAAACTTTAGGGATTCTTATTATGGATGATATGAAGGTCATTAAATTCATTGATCTAACCCTAAGGTGCTCATCAAGATTAGTTCTTTGGACATAAATTTAACCAAGTCAATACTCAAGCTTCTTGATTCTCGTGTTTAAGTCCCTCATTGTTTTGATCATTCCAAGGGTTCATTATTGTTTCATTGTTGCTTTACAAAACCATATGAAACCATTTTTATTTCTCGCTTACAGATCTCTATGTAAAGCGTATGCAAACCACATTAAAGTTTTATTACATTTAGAACTATGTTGAAAATCTAGTATCCACATTCCATCACTTGCTAGCCATGGAGAAAGAGAGGGTTGTCTCCTCTTCCCCAGTGCCACAAGGCCAAAACCTCAAATATCCATAGCTGAAAACAAAAACATAAAGCGTATGCAAACCACATTAAAGTTTATTACATTTAGAACTATGTTGAAAATCTAGGATCCACATTCCATCACTTGCTAGCCATGGAGAAAGAGAGGTTTGTCTTCTCTTCCCTAGTGCCACAAGGCCAAAACCTCAAATATCCATAGCTGAAAATGAAATGCACATAAGACTTGTATTATCACCTTAAAAAAAAAAATCAGCCTTTACTACCAGTCATGCAGGATCCTCTATCCATAGGAGTATCTTGAATCTAAGCATTGCAAATGTCCACAAGAACTCTCTCCGAACAGAGAGAAACACTAACTATATACTCTTAAATATTATGTCAATGAATGAAATAGTTTATCATTTTTGCTTCATCGGAAAGTGTTGCAAACTCGTAGCCTGTTTTGTAGAGGGTGGTTCTCCTAACTGAAACACTCATTTCGAATGATTTAAAGCTTTTGGGTAGCTCTTATAGTTTACTATAATTTTTCAAAATTTCATTTTAAGTCTCTATACTGGTGTAGAGAAAAGTTCAAAACAGTGAGCATATATCATTGCTTGTGGACCTAGTGGAGGGCAGCCATCTTCCATTGTTGCATTGGGGTGTTAGAATCATCCCCCATCAGTGGTATCAGAGCCATTTTGGAGGTTTGGAGACATCACTAGGCAGCATATTGAACATTAGGGGAAAAAATGAACCCTGCATGGGCCTTTTAGATTAAGGAGTGATTAAGCATGGACCAATGAGAAGAGGGTGGTGGACACAGTCTAGTGGCTTAATCACATAGGGTAGGCATAGGCTTCCCTTGTTTTTGTGTGGTCAACCATGATAAAACCAGGAAAAACTCGTGGGTTTTGTTTTGAGAGTGGTTTTGAAAAGCTTGCAAATCATTTAGAGCCCTTGGATTGCTTGAAGATCTAAAGGTGAAGGTGAAATGGCAAAAGTCAAGGCTACTTTCATTCTCCTCCCTTGGATTTCTTTTAGAACAAGTGGCCAAGATGAGTGCAATCATTACGAACAGCGCGAACTCTTCTCTACCATTCGATCGGGCTGGAAATCTGACATCGTAGTTTGAATTCCGTGAAGGAAAGGCGCATGCATCTCCAACCTTTGGATGAGGAGAAGATCCCATGGCTAAGATTGCTCACATACAAGAGATTGGGCGCCTTTGCATGTTGACCATCCGATGAGGAAATCTATCCAATGGCTCTCGTGTGTGCATCAATTTCGCTCAGCCCCATTCGCGGGGGATCGTCAGATCTCTTCAAATCCAACGGTTGGAAAACGTGCAGAGAGAGTGCGACGCCACTCTGCTAACTCCCAAGAAATTTAATGCTCTCTCTCTCTAACTTTTCAATCTATCAATATAGATCATCGATTAATTCAATCCAAGGGTCACGAAATCTGACGACGTGAGACTTCAACAAAAGCAATTCTTGAAATTTTATTTTATTCTACAATACCACTAGTGGTTTGAAGTGGCCTCATAATCTCATGGATGAAGCAATTTAATCCCTAAAAATTAGGAATCCTTACAAGGCCCATGCAAGGTCCATTTTTTCCCCTAATGATACTTGAAGGTATCAAAACAACTCATGGAAGCACAAGGAGGACTTATCAAAGCAAGAAGACATCGAAAGGGGGCTACCTCCATCGAGATCACAATTAGTCAAAGGTTTGCAAGGGAAAAGCTATCAAAAGGTAATATCCACACCTTCTAAAGCATACAAACACTAGAGGAGAAGCTAGAGGAGCAACTTAGAGCTCAATATGGCTGAGTATAATGCATACATAGAGAAGTTAGAGAAAGGCAATTATCAACCATGGAAATTTAGAGTTAGCAACTACCTTATGGGCAAAGGATTGTGGGGATTAGTGAAGGGCACGGAGCCAATGCCTCATGTACATGATCCACCACTTCAAGGGCAGGTCAAGGCACTTAATGAATGGATAGAAAGGGATAGAAGAGTCATATTCATTCTATCCCAACACATAAGCAATAGCATGATAGGACATATACAAGACTTGGACACATCCAAGAAGGTTTGGGAAACCTTGGAGAGATTGTACTCTTCATCAACCAAGGCAAGGAAGATTCAGCTCAAGAATGAGCTAAATAATCTTAGGAAATTACCAAGTACTAACATAGATGAGTACATTTTGAAGGTTAAGGAGCTTGCAGATGCCCTAGGCTCAATTGGGAGCCCAATCGAAGATAACGATCTTGTCGTGCACACTCTCAATGGCTTGAGAGAGGATGAAAGGTAGCAAGCATTCACCACATCAATTTATGTGAGGGATTTCCTACCAAAATTTGATCAATTAATCACATTGGTGGTGACCGAGGAGATGAACCAAGGAGTTTCACAATCGAGTGCAAGTTTTCCATGCAGGTAGAGGCAAAGGCAAAAGAGGTGGACAAAACTCCCAAGGCAGAAGGAGAGCAAGGTCAAACTCAAGCTCAAACGAACAAGAA
Organism: Ceratopteris richardii; assembly: GCA_020310875.1. Lineage (NCBI taxonomy): Eukaryota > Viridiplantae > Streptophyta > Polypodiopsida > Polypodiales > Pteridaceae > Ceratopteris > Ceratopteris richardii. The sequence continues at coordinate 105,562,700 of CM035441.1, read as the reverse complement.
GGCTCCAACCAAAACTATGGATCAAGAGGAAGAGGAAGGAGTATATGAAGAGGAGGAAGATCACATGGAAGAGAAGCATCCAATCGAGAATGCTACAATTGTGGAAAACCGGGACATTATGCAAGAGATTCTTGGTCCAAAGGAGGAGGCAATCAAGGATACAAAAGGAACCAAAGTAATTATGCTAGTACTTCAACAAATTCAGAAAATGAGAACTTGCTTATGATGTATGGATCAAGTGAAAGAGTCAATTCAGATTTCACATGGTACATTGATAGTGGTTGCAACAACCATATGAGTTGCAATAAAGACGTTTTCTTTAATTTACACTCACCCATCACTCAAGGACATGTAAAGATAGGGGATGATACTGAGCACAAGATTACACATGTGGGAGACGTTGCATTGAATGGATCTCAAAGCTCCAAGGTGTTGAAGGATGTGTTCCATGTGCCAACCATCACAAAGAACTTGGTTTCAGTAGGTCAAATGGTTGAAAGAGGTTATGAGGTGAGGTTCAATGATCAAGGATGTTTTGTTGAAGACCCCATGCAGGACTACAAGCTCATAGCAAAAGGAAAGAAGCAAGAAAGACTCTTCACCATGGAGGTAAAGCCATCAACCCCTCACACTGTCTACTTGTCAATTGGAAATAAACAAATTGTAGAAATCGACTTATGGCATATAAGAATTGGACACATAAACTTACAAAGGATGAAGGACATGCAAAAGAAGGGCTTGATGAGTGGTCTACCTGAACTTACATCTTAGAATATGCAACATTTTTGCCATGCTTGTCAATTAGGGGAACAAAGTAGATTGCCATTGAAGAAGGGAGCACATGTGAGCAATGAAGTGTTGAATCTCATACACACAGATGTATGGGGACCTACAAGGTAGCATGAAAGGTCACATTTATAGATGATCATTCAAGGTTTGTTTGGATGTATTGCATGAAAGGCCGAATAAAGAAGTTTCAGAATTATTCAAGTCCCATTGATAATACTTACTATGATAAATTCTTAGTTTTGAGCCTAGCCTTGATACTCCACTTATAATACAATTAGGCTTAATGTTAAAGTGTTAATTTAATAATCCAATCAAGAGATATAACATGTTGTAATGAGTGAAATGACTCAAAAAGAAAAAAGTTTGGAAACAAAGAATTGTCTCAAAATCATGAATAACTCCCACTTTTCATGAATAGGCCTTATGAAGTCAAAATCAGAGGTGTTTTACCACTTCAAGAGGTTCAAGGACCTCGTGGAGAAGGAAAGAGGGAAATATATAAATGCTCTCAGATCAGATATAGGGGGAGAGTATTTTTCAAATGAATTTTCAGATTTTTTACATGACCATGGCATAAAAAGGAAATTCACTTGAAGGTATGCACCTCAACAAAATGGGATGGCAGAGAGGAAGAATAGATACATAGGAGAAGTGGCTAGAGCATTATTAAATGAAATGAATGTTCCTAACTCTTATTGGGTTGATGTAACAAATACAGCCACAACATTATGAATAGGTTTCCAACCTCAGGAGTACATGGAGTTACACCTTATGAAGATTGGTGTGGTAAGAAACCCAACCTTGTCACATCTCAAAGTATTTGGTTGTGTGTGTTATGTTCACATACCTCAAGAATTGAGACACAAGTTAGACCCGAAGGCAGATATGTGTATATTTCTTGGATATTCTTCAAAGCAAAAGAGTTTTAGATGCTATAACCTTTGCACCAAAGATCTTAAGGTATCTAGGGATGTAATGTTTGATGAGTTGCTGCCTTGGTATGGTAGCAAAGATGTGTTACAGGTTGACGATGCATATGAAGCCGAGAAGAAGTTCAAAGAGCAACAACAAAGCATGGAGATAAGTGGTCCAACAACTTCAAGCACACCATCAAAGGAGACTAATACATCAGCTTGGCATGGAAGGACAAGGAATCAAGCTCATTCAAGTAAAGGAAGTAGCAACGGAAAGAAAAAGGCAAATGACAAAAACCATCGATTGGTAGACATGAAATCTACAAGTGAGGAAGGTATGGAAAAATTAGAAAATCCAAGATTTAAGCATCTAAACCAAGGAGGAGGAGATTCCTACCACCTAATGGCGAGCTAAGTTCATCCAATAGGGTTAAATACCCTGTTCAAAGGTTAAATTATGATTCATTCATTGCAAGACACTATGCCTACATGAGTCAACTTATAGCTTGTGAAGAAGCGAACTTTCTTGAAGAAGCAAATAAGCATAGGGAATGGATTGAAGCCATGGAGGAGGAGGTCAAGGCACTTGAAGAAAATGATACTTGTTCATTGGTGCCAAGAACAAAGGACATGAAATTCATTGGCAACAAATGGGTGTACAAGGTAAAGAGGCATGCAGATGGGAGCATATCTAGGTATAAAGCAAGGCTAGTTTCCAAAGGTTTTGCTAAAACCTATGGCATTGACTTTGAGGAAAACATTCAGTCCTACAGCTAAGATGTCCACCATAAGAAGTTCTATTGCAATTTCAGCCTCAAAAGGTTGGAAGATGTACCAGTTGGATGTGAAGAATGCTTTCCTAAATGGAGAGCTTGAAGAGGTGGTCTTCATGGACCAGCCCGAAGGCTTTGAAGATGAGATGTTTCCACATCATGTATGCAAGCTAAAAAAGGCTCTTTGTGAAGAAGGAAGGTAGCAAAATTGTTTTCATTTATATATATGTTGATGATTTGATCATTACAGGGGATGATGAAGCCAACATCAAGGACATAAAGAGGAAGCTTGGATGTGAGTTTAAAATCTCAGATTAAGGGATTTTAAGGTACTTCCTTGGGATTGAAGTACATAAAGAGGAAGGTATATACTTGATGCAAAGGAAATACATTCTAGAAGTTTGGCTTGTGTGATTGCAAGCCCATTTCAAATCCATTAGAAGTAAATGTTAAACTAAGTGCTCATGAAGGTGAAGAAGTGAAGGATGTCACCATGTATAGGTCAATAATTGGCTCTCTCTTATATACTACTATGACAAGACCTGATATTGTACATGTAGTTGGAATGTTATCTCAATTTTTGCAAGTACCAAGAGTACCTTATCTTGTTGTAGCCAAAAGGGTAATTAGGTACCTCAAAGGATCAGTTAATGAAGGTCTACATTATCCATTTGATGATGGATTAAATGTACAAGCTTATTGCGATGCTAATTGGGCAGGTTCCAAAGATGACAAGAGGAGCACTAGTGGATATGTTATCATTGTTGGAGATTCACTCACTAATTAGACATAAATACCTGAAGATGTATGAAGGATAAAGAAAGACAAAGAAAAGCAGAAACAAAGCATTCAGAAAAATCAAAGCCTTAGTGAAGGGACAAATTCACGTTTGTAATATACAGCGTAGAAACTTCCAGAATTACGAGTTTTTTGAATCTCGGATCAAAATGTATATAAAAGAGTTGAGAGAGTGTTTAGATATATATAGAAAGAAGAGGTTGAGTGAGCCTAAGATAGCGGGAGAGAGAGGCTTAGAAAGTGCGTATCTAGAGATGAATAATAGAACCTAAACAGTCGGGTATTCATCTAAGAGAGATGGTAAGGAGAAACTACTCAGCATAGGAGAGTTTTCCATGGCTATGAGCAAAGGAAGGCTAAGTCATTTTGTACACATTTTCTCTAATAGAAAACACATGCTTGTGTGGAAAGTTTGAGCGCATTCTTCTTGTGTGAAGAAATCTAAGTAATTTTATATTCCTGTGAAAGTTAGTTAACAGTTATAGTTATCTCAGTACACGTTTTTCGGTACTTTTGCAAGTTAGATCTCGTAGTACAGTATAAAGTTTTTTCATGAATGATAGCTTAACATGAAGCTAGTAGTCTCAACTACAAACTGATCAAAGAGTTTGTAAAACGGGACATGTACACACAGTACTAAGTCTGACCGACCGTAAAGGCATCCAGAACTGGTGAAGTTTTTTCTTCAAATTTGAGATAAAGTTCATTCACTGAAGGAAGCTCAGGTATTACTTCCTTACTTCAATTATAAACATTTGAAGTAACTACAAACAGAATTGCAATTGATTCCGGTAAGATTCTGATAAGATTCTGGTAAGATTACGGTGACAGTCCGGTAACAGTCCGGTGAAGTTTTGATGAAATTTTGGTAAGTTCAAAACACAATTTTAGCACATTTAAGTGGCAGAAAGAATATCCAACAGTAAGTGAACAAAGGATTGTAAAGATTTAAGTAAGTAAGATCAGAATTGAAGCCTGAAGGAAAGAAAAGTTTTCGGTAAAGTGAATTTTCAGATTTCACTAAACTCAGTTGTAAAGTTTTAAGTTTCAGAAAGGTTGCTAAGCTACTGATGATTATAGAGTTGTTCTAATATCACTCTAGCTTAGTTCTTGTTGTGACGTGACAAAACTCCGCAGCTTAGTTTGTTAAGCTTTTGTCGCGTCGACCTCAACAAGTGGTATCAGAACAGAAAAGATTCTGAAGAGCAAAAAGGTTCTCAAAAGTAAACGGAAGTAAAGATACAAGAGAAAGTGAAGAATTCTTCACAAGAAAGGTGAAAGTTGAGGAGATCAACAACAAACGACATCAAAGAAGCATTCCAAAGTCATTCTCAAGGGTAAAGGTTTACAAAAGGTAAAATTCTTTAATGTTATACTCACCGGCAGTAACAGAAACAAGAAGATTATGGCAGATCACATTTCTATTGACAAATTGGAGAGAGATAACTATTCCGCATGGGTAATGCAAATGGAAGCCTTACTTATGAGTAAGGACTTAATGATATATGTGACAGGAGAAGAAAAGAAGCCTACTTTTGAAGACGACAGTCAACCAAAGAAAGAAGAGTTAGAAGCCTTGAACTTATGGCGGAAGAAAGATGCAACGGCAAGAGCATATATATACAATACCGTTACAGATCATCTACTACCACACATTAGAGGTCTTGAGAAAGCGGAAGACATATGGAGTGCATTGGAAGATCATTTCCAAAACACTACTAAAGCTATGAAGGCTAGCTTATGGTCAGAATTTACAACGTTCAAGAAAAAACAAAGTCAAAGCATTAGTGATTATGTCACTAAGATGAAGGACTTGGCAGACAGTCTTGGATCTATTGACGAAGATATTGAAGACCACAGGTTAATAGCGCAATTGCTTGCAGGACTAAGAGGAGATGAAAGGTGGAAATCTTTCGTACTCTCAACTGAACTTTCATTAAATCATTTTGTACCAGATTTAAATCAGTTACTTGGACTAATGCTAACATTTGAGCAAGATTTGAAGACAGATGGAGATAAAGGACAAAGTTCTGCTATGTACGCAAAGAATAAGAAGAAAGGTGATAAAGGTAAAGAAAAAAATGAAGAAGAACTCACTACTCAAGCAAATTATGCAAGAGGAAGAGGTAATGCTAGAAGTAAAAGTAGAGGTAATACAAAAGGAAGAGGTAATCATAATAACAACAAGAAGTCTTGTTGGATCTATGGATTAAGCAATCATTTGGCTCATGATTGCTGGCATAATTCTCAAGGACTAAGTCAAAATCAAAACAACAATAGCAGAGGCAGAAGCGGAAGGTATCAAAGAGGTAGACAAAGCCAAAGAGGCGGATATGGTAGAGGTGGAGCAAGAAGTTGGGGACAGAATCAGTCTCACAACACTATCTACTATAACTATGTGAATGATACGCAGAATGACAATCATACAACATTGATGATGAATTCGATAAGCATGTCAGAGAATGAAGATCTCAAGGTATTCTATATTGACTCTGGTTGTTCAAATCATTTGTCAAGAAATATAGAATTGTTATCCGAACTGGAAGGAGGAATTTCAAATCATACAGTACAAACAGGTGATAATACAAAACATAATGTAAGGTCAATTGGAAAAGTAAAGTGCAAGAATGGAGCTGACCTGCTAACAAATGTTTTGTATGTTCCAACAATCCTGAAGAATCTGATCAGCGTGGGACAGATAGTAGAAAAAGGTTTTCAAGTCAGGTTTACAAATGAAGGAGTATTTGTTGAAGATACAGAAAATGGATACAATCAAATTGTCCATGGTAAAAAGGAAGGTAGACTTTTTACTCTTAAAGTGCAAGGGAATGTTGGTCAAGCCCTGATCACACATGGTGATGAAGTGTTTATAGAATTGGACCTCTGGCATAAGAGGTTAGGACACTTTAATGAAAAGGGAATCAAAATGATGGTGGAAAAACAATCCGTAAAGGGATTACCAAATATGAAGAATCAACATATGATTCACAAATGTGAAGCCTGTCAGGCTACCATTTCAGAAGAAGGGTTACAAACACGATGTTTTGCTAGAACTCATACATACAGATGTATGGGGACCAACAAAAGAAGGATCTATCAGTGGCTCAAGGTATTACGTTCTTTTTATTGATGATGCAACAAGATGGATAACACTTTATGTTTTGAAAGAGAAGTCAGAAGTATTTGGAGCTTTCAAGCATTTTCATACATATGCTGAAAGACTTACAAGACAAAAAATCAAAAGGCTAAGGTCTGATGGAGGAGGAGAATATTTTTCTCAAGAGTTCAATGATTATTTGTGGAATGCAGGTATCAAAAGAGAGATAACTTGCAGGTATACACCGCAACAAAATGGAGTAGCAGAAAGGAGAAACGGAACTCTACTTGAGTTTGCAAGAGCAGTGTTAAAGGAGAAGAATTGTCCAAACTATCTTTGGGCTGAGGTTGTAAATACAACCATCCAAACTATCTTTGGGCTGAGGTTGTAAATACAACCACATATCTTGTAAATAGATTACCATGTACAACTTTAAATGGAATGACCCCTTATGAAGCTTGGTGGGATAAGAAACCAACACTTGATCAGAGTAAAGTGTTTGGATCAGTTGCTTATGCTTATGTACCATCACAACTGAGACATAAGCTTGAACCAAAAGCTAAAAAATATGTGTTCATCGGATATGATGAAAAGCAGATGGGGTATAGATTATGGAGTCCTCTAACCAAACAGTTTATTGTTTCCAAAGATGTGACATTTGATGAAGGAAAGAGTTGGTATGCAGATAAAGAGTATAATAATGAAAAATCTGATGAAGAGATAAGAAGAATTGAAAAAGGTAAATCACATATGTAGGTAAATGGAGATGAAGATTATATGCAGGCAAGTACGTCCAGGATCGGATCAACTATGAGGAATGAAGATGGACCAAGATTTGATGAAGAAGTGTATACAGATACACATGAAGAATATGAACTAAGAAGGTCAAACAGAGTAAGGAAACAACCAACAAGGTATTCCTATGATTCTCTTATTTGACTCAGAAAAACTATGTGTACTTAGTAAAGGAAGATGAACCTCAGAATTACAGTGAAGCAAAAGGTAAGAAAAAATGGAAAGAAGCAATGAAGGAAGAGTTCGATGCACTAGAGGAGAACAAGACTTGGGAACTTATTCCAAAACCAAATGGTAAGAAAATAATTGGAAATAAATGGGTTTACAAAGTTAAAAAGCTTGCAGATGGAAGAATAGCCAGGTACAAAGCTAGACTAGTAGTCAAAGGTTATGCCCAGACGCATGGCATAGATTATGATGAGACATTTAGTCCGGTGACAAAGATGTCAACCATAAGGACAGTGGTTGCTATAGCAGCATCAAAAGGATGGAAGCTAAGTCAATTGGATATAAAGAATGCATTTCTAAATGGATATATATCAGATGAAGTTTACATGGAACAACCTGAAGGGTTTGTAAATTCCAGTTACCCAAATCATGTTTGTAGATTAAGAAGAGCACTCTATGGATTGAAACAAGCTCCAAGAGCTTGGAATTATAGACTTGTGAAGTATCTCAATGATCTTCTAGGAGATAAGCTTGTCACTTGGTGTTCAAAGAAGAAGCATACAGTGGCTTTATCGTCAACAGAAGCAGAATATAAAGGACTTGTGGAAGCAGCTAAAGAAGTGATATGGATGCATACCTTGTTCAAAAGCATGGGTATTGATCAAGGTATACCTATCATACGTGGAGATAATATGAGTTTGTTGTATCTTGCAGCAAATCCAGTATTTCATGCAAGAACAAAGCACATAGAGATTCAATATCATTTCTTGAGGCAAAAGGTAATGGAGAAGGAGATTGAAATAGTATACACTCCTACGAAAGATCAGATTGCAGATATTCTGACAAAGAGCTTGGATGAAGTAAAGACAAGCAAATTCAAAGAAATGGCAAGAATAAAAGAAAAGAAGAATATATGAAAGATCAAAGGAAGCTAATTAGTGATTGAGGGGGAGCTGTTGGAGATTCACTCACTAATTAGACATTAAGACCTGAAGATGTATGAAGGATAAAGAAAGACAAAGAAAAGCAAAAACAAAGCATTCAGAAAAATCAAAGCCTTAGTGAAGGGACAAATTCACGCCTATAATATATAGCATAGAAACTTCTAGAATTACGAGTTTTCTGAATCTCGGATCAAAATGTATATAAAAGAGTTGAGAGAGTGTTTAGATATATATAGAAAGAAGAGGCTGAGTGAGCCTAAGATAGCCAGAGAGAGAGGCTTAGAAAGTGCACGTATGTAGAGATGAATGATAGAACCTGAACAGTCGGGAATTCATCTGAGAGAGATGGTAAGGAGAAACTACTCAGCATAGGAGACTTTTCCATGGCTATGAGCAAAGGAAGGCTAAGCCATTTTGTACACATCTTCTCTAATAGAAAACACATGTTTGTGTGGAAAGTTTGAGTGCATTCTTCTTGTGTGAAGAAATCTAAGTAATTTCATATTCCTGTGAAAGTTAGTTAACAGTTACACTTATCTAAGTACACGTTTTTCAGTACTTCTACAAGTTAGATCTCGTAGTACAATATAAAGTTTTTTCATGAATGATAGCTTAACATGAAGCTAGTAGTCTCAACTACAAACTAATCAAAGAGTTTGTAAGTTTTGGCACATTTAAGTGGTAGAAAGAATATCCAATAGTAAGTGAACAAAGGATTGTAAAGACTTAAGTAAGTCAGATCAGAATTGAAGTTTGAAGGAAAGAAAAGTTTTCGGTAAAGTGAATTTTTAGATTTCACTAAACTTAGTTGTAAAGTTTTAAGTTTCAGAAAGGTTGCTAAGCTACTGATGATTATAGAGGTGTTCTAATATCACTCTAGCTTAGTTCTTGTTGTGAGGTGATAAAATTCCGCAGCTTAGTTTGTTAAGCTTTTGTCGCATCGACGTGAACAATCATGCTAGCAAAGAAGACCATCTCATGGATGTCAAAGAAACAACCAATAGTGGCTCTCTCATCAACCGAAGCTGAGTATAGATGCTTAGCACAAGTATCCTGTGAGCTTATGTGGCTCAAGATGTTGTTTGTTGATCTTGATTTGCAGGTTAAGCAAGTACCTATTTTTTTGACAACATAAGTAGCATATGCTTTGCTCAAAATCTGGTGTTCCATGCAAGGTCGAAGCATATAGAAGTGCATTACCACTTTATCAGAAAGAAGATCATGTCAAAGGATGTCAAGGTGGAGCATGTCAATACAAAGGACCAATATGCAGATATGTTTACCAAAGCACTGGATGGAGTAAAGCTACAACACTTCAAAGCATGCATTGGAATGAAGGAACTAGGCATTGAGAGTTGAGGGGGAGTGTTGAAAATCAAGTCTCAATCATGAAAAAAGGCTCAACAAAAAACTTTTGCAAGTGGACCAATAAAAAAGGAGGATTCAAAGTCATGGAATAAAGTTAGAAGCGCCACAAAACTCAATCAAATTCAAATCTCATCAAATCAGTGTTGGAGTTAGACGTCTGCGGAAGCACGCGAACAGCACAAGGAAGAAGAAGAAGCTTGGAGCACAACACACAAGACTGAATGTATTACTAGAGAATGTACAAAGATAAGTAGCCCATTAGGGCAATCGGCGTATATACAAGCCGGGGGAAAAAAACCTCCTAAAGAGGGAAAAAAGTGCCCCGGCAGTCCTAGAGTGTTCACACACATCACTACCTAAATATATCAACAAATCCCCCCTGGGAGTGATGCGGTGAACAAGGAGCTGGCACTCATGTATAAGGAAGTGCCAAGCTATGTGGAAATCACTCCACAAAAGGAAGTAAGCCCAAAGCTTTGCGGAAAGCTTCAAACTTCTCCCTAGGCAGAGCCTTCGTGAAAAGGTCTGCAATGTTCTCCTGCGTGGGCACATATGCCAAGCTGATCTCCCCAGCAGAGAACCTCTCCCTGACATAGTGATAATGCACCTCAATGTGCTTAGTGCGAGCATGGAACACAGGATTCCTCGCAACTGCCAATGCGCTCTGACTGTCAGTGAAGATGGTGGTGGCAGAAGACTGGCCAACACCCAAATCAGCCATAAGGCGTCTGAGCCACACACACTCAACAGTCGCTGTGAAAGCTGCCCTATACTCAGCCTCACAACTGGAAGTGGCCACAGTAGGCTGCTTCTTGCTCAACCAAGATATACATGAGCTACCAAGCATGAAGCAAAAACCACTGGTGGACACACGAGTGTCATAGCAACCAGCCCAATCTGAGTCAGAAAAAGCATGCAAATCTGGCGGTAGTGATCCCCCCTTGGGATAAAACAACCCAAGTAGCCGAGTACCACTCAAGTAGCGAAAGATGCGCTTAACCGCTTTCCAATGCGTGACTCCTAGGCAATGCATAAACCTGCTCATCTGTGAGACAGCAAACTGAATATCTGGCCGAGTAATGCATAAGTAAATCAAGCATCCAACAGCCTGCTGATAGAGAACAGCATCAAATGCATCTCCAGCATCATGAAGACTCAATCGTAAACCTGTCTCCATAGGAGTGGCAATAGGCTTACAGTCTTCAAGGCCAAAACGCTGCAATAATGTGTCAATATATTGCGTTTGACACAAAGCCATTCCACCATCAACTTGCATAAACTGAATGCCCAAATAGTGATGCAAATGCCCCAAATCAGACATCTCAAATGAGGCATGCAAATCAGCCTTGAAATCAGCAATATGCTTCTCAAGAGGACCAGTGAGCAGCATGTCGTCTACATAGACAACAATGATCAGAAGCACATCATTAGCACGCTTAACATATAAGGTGCTTTCAGTTGGACTGTTCTCAAAACCATGTGCAATCAGATAGGCATGTATTTTCTCATACCAAGCACGTGGTGCTTGCTTTAAACCATATAACGCCTTCTTTAACCTGCACACCTGGTTTTCATGCCCTTTCTGCACAAAGCCACGGGGCTGAAAAACATACACTTCTTCATGCAAGTCACCATTCAGAAATGCTGTTTTAATGTCCAACTGATGTACATTCCAACCATGATGGGCTGCAAGTGCACAAATGCTCCGAACAGTAGTCATACGGCATGTAGGTGCAAAGGTCTCATCAAAATCAATGCCTCTTTCCTGTGCATAACCCTTTGCAACAAGCCTAGCCTTATACCTGTCAACTGTACCATCAGGTTTACGCTTCAGCTTGTATACCCACTTAGTGCCAATGGCCTTCTTGCCAGGAGGCAAGTCACATAAAGACCATGTACCATTCTTCATTATAGCATCATATTCAGATTGCATAGCAGCCATCCAATTTTCTGAATTTTGTGCTTCATCAAAAGAAACAGGCTCATTCTCATCACAGAGACTAGATGCAGCCATAGCATAGCAATCTGATGCAAAGGAGGCACTATGAGAGCCTGAACGAGTACGATATGACAAAGGAGCATCTAATTTGCTGTCACGCAAAGTCTGCACCAGCCATTTTGGCATAGTTTTTGCCTGCTCAATATCAGCTCTCTCATCAACAAGTGCATCATGTAAATCTGCATCAGAAATGGAATGATCTGCATCATCATATGAAACCTGCAAAGGCTGAGAAGTTGCCTCATTAGGACCAGCACTAGCCTGTCCACCTGTAAAAAGAGGCATCAAAGTATCATACATGTCTTTGGAGCTAACAGATGTCTCCTTAGTACATGAAAGCAATGGCTGAATAGCATCTTCCACAAAGACAACATCACGGCTAACCAGAATGCGTTTAGTCTGTGGATGATACAGACGATAGCCTTTACTTTCAGAACTGTACCCAACAAAAATACATTTTACTGCCTTATCATCCAATTTTCTGCGATGTTGTTCAGGCACTAATGCATATGCCAAACAACCAAAAACACGCAGATGAGCAACAGATGGCTTGCGGTCATGCCAAGCCTCATATGGAGTGATAGACTGCAACGCTTTAGTGGGACACCTGTTCAGTACATATGCTGCACACATGACAGCCTCAAGCCAGAAACTATGTGGTAAAGCCTGACTTTTGACCATGCACCTCGCCATCTCCATGAGTGACCTGTTCTTTCGTTCAGCAACTCCATTCTGTTGAGGTGTATACGGCACTATACACTGGTGTTTTATCCCACGTTCAGCCAGAAATGCATTAAAATCTGAAGACATATATTCCCCCCCTCGATCAGAACGGAGGGTGCCCATTTTACATGCTGACAGATTTTCAGCCAAAACCATAAACTGTTTGAAGCACATGAACACTTCGGACTTTGCTTTGAGTGGATATACCCATGCATGCCTGGAAAAATCATCAATGAAAGTCACGAAGTAAAGGTAATTTCCAAAAGAGGGTGTCTGCATAGGACCACAGACATCACTATGTACAAGCTGCAATTTCTGCGTAGCCCGAACTGAACCATCTTTTGGAAAGGAAGAACGCTACATTTTGCCCAAAATACAGCCTTCACAAACATGTTTTCCAGGTGCCTCAAGTTTGGGCAAAGAGGACACCATTTCAGATTTCTGCAGGCGTAACAAACTAGCAAAATTCAGATGACCAAAGCGTGCATGCCAAAGCTTTGCATCTGACATAGCCTGAGAATCATGAACTGCACATGCCGAATCATTCACAGATCTTTCATAGTCTATGAGCTTATACAGCCCACGACATAAAATGCCAGAAGCAATAATCACATCGCCATTTGAGAGATCATGGACTGTACACCTGTCATCAACAAATTTCACAACCAAGCCAATCTTGGCTAATGCAGAAACTGATAACAGATTCTTTTTGATCCCTGGCACAAATAAAGCATCTGACAAAGTGAAAGAACTACCATCAGCAGTAGTCAGAATGATCTTACCAACTCCCATAACAGGATAAGAGGAGTTATTGGCGCATGTGACAGTATTCCCTGTAGGGGCAGGCTCGAGTGAAGAGAAGAAACTGCGCTGCGAGGTAATATGTTTGGTCGCCCCACTGTCAAAGTACCAAACATCTGAGTCTACTGCAGACATGCACTGATCATGAGAAGATGGGTCAAAACTGCAGACAGTAGTAAACGCCCATTCTTCTTCCTGCACAAGATTTGCAGACTCGGTTTTTGGTGTAGAGGCCTCTGCAACAACCATTCCAGCCTCTTTCTTCTTTGCCTCTTTAGCAGCCAGTTTTGGACAGTTCTTTATAATATGATCATTTCCTTTACAGTACTTTCAGAACAATTTCTGCTTTTCTGATTTCTTTTCATCTTTATCCTGGTTCTTCGATTGTGCAGCATTTGCAGATTTCTGCTTACTAGTAGAAGAGCTCCATTTTCCTTTGCCCTTCTGACTAGCCAGAAAAGCTTGATCTGCAACACGCATAATGGACCTGTTCTGCCTGGACTGATCTTCCTGCAACAGAACAGAGACTAATTCCTCAAATGACAAGGCATTCGGATTGCCTTTCATCATCAACCGAAGAGTAGAGGCAAAACTCTGATATGAATCAGGAAGACCATTCAGAACGGTCTGCACAAGTGAACTATCTGGTATAACCTCGTCAGCAGAAATCAATTGTTCCTTCAGGTCTTTGATCTTTGTAAGAAAACTGTCCATAGAATCACCTTCATTCATGTGCTCACTCTCCAACTGTTTTCGGAGATAAGCAACACGAGCCTCATTCCTAGCCTGGTACAAAGTGGTAAGTGTATCCCAAGCATCCTTTGCTGTTCTGCAAGAGCGAATATGAGGAATAATGGCACGTTTGACAGACAAAGCTATCAATGCATGTGCCTGGGCATCTCTGCCATCCCAACGAATCTGCTCTGCAGTAGGTGCAACAGAAACAGTAGCACGAACAGGAATCTGCGGAATATCATCTTCGACACCATCTTCATCAGCTCCAACACCTGTATTTGCAGTACCTGTCGTTACAGGTGTAACAGGACGTCTTTCAACACCCTGCACAATGTTCCACAATCCTTTTGCAACCAGTACATGTTGCATCATATAAGCCCATAATGGGTAGTTGGTACCATCCAACTTATCCTCAACAGCCAACATACGGAATACATCACTGCTTTCAGCCATGGCCGGTGACTAAAATACCTTGATGCAGAAAATTGACTGTATCTAAAAAGTTGAACGGAACTGCCCAAACGAGTTCTGCTAGACCTGTAGCAGACTTCAAGACGCTTAAACTGGCGAACAGAAACTGGTATATACCTTTGGCACAAAAGGACGAAATAGCCTGCACAAGCACTGCGATAGTGCGTTCGGAGGCCGAAAGGAGCTCAGATCGCGATTTCGGCACGACAAAGCAAAGCTGTTTTGATCTCGGAAACACCCTGAGTATGCTCACCAAATTTCGTGCGAATCTGAGACTGCAAACGGAGGAGTGTCGACGGCGCCCTAGAAGAAGCGACGACCTGCTCTGATACCAATTGTTGGAGTTAGACGTCTGCGGAAGCACGCGAACAGCACAAGGAAGAAGAAGAATCTTGGAGCACAACACACAAGACTGAATGTATTACTAGAGAATGTACAAAGATAAGTAGCCCATTAGGGCAATCGGCGTATATACAAGCCGGGGGAAAAAAACCTCCTAAAGAGGGAAAAAAGTGCCCCGGCAGTCCTAGAGTGTTCACACACATCACTACCTAAATATATCAACAATCAGCCACCAAAAAGTGCACCTAAAATGGTTGGTGGGTGGTTCGCTAGATTGTAGGAAAAATGAAACTCTATATAAGCATCATCCCACCTTTGTTTCTTGAGTTGTATTCATTCCACAAGTTTCCCACTTATTTTAGTTAAGTCATAAACTCCAGCAAGCAGTCCCCATGCTTGCTTACCTCATTTTCTCATGATTTTGCTCCTCTCTATCTAGAGGTGTAGTAAGGCTTTTCCAAATCTAATTGTACTAGATTGCAGAGCACTATTTGCTCTCTCATTGTACTCATTTTCATTGATTTCAAGGTTCCTTTGGTCTCTCATATAGTGCCTTGAACTTTGCCAAAGTTTCATGTTATTTGGTTGAGTGAGTTGTGAGACATTGCCAACTTTGTGAAGGTATATCTGTGCAGATAGACAAAAAGTATTGCAAACAGGTAGCCTGTTTTGCAGAGGGTAGTTCTCCTAGTTGGAATATGAATTTGGTGATTTAAAGCTTGTTGGGTAGCTCTTATGCAACAAAGAGGTAGCTTGTTTTGCAGAGGGTAGCTCTCCCTGTTGGAATATGAATTTTAGTGATTTAAAGCTTGTTGGGTAGCTCTTATAATATACTGTAAGTCTACAAAATTTCTTTTGAAGTCTTTGTACTGGTGTAGAGAAAAGTTCAAAACAATGAGCATATATTACTGCTTGTGGACCTAGTGGAGGGCAGCCATCTTCCATTGTTGCATTGGGGTGTTAGAATCATCCCCCATCATTTGGACACCATT
This sequence comes from Ceratopteris richardii, assembly GCA_020310875.1. NCBI lineage: Eukaryota > Viridiplantae > Streptophyta > Polypodiopsida > Polypodiales > Pteridaceae > Ceratopteris > Ceratopteris richardii. Next base: position 105,546,991 of record CM035441.1, on the reverse strand, counting down.
TCCATATTTCCATTGGTTTCCTCAAGCTTCACTGTGGTTGATCCTTAATGCAATGATGATGCTCATCAACTTTTGGGCCCCCGTTAATGTAAAATGATTTGATTAAACTTCCATTATCATCTTCACTAGAGAAAAGGAGGTTATCTGCTATTTCTTCTTCTCTCTCTCCAATTTTAGTTTAACACGAGTAGTTGTTCCTAAAATTACATAGCTCTCTAGGGTGCTTCCAAACTCGGCCTGCTTATTCACTATAGCAGTGCCTGTGGTGAATTTTTGAGACAAGCATATTCTTTGATCGAGTGATGCCATTGTTGCAATTGCATTTTTTGAAAGATGATGTCCGTCATCAAAAGACTTGGGCTTGGTCAATGCATCTTTACCAAGGTCATAACCCTTCAATAGCATCGTGGAGAAGACACATTCATCTTTTCTCGCACATACAAGAACAAAGAGCACTTTGTATTAGAGCCATGATTTTTTTTTTTCAATTGTCTTCTGTTCCACTTCTCCTGCAACTTTGGTCACCTTGCCAAATGCTCCAGTAATCCAAGTAGCACTTCACAATATATGTTTTTTCTTCATCAATGTAGAGCTTGCACTACTGACCTTCTCGGCTTCTTGTGAGTAAGCACCCTCTATCTACTGCCAAGAATCCTCTGTCCTCTTATGTTGCTTCCTTCTGCATGGAAAAGTTTTCATGAAGATTAGTCTACATTGAGGTCCGCACCCCTTGAAGCTTTCACATGTTCTCCTCCACGGAGAGGTCACAACACTGTTAAAGCCTCTTGACCTTGATGGATATGTTGGTGCATTTTGCCCAAGCCTAAATGCTTGATATATTTGATATTATCCTCTTTTGTAAGTCACATGAGTAGTCATGTGAACACCTCTTGTAAAAGAGTTCATTTTTATCTCTTGTAATTGAAAAAAGAAAAAGGAAGAGTATAGCTTACCTCATCCATGATGTAAAAGAAAAGTCGTGGCCCTATCTACCTAAAATCATGAATTTTGGAGCTGAGGGAATATCTCCTAACTTTGGGGATCACTTTTAGGTGGAGCCATTCGAATTCGAATTCAAAACTCCCTCCAAGAATAGCTATAAAAGGAGCAAGAAGGAAGAGGCGATTAGCAAGCCTTGTACGTGACCACTTCATGTCATTTTGTAGAGATTGAAGAGCTTACTCCATAGCTCTATCATTCTACTCCCATTGTGCAAAGGTTCATTGCCAATGTGGTTGTAATCATATGTGAATCTATACATTTATTATCATCTACTTCTCTGTTTTGTTCTCTGCTATACTCACTCAGAGCAGTACCTTTAGAAGGTCATATCTCGAGTTTTACTTAACTTTTTTCAGTGATTTAACTTGTACTGTTTACTTTGTGTATATAAATTATCAAGGTCATTGGATTAATATTTCTGGAGATATATGCATTTTACTGCTCACTGGTCTATCTCTCCAGAGCCCCGAGCATTGTGGGAATGTTCCAGAAATTGATGAAACTTGTTCTCAGTGCTCAGTCGATCATTTGAAGTGTTTTAACTTGTATTGGGAAGCTTGCTAAGTCTATTTTCTATGCCCAAAAGGAATTTTTTGTAATTCCTACCAGGTTGAGAGCACTGTTCATTTTTTCCAGCCGGTGTATGTCCAAAAATAGCAAGTTTTGGGAGCTAGTCATTTCGCAACTAGTCTGTCTTGACTTAAACTTTTGGGATACATGTTCCAAAGTACTTGGCTGATATTTTGGTGAATTTAGGAAGCTCAAAGGGTCTTCTAATCAACTCTGAAGTCTCAGTTGGCTGGTGTGAAGCTGGTTGTAGCGGCACCTACTCATCTTTGGATTGCATCCACCATCTCTCTTCACAGTGGTATCAGAGCATAGTCAAGCAACATGGGAGATGGATTTCCATCAACAATTGACAAATTGGATCGAAACAACTACCCGGCATGGTCTCTAAGGATGGAGGCTTACCTTCAAGGGAGGAATCTATATGGATTCATATCCGCAGATGAAGCAATGCCAACCATGAGGAACAAAGGGCAACCATCACATGAAGAAGTGGAAGGACTTTCGAATTGGTGTTCGAAGGATGCACTTGCAAGGTCCTATATTCTAAACTCAATCTCTGATTTTCTTTTACCTCATGTCAAGGGATGCAAGACATCAAGAGAGACCTGGAATGCACTTGCTTCTTTCTTCTCTTCCAACACTCGAGCAAGGAAGAACCAATTGTGGATGGAGTTCACAACAATGAAGAGAAGCCCGAAGCAAAATGTGACGGATTATGTCACAAAGATGAAGGAGATTTCCGACCAACTTGGAAGCATTGGAGAGGTAATTGAAGAGGAGCAAATAATAAGACAAATCATGAATGGAATCAAAGCAGACGACAAGTGGGAGTCATTCACAACAACCATGGATTCATACATGGATATGCATGTACCCGACCTCAACACACTCATGGGCCAACTCTTCACTCATGAAGCAAAGATTAGCAAAGGTGGTGAGTCCTCAAGAGGTAACCAAACTTCAACCTTATATTTTGATAAAGCTAAGGTCAAGGACAAGTCAAAGAATAGGAAGAATGAAGATGAAGGAAGCTCTTTCCAAGCAAACTTTGCAGGTAGAGGAAGAGCTAGAGGAAGAGGCAGAGGTGGAAAGCAAGGCAGGGGGAGATTCCAATCATCTCAACCTTGCAACATATGTGGCTTATCTAACCATACTACTGAAAAATGTTTTAGGAACCGGAGGAACTCAAGAGGAAGAGGATTCAATAGAGGTGGCTATGGATCAAATAGAGGTAGATACAATGGAGGCTACAACAACAACAACTACTACAACAACAATTACAACAACAACAACAACTATCATAGTGGCCATAGAGGAAGAAGAGATTACAATAACTATGCAGAGGACCAAAGTCAAGAAGATTCATTATTGATTATGAATCTATCAGCGAAGAAGGGTAAGGATGATGATCACATATTTTACATTGATTCTCGATGGTCGAACCATGTAGCAGGAAATGTGGCTTTACTTTCTGATTTGGAAGATCCTCATAACAAGCATGAAGTGCAGACAAGAGATGACACAAAGGACTCAGTGGAGAAGATAGGTAATGTGAAGACATCAGATGGGAATATGAACCTCTTAAGCAAAGTCTTGTATGTCCCTACAATTACCAAAAATTTAATAAGTGTTGGACAGATTGTTGAAAATGGATTGCAGATTAGATTCAATGGCTTTGGAGCGTATGTTGAAGACCCAAGGCAAGGCTTTCGAAGGATCGCGAAAGGAGAAAAGACAGGAAGGCTTTTCACTTTTGAAGTGGAAGATACAAAGAACATAGCTTTGTTTAGCTATGGATCTCAAACTCTAACAGAGTTGGAGATATGGCACAAAAGGCTTGCTCACATTGGTGAGAGGACACTCAAACAGATTTGCAGGGACCAAAGTGTACTTGGTTTGCCTAATATCACAAGGCAACAAATGATTTATAAGTGTGAAGCTTGTCAACTCGGCAAGGCTCATAGACAACCTTTCAATAAGAAAGGATATATGTATCAAAATCCTTTGGATCTAGTGCACACAGATGTGTGGGGTCCAAGTAAGGAGCCATCTATATCAGGCTCAAGATATTATGTGTCTTTCATAGATGATTGTAGCAGGTGGACCATTCTGTTTTTCATGAAGCACAAGGATGAAGTGTTTAATTGCTTTAAGAAGTATATTGCTCTTGTTGAAAACCAAACAGGTAGGACTTTGAAAAGACTCAGATCAAATGGTGGAGGAGAATACTTTTCTTCTGAATTTGATGCCTTCTTGCATGAAAGAGGCATTAAAAGGGAAGTCACTACAAGGTATACACCCGAACTCAATGGTGTAGCAGAGAGGAGGAACAGAGCTATTGTCGAAGCTGCAAGGTCCATGCTCAACGAAAAGGGATTGCCGAACTACCTATGGGCAGAGGCTGTGTCTACAGCCACATATCTCATAAATAGACTTCCATCTAAGTCACTAGATGGAACCACTCCATATGAAGTGTGGAATGGAAGAAGACCTAGTCTAGAGCATTGCAAAATCTTTGGATGCTTAGCCTATGCTCACATTCCTTCTCAAGTAAGAGGGAAATTGGATCCCAAGGCAGAGAAGTGCGTATTTATTCGTTATGACCAAAACCAAAAAGGATATAGATTGTACAATCCAACCAATAAAGGATTTTCTGTGAGTAGAGATGTAATTTTTGATGAAAACAAATCATGGTTTGATGATGACAGGAAAGTGAAGCTGCCATATGACTTGGATGAAGATTTTCCATCACTTCAACCAAAGGAGCCAAAGCAGATTGAAGAAAGTGATTCGGAGATTGACCTAGAAGACTTGGAAAGACTAAAGCTATGGAAGAACAAAGGTAAAGCAAAGATGCAGGATGCTACATATGGACCCGAGAGCTCACATCAACCACTTAGAAGGTCTTCAAGGGAGAAGAAGAAACCAGAAAGGTTTGGTTATGATACTTCTTTGGTCACCAAGCACTCAATCTACATTGCAAAGGATTCAACCAATGAAGAACCTACGACATTCGAAGAAGCACAAAGCAAGAAAGCTTGGAGAGATGCAATGGACGAAGAAATGGAAGCCTTGAAGGAGAATGCCACTTGGGAGCTTGTACCTAACAAGCCATCTATGAAGGTAATTGGATCTCGATGGATATACAAAATCAAGAGGAATCCAGATGGAAGTATAAATAGACACAAAGCAAGGTTAGTTGCTAAAGGGTTTGCTCAAACCCATGGTATTGATTATGAGGAGACTTTCTCTCCTGTTGCAAAAATGCCTACAATTAGGGTTCTCATTAGTCTTGCTGCATCTAGAAATTGGAATCTTTATCAACTTGATGTAAAGAATGCTTTCTTGAATGGATGGATTTCTGAGGAAGTGTATATGGCACAACCTCCTGGATATGAGGATGCACATCATCCTAACTATGTATGCAAACTAAAGAAAGCTTTGTATGGATTGAAGCAAGCTCCAAGAGCTTGGAATTTCAGATTGGTGACTTATTTGCAGGACCAAGGATTCAAAGCTAGCAAGGCGGATACCTCTTTGTTCATAAAGAGGAATGGATCTGAAGTGATCTATTTATGTGTGTATGTTGATGATATTATTATCACAGGCAATGATCTTGAAGGAATCAAACAAGTAAAGGCTCAAATGAAGGACGAGTTCAAAATAAGTGACCTCGGACCACTCACTTATTTTCTTGGATTGGAGTTGATCTACACAGATTCAGGTATATACATCACACAAAGGAAGTATGTCCATGACATGCTCGTCAAGTTCAAGATGGAAAATACAAAGTGTGCAGGTACACCTATGGAGCAAAATCATAAGCTTAGTGCTTATGAAGGAGAGCCAATTGAAGACATCACAAGCTATCAAAGCTTGGTTGGAAGTTTGAACTATGCAACACTCACAAGGGTGGATATATGCTATAGTGTTAGCATATTGAGTCAGTTTATGCATAAGCCAAGAAGACCACATGTGGAAGCGGCCAAGAGAGTCCTCAAGTACCTAAAGGGGACCATGAATGAAGGTTTGTTCTATTCATATACTTCATATATTGAGCTAAAGGTCTATTCAGATGCAGATTGGGCCGGATCTAAAGATGATAGAAGAAGCACATCAGGATATATATCATTTGCAGGTTCAAAAAATCATTTCTTGGTCATCGAAGAAGCAACCAACCGTGGCATTATCTTCTACCGAAGCTGAATATAGAGGTTTGGCTAATGCAACTCAAGAAATCATGTGGTTAAAGTCTTTGTACACAGATCTTGGACTTCATTCTTCAACACCTCACATTTTTGGTGACAACACAAGCTCACTACATCTAGCAGCTAATCCGGTATACCATGCTAGAACTAAGCATATTGAAGTCCACTACCATTATGTAAGGGAGAAGCTAATGAGCAAGGATATTCAACTATCTTATGTCTCTACAGATATGCAATGTGCAGACATGTTGACTAAAGCTCTTGATGGTACGAAGTTAAGTAGATTCAAGTTGATGATTGGCTTCCAGGAAATCAAGGACAATTGAAGACTTATTTGGAGGCCAAGCATGTTAGGCTTGAGGGGGAGCTGTTGGGGCATTTTGCCCAAGCCTAAATGCTTGATATATTTGATATTATCCTCTTTTGTAAGTCACATGAGTAGTCATGTGAACAGCTCTTGTAAAAGAGTTCATTTTTATCTCTTGTAATTGAAAAACGAAAAAGGAAGAGTATAGCTTACCTCATCCATGATGTAAAAGAAAAGTCATGGCCCTATCTACCTAAAATCACGAATTTTGGAGCTGAGGGAATATCTCCTAACTTTGGGGATCACTTTTAGGTGGAGCCATTCGAATTCGAATTCAAAACTCCCTCCAAGAATAGCTATAAAAGGAGCAAGAAGGAAGAGGCGATTAGCAAGCCTTGTACGTGACCACTTCATGTCATTTTGTAGAGATTGAAGAGCTTACTCCATAGCTCTATCATTCTACTCCCATTGTGCAAAGGTTCATTGCCAATGTGGTTGTAATCATATGTGAATCTATACATTTATTATCATCTACTTCTCTGTTTTGTTCTCTGCTATACTCACTTAGAGCAGTACCTTCAGAAGGTCATATCTCGAGTTTTACTTAACCTTTTTCAGTTATTTAACTTGCGGTGGATAGCTTGTACTGTCTACTGTGTGTATATAAATTTTCATAGTCATTGGATTAATATTTTTGGAGATATATGCATTTTACTGCTCACTGGTCTATCTCTGCAGAGCCCCGAGAATTGTGGGAATGTTCCAGAAATTGATGAAACTTGTTCTCAGTGCTCAGTCCATCATTTGAAACTTGTATTGGTAAGCTTGGTAAGTCTATTTGTTATGCCCAAAAGGAATGTTTCTAATTCCTACCAGGTTGAGAGCACTGTTCATTTTTTCCAGCACGTATATGTCCAAAAATAGCAAGTTTTGGGAGCTAGTCATTTCGCAACTAGTCTGTCTTGACTTAAACTTTTGGGATACATGTTCCAAAGTACTTGGCTGATATTTTGGTGAATTAAGGAAGCTCAAAGGGTCTACTAATCAACTCTGAAGTCTCAGTTGGCTGGTGTGAAGCTGGTTGTAGCGGCACCTACTCATCTTTGGATTGCATCCACCATCTCTCTTCACAGTGGTATCAGAGCATAGTCAAGCAACATGGGAGATGGATTTCCATCAACAATTGACAAATTGGATCGAAACAACTACCCGGCATGGTCTCTAAGGATGGAGGCTTACCTTCAAGGGAGGAATCTATATGGATTCATATCCGGAGATGAAGCAATGCCAACCATGAGGAACAAAGGGCAACCATCACATGAAGAAGTGGAAGGACTTTCGAATTGGTGTTCGAAGGATGCACTTGCAAGGTCCTATATTCTAAACTCAATCTCTGATTTTCTTTTACCTCATGTCAAGGGATGCAAGACATCAAGAGAGACCTGGAATGCACTTGCTTCTTTCTTCTCTTCCAACACTCGAGCAAGGAAGAACCAATTGTGGATGGAGTTCACAAAAATAAAGAGAAGCCCGAAGCAAAATGTGACTGATTATGTCACAAAGATGAAGGAGATTTCCGACCAACTTGGAAGCATTGGAGAGGTAATTGAAGAGGAGCAAATAATAAGACAAATCATGAATGGAATCAAAGCAGACGACAAGTGGGAGTCATTCACAACAGCCATGGATTCATACATGCATATGCATGTACCCGACCTCAACACACTCATGGGCCAACTCTTCACTCATGAAGCAAAGATTAGCAAAGGTGGTGAGTCCTCAAGAGGTAATCAAACTTCTGCCTTATATTCTGATAAAGCTAAGGTCAAGGACAAGTCAAAGAATAGGAAGAATGAAGATGAAGGAAGCTCTTTCCAAGCAAACTTTGCAGGTAGAGGAAGATCTAGAGGAAGAGGCAGAGGTGGAAAGCAAGGCAGGGGGAGATTCCAATCATCTCAACCTTGCAACATATGTGGCTTATCTAACCATACTACTGAAGAATGTTTTAGGAACCCGAGGAACTCAAGAGAAAGAGGATTCAATAGAGGTGGCTATGGATCAAATAGAGGTAGATACAATGGAGGCTACAACAACAACAACTACTACAACAACAATTACAACAACAACAACAACTATCAAAGTGGCCATAGAGGAAGAAGAGATTACAATAACTATGCAGAGGACCAAAGTCAAGAAGATTCATTATTGATTATGAATCTATTAGCGAAGAAGGGTAAGGATGATGATCACATATTTTACATTGATTCTGGATGCTCGAACCATGTAGCAGGAAATGTGGCTTTACTTTCTGATTTGGAAGATCCTCATAACAAGCATGAAGTGCAGACAGGAGATGACACAAAGCACTCAGTGGAGAAGATAGGTAATGTGAAGACATCAGATGGGAATATGAACCTCTTAAGCAAAGTCTTGTATGTCCCTACAATTACCAAAAATTTAATAAGTGCTGGACAGATTGTTGAAAAAGGATTGCAGGTTAGATTCAATGGCTTTGGAGCATATGTTGAAGACCCAAGGCAAGGCTTTCGAAGGATCGCGAAAGGAGAAAAGATTGGAAGGCTTTTCACTTTTGAAGTGGAAGATACAAAGAACATAGCTTTGTTTAGCTATGGATCTCAAACTCTAACAGAGTTGGAGATATGGCACAAAAGGCTTGCTCACATTGGTGAGAGGACACTCAAACAGATTTGCAGGGACCAAAGTGTACTTGGTTTGCCTAATATCACAAGGCAACACATGATTTATAAGTATGAAGCTTGTGAACTCGGCAAGGCTCATAGACAACCTTTCAATAAGAAAGGATATATGTATCAAAATCCTTTGGATCTAGTGCACACAGATGTGTGGGGTCCAAGTAAGGAGCCATCTATATCAGGCTCAAGATATTATGTGTCTTTCATAGATGATTGTAGCAGGTGGACCATTCTGTTTTTCATGAAGCACAAGGATGAAGTGTTTAATTGCTTTAAGAAGTATATTGCTCTTGTTGAAAACCAAACAGGTAGGACTTTGAAAAGACTCAGATCAGATGGTGGAGGAGAATACTTTTCTTCTGAATTTGATGCCTTCTTGCATGAAAGAGGCATTAAAAGGGAAGTCACTACAAGGTATACACCCGAACTCAATGGTGTAGCAGAGAGGAGGAACAGAGCTATTGTCGAAGCTGCAAGGTCCATGCTCAACGAAAAGGGATTGCCGAACTACCTATGGGCAGAGGCTGTGTCTACAGCCACATATCTCATAAATAGACTTCCATCTAAGTCACTAGATGGAACCACTCCATATGAAGTGTGGAATGGAAGAAGACCTAGTCTAGAGCATTGCAAAATCTTTGGATGCTTAGCCTATGCTCACATTCCTTTTCAAGTAAGAGGGAAATTGGATCCCAAGGCAGAGAAGTGCGTATTTATTCGTTATGACCAAAACCAAAAAGGATATAGATTGTACAATCCAACCAATAAAGGATTTTCTGTGAGTAGAGATGTAATTTTTGATGAAAACAAATCATGGTTTGATGATGACAGGAAAGTGAAGCTGCCATATGACTTGGATGAAGATTTTCCATCACTTCAACCAAAGGAGCCAAAGCAGATTGAAGAAAGTGATTCGGAGATTGACCTAGAAGACTTGGAAAGACTAAAGCTATGGAAGAACAAAGGTAAAGCAAAGATGCAGGATGCTACATATGGACCCGAGAGCTCACATCAACCACTTAGAAGGTCTTCAAGGGAGAAGAAGAAACCAGAAAGGTTTGGTTATGATACTTCTTTGGTCACCAAGCACTCAATCTACATTGCAAAGGATTCAACCAATGAAGAACCTACGACATTCGAAGAAGCACAAAGCAAGAAAGCTTGGAGAGATGCAATGGATGAAGAAATGGAAGCCTTGAAGGAGAATGACACTTGGGAGCTTGTACCTAACAAGCCATCTATGAAGGTAATTGGATGTCGATGGATATACAAAATCAAGAGGAATCCAGATGGAAGTATAAATAGACACAAAGCAAGGTTAGTTGCTAAAGGGTTTGCTCAAACCCATGGTATTGATTATGAGGAGACTTTCTCTCCTGTTGCAACAATGCCTACAATTAGGGTTCTCATTAGTCTTGCTGCATCTAGAAATTGGAATCTTTATCAACTTGATGTAAAGAATGCTTTCTTGAATGGATGGATTTCTGAGGAAGTGTATATGGCACAACCTCCTGGATATGAGGATGCACATCATCCTAACTATGTATGCAAACTAAAGAAAGCTTTGTATGGATTGAAGCAAGCTCCAAGAGCTTGGAATTTCAGATTGGTGACTTATTTGCAGGACCAAGGATTCAAAGCTAGCAAGGCGGATACCTCTTTGTTCATAAAGAGGAATGGATCTGAAGTGATCTATTTATGTGTGTATGTTGATGATATTATTATCACAGGCAATGATCTTGAAGGAATCAAACAAGTAAAGGCTCAAATGAAGGAGGAGTTCAAAATAAGTGACCTCGGACCACTCACTTATTTTCTTGGATTGGAGTTGATCTACACAGATTCAGGTATATACATCACACAAAGGAAGTATGTCCATGACATGCTCGTCAAGTTCAAGATGGAAAATACAAAGTGTGCAGGTACACCTATGGAGCAAAATCATAAGCTTAGTGCTTATGAAGGAGAGCCAATTGAAGACATCACAAGCTATCAAAGCTTGGTTGGAAGTTTGAACTATGCAACACTCACAAGGGTGGATATATGCTATAGTGTTAGCATATTGAGTCAGTTTATGCATAAGCCGAGAAGACCACATATGGAAGCGGCCAAGAGAGTCCTCAAGTACCTAAAGGGGACCATGAATGAAGGTTTGTTCTATTCATATACTTCAAATATTGAGCTAAAGGTCTATTCAGATGCAGATTGGGCCGGATCTAAAGATGATAGAAGAAGCACATCAGGATATATATCATTTGCAGGTTCAAAAAATCATTTCTTGGTCATCAAAGAAGCAACCAAGCGTGGCATTATCTTCTACCGAAGCTGAATATAGAGGTTTGGCTAATGCAACTCAAGAAATCATGTGGTTAAAGTCTTTGTACACAGATCTTGGACTTCATTCTTCAACACCTCACATTTTTGGTGACAACACAAGCTCACTACATCTAGCAGCTAATCCGGTATACCATGCTAGAACCAAGCATATTGAAGTCCACTACCATTATGTAAGGGAGAAGCTAATGAGCAAGGATATTCAACTATCTTATGTCTCTACAGATATGCAATGTGCAGACATGTTGACTAAAGCTCTTGATGGTACGAAGTTAAGTAGATTCAAGTTGATGATTGGCTTGCAGGAAATCAAGGACAATTGAAGACTTATTTGGAGGCCAAGCATGTTAGGCTTGAGGGGGAGCTGTTGGTGCATTTTGCCCAAGCCTAAATGCTTGATATATTTGATATTATCCTCTTTTGTAAGTCACATGAGTAGTCATGTGAACAGCTCTTGTAAAAGAGTTCATTTTTATCTCTTGTAATTGAAAAAAGCAAAAGGAAGAGTATAGCTTACCTCATCCATGATGTAAAAGAAAAGTCGTGGCCCTAGCTACCTAAAATCATGAATTTTGGAGCTGAGGGAATATCTCCTAACTTTGGGGATCACTTTTAAGTGGAGCCATTCGAATTCGAATTCAAAACTCCCTCCAAGAATAGCTATAAAAGGAGCAAGAAGGAAGAGGCGATTAGCAAGCCTTGTACGTGACCACTTCATGTCATTTTGTAGAGATTGAAGAGCTTACTCCATAGCTCTATCATTCTACTCCCCTTGTGCAAAGGTTCATTGCCAATGTGGTTGTAATCATATGTGAATCTATACATTTATTATCATCTACTTCTCTGTTTTGTTCTCTGCTATACTCACTTAGAGCAGCACCTTGAGAAGGTCATATCTCGAGTTTTACTTAACCGTTTTCAGTGATTTAACTTGCGTTGGATAGTTGTAGTGTCTACTTTGTGTATATAAATTTTCAACATCATTGGATTAATATTTTTGGAGATATATGCATTTTACTGCTCACTGGTCTATCTCTATAGAGCTCCGAGAATTGTGGGAATGTTCCAGAAATTGATGAAACTTGTTCTCAGTGCTCAGTCCATCATTTGAAGTGTTTTAACTTGGATTGGGAAGCTTGCTAAGTCTATTTGCTATTTCCAAAAGGAATGTTTCTAATTCCTACCAGGTTGAGAGCATTGTTCATTTTTTCCAGCAGGTGTATGTCCAAAAATAGCAAGTTTTGGGAGCTAGTCATTTCGTAACTAGTCTGTCTTGACTTAAACTTTTGGGATACATGTTCCAAAGTACTTGGCTGATATTTTGGTGAATTTAGGAAGCTCAAAGGGTCTACTAATCAACTCTGAAGTCTCAGTTGGCTGGTGTGAAGCTGGTTGTAGCGGCACCTACTCATCTTTGGATTGCATCCACCATCTCTCTTCACAGGATACTCTGATATGACTTCTCCATCTCCAAATGTCAGACTACAAGATCAAACTTCAGCTTCCTCTGTCTCAAAGTATGATCTCCTCAGAAGATAGATGTCTATTATGATCCTCTTTGACAAGAATTCTAAAGCCTTAGAAATACGTAAACACTTCTCTGACTGACTTTGATGCATACTCTAATGTGACTTCTAATCATCCTACCCATAGAGAACAACATTTGGACTCTACGACATGTAGTGCTAACCTCGAGAAACCTTTCCTCCTCCTTAGATGCACACATATGCTTCCATTTCCCTCACCAAAGCTCATCCAAAGCTCCCTCGCTGCCTCCTCCCTACTGTGTAGAGACAAAGCACGTTTCTTGATCGAGGTTCTCTCCTGTATTGCTGACAAAAAAAATAAAGAAGCACCTAAAAACCCCCTTTTTGTTATGTAATGCATAATCTTGACAAGCAACAACATAGGTAAACTTCATGTCTACAATTGCCTCAATGTTAGCCAACAAGTTATAAAGATTCCTATCATGTGGACCTTCACCAATATCATCTATGAACCCCCTTTTCACATCCTCAAGATGCGATATTTCAAAGAATGCTTGGTAGGCTAAAGCTTTCAGATAGTACATCATACCCACTTACAAGCTTCTAGAGCCGTGTTTTCAATCTCCCAAATCTCCTTGGACTCACATTTTATTCTCTGTAGAAAAAATGCTTCCATTCATCTGGATAAATTTATTGCGAGTAATACAAACTTGAAATGCCCTCTTCATTCTTTAATTGTAGTGCGCTTTTTATTAGATACAATCTCTTCTCCAAGGTAAGGAGTAAGTGTGAAAAGATGGATAGGTATGTGCTTGAAGATGAAAAGGTGTTGCAAAATCCTTGATCTACACCAGCCAAATAAACTCCAGAAGTATATGGTGGGCCCTTTTAGCTTGCCAATGGATGTATTAGACACCCTATGTACCTTGGAAGATCACTCTCAAAAAGATAGATCAAAACAGATAAGTTGGAGTTAGCTCAGAGGTGAAAACTTGGTATTCTTGGTTCATACACCTGTCCAGTGTTTTACATAATTCTCTGAGCACAGCAGAAATTACCTTAATTCCTCTTGGGGAAGTCTAGGTAACTTAAAGAGCGAACTTTCAAGAGTAATCTCATCAAAAATAATGAACCACACACTGAGAATGAGTTTTAACAACTGATGACATCATCCCGATTTTCACGGGCTGCTACAGTTTGAGACCAATGAGCAGAAAAATCCACATGACTCAAAATGTAGGAATCCAATGATTATGAAAATTTGTATGGTTATAATAGACCGTAAGCTGAATCCAACAAGCTTTAGATCACTGAATGTGGGTAAGTAACCACCGAGAAACACCTTTGACAAGATAAGTGAAAAAGTCCGGTACCTGACAGAGAAGTGAAAATGCACACACACTATTGACTTCAACTGAACATAACTGAATATTTCAACATCCAAATGAAATGAAAATTTGTGAGCATATAGTAGACTTATAGAGCTAACTTTACCAAGTTAAAGCACTGAAAATGATGCACCAAGCTCAGAGAAAACATCTCTGCAAGCTGACTGAGAAAAACTGAGAGTAATGGTAGTGAGTAGTACACTTCACAAGAACATGGAAAGATGAACTCAAATAATCATGAAAATGAAATTATATTGCTTGTACAATACAATGAATTACTGATACATATGTGTGCCTTGTAATCACACCTTGATATGGCATAAAGCTCAGCTCTTGGAGGTCTTCACATAGCTCTCTCTAACCACGACTAAAACTGCCATCTATTTATAGTTGAGTTTGGGAGGCTAACTTCCCTCAATCAATGATTGATTTGATTCTCTACCTACCACAAATCACGAATTTGTGGCTCCTCTTTCCATTCTTGATCAAGTGGACTCAACCGCTTAAGATTCTTTCACTTTTACAGCCAATACTTAGGCTTGTCATAGACTTGCTCCAACAGTAAGGACAATGAAGGACATGATTGTACTGAGTTTCGGAGGTGGGGCATATCCATAAGCAAATAATTTGCAAAAAAATTGATGCATCGTATCAAACATTGATCCCTATGGACCAATGTCATGATCTCTGTGGATCAATGTCTGACTTACTAACTCTATTTGTCCTTGGGAATCAGAAGCTCTAGTTCACAACTACTTTCCCTCATTGGTCATTGAGGACAATGATCTTTAGAAGGGGCGCGAGTGTCAGACATTGATCCATAGGGACCATGACAGTGGTCCATAGGGATCATTCTATGTGTGTGAGGGACAAGGGCCAGCTAGCCAAGGTATTTGGTAGTAATGGGGATGAGTGTTGCATGATGGCCACATGGAAACACTAGATCATTCTAGATCATTATTATTTTTAGAATACAAGAGGGTATATATGGATGGGAGAAGAGTCACACACACATCATTCAAGTTTTCTTACACATCGCCTTTGAAGTCTTTGTTTAAGTAGAAGCAATTGGTGAAAATATCCACGATAGTGCATAGCCAATGGCAACAGTGAAGCCTCGACACACCACACACACAAACAAAAGCCAAGGTTTCCAAGGATGACCAAGGTAATTCCATTGTAAGTTATGAAATGTTGAGAGCAAGTGTGAGCCTCTCAATGGAGTGTTTTGACTGTTGGCCTATCTTTTTAACATGTATGAGCAAGCATACTAGTGTTGTAAGATCTCAACGCATATAGTGTGCACAGAGACAGAGACACATAGAGAGAGAGAGAGAGGGAGGGAGAGAGAGAGACAGAGAGAGAGAGAGTCAATAAAGATAAAGATGTGTTCATGTGTATGCATGGACTTGATGCCAAACATATACGAAAAAGTAAATTGACAAAATACAAGAAAGAGGTATGTAGTTTGCACACTACCAGGTACAATCTTCCCCTATATACTTTGTCAAACCAATCCTAAAGCATGTGTATTTATAGGCTCATTTTGTTAATTTAAAAATAGTTTTTCTTTATAAATAAAGCAAAAAAAGTAAAAGCTATCTCCTATTTTTACAAAAAAGAACCTTAAGAAGCAAATGGTACATATATGTATTGGAAAATATGCACATGTCTATATTCCAAAATATTAATGTTTTCTTGAATGATTAACTCTTCAAAAACAAGAGTTCGTTTTACAAAAAATGTATATAGTCTCAAATAAGTATAGATATACATGTTTTCATGATCCTTGACATGCTCATTAAAACACAAAACACATTAAATTCTTCTATCTACCAATCATGATGTGGCCAGTGTCACATGTTTGCACGTGTAACAAGTCAATATTATACAACAAAATAATCAACATAAAACAAATTCAATATATTCATAATGACCACATAGTCCAAGTCCTATTCTCAAGCTCCACATGAACCTTCTATGTGGGGGAAAAAGGAATCCCATGATGTGTGTGTGTTTGTTCTTTCAATTTTCAAGCCTATAGGAAAAGTAAGTTTATGTGCTTATTTTTTTAGAAAATTAAATACAAAAAATTAAATAAATGTGTTTCTGTTTTCAAAAAACTAAGCACAATAGAAGGATTTAAGTTCATTAGAAGAAATACCAGGCAAGCATCCACGTTTTAGTGGTTGAGTCTTTGGTCTCTTGAGGCAAAGGTCCAAAGTTCGATCCTCAGGCTGAACATATAATGGCTTTAGCCACTCTAAACAAATTGAAACTAGTTGTAATCTTATCCAACCCTTGCTTTGTGCGATATGAGGGGTCCTACGAGTACTATGCCTATTCACCTACATAGTTCTTCTTTCAAAGTTAAAGCTTCGAAGTAGGTGCTTACCATACCTCCATAAAAAATAACCAAACAAAATGCCAAACAAGCTTCATTAGCATTTTTTTTTCAAATGGAGGTTAAGCTGAGGCGTACTCCAGACTTTAACTTTGAAATTGCAATTGTACAAGGAAGGGCATAGTACCCATGGGACCTCCCTTATCCCACAAGAACATGTCACAGCTGAGTTAGACTCCTGTCACAGCTACCGCGGGGCAAGACAAACGATAGCACATTAGTCACAAGACACAACTTTCCATGGTAACATGTCTCTTACATGTTGCCGATGGAGGTTGAACCCTTGCCCCCACTTCAAAAAGCGAAAGGCCCAACCACCCAAACAAATGACTGGGAAGCTTCATTAGTATTTTTGTGAAGCATGGATGATGGCAGCCGGCTTCAGATTTAAGCTGGATCATCATACAAGATTCCTCAATGTGCAGTTATAAGTAAGCATGCTTTAAGGGCTACATGGGGGTTATTAATGCGTTTGAAATGTGCCTTAGATCTACGCATGCCTCATAAATGCGTTCGTGTGATACTGAAGGCTGAACTCGCAATTTGCATGAAACTTGAGCAGGCGCATGGCCAAATTGTGTACTTTTGGTACAGCGAGGAAGAAGACAAAGTTTCTACTTGTTGCACACATCAGGCGCTGAGATTTAAGTACTATGATGCTATGAACGGCCATGGATGTACATAACCACAGAGCTTCTCTCTCACTCTCTCTGATTCTGCTTCTGCTCCGCGCTGGCTATGCAGACTCCTCGCGAAACCGTGACTCAATATGTCCCAATGAGGATAAAGCATCCACCGCTGACATGAGATGGTGAGGGCATGTCTCGTATTCCAGGGGACCCCGCTTGTCATTGTTTGTTTCCAAAGGACATAGGAAACAGGGCGAAACACTAATTTTACTGCAAACAAATCCACCTACGATTATGCTTGTAATTATGCTCGACACTGAGGCTCCGATACGAAGAGAAAAGAACAGTATTTAGTCTGGAACATGAAGATTGTGACGAATCACATGGACGTTGGCAATCTTAAGGGTCTCTCCCTACCTCTAAATCACGGCCAAATGATTGCGAGACTCTTTGCCGATAACATGAATGCTTTCGTGCACAAAGATACAAACAGCATTGAGGTGTTTTGGTGGTGCCTCGACACCTTTTGTGTGGCATCAGGTTCGAAAATCAACCATGCTAAAACTGCTTTTAGAGCAATCAGCGGACCTACACCCCAATTGTTGTTAGATCAAGGGTTGGATAAGATAGCAAACTAAATCATTGGAAAGGTATGCAAGTCAACTTGGCAGGGCGTGCTATGGTTGTTAACACTTTTATGCTTTCTACAACTATTTACTTTATCTCGTGTTGGAGACCTCAGGAGAAAGACTTGGCCAAAGTGGAAAGAATCTGCAGAAACTTCCTTTGGACTGGGGACCCCAACAGGAGGGGGATTCCCAAAATCAAATGGGAAACTTGCATTAGCCCGAAAGACTCAGGGGGCTTGGGAATCTTGGATATCGCAGGGTTGGCTGACAAGCTAGCGACAAAGTGGCTTATCAAGGCTTGGAGCAATAGTGAGTCCTCTTGGGCTAAATTGATCTTCAGAAACATGGAGGACCTTACATTGGTTGGCCTTCCTGGTTGGAAGGACATTGGGATTCTCACGCTTTTGTTCTCCCCCCACCCGGTGTCCCCTAAAGGCTCTAGCCTCGTGTGTTCTTTATGGAAGAGTTGGAACAAGGCCAAACAATTCATCAGAATCAGCGAGGAGTGGAAGTGGGCGGCTGGGATAAGACAAAATGACTCTATCTGGTTCCCGATTGGTGGCATTAGGGGGGTGGAGTCTTGGAACCTCCAAACTGCAAAGCGGTTATGGAATAAGGGGTTCAAACAGTGGAAACAACTCTGGAAACAAGAGACCAGCCAGTGGATTAGGTTCGAAGACTTGGACCTGAGACTTAGAGTTACCCTAGAGGAATGGACTCTTCTTCAAGGCAGGTGTTTAGCATGGGACCGCGCAACTACCTGCCTTCTCTGTGGTCAGGATCTTCCTTGCCTGGAGGGCTTCAAATGGAGCAATGGAAAGAAACTATCCAGAATCCCCAGCTTCAAAGAGAACTCAGATGCTCATCACACTCTTAACAAGAGATGGTGCCTTTCTTGGACCAAACTTCGTTGGGAACTAAAGTTCATGTCTATTTGGCACCCCCTGATTGAGATCAAAAAGTCCGTTCTCATGTGGCAGATCTTACACAAAGGTATCTGGTCTAATGCAAGGGCTAACAAAATTTGTGGTGTGCCACCATGGTGCAAGCGTTGCCATCGATGCATCGAAGATTTAGCTCACCTGTTCTTCGATTGCCCCAAGTCCCATGTTATCTGGCGTCACGTGTCCCAGATATTGAGACTCACGCACCAAATCAATTGGCAACAGGTGTTGTTGGGTGAGGCGGTCGGCTGCTCATCGAGGCTGTGGAATGCCATCAGGGGTGAGACCCTTTGGAAGATTTGGAGGGAGTGATGTGCTATCAATTTCGGCCAAACTCCTAAGGAATGGTCCATCGAGAAATCCTTGTTTTTTCTAGGTAAAAGGATCTCTCGTGATAAGAGATCTCCACCGTTTAGACACCATTGTATTTATCTCCTCGAAAACAACAAGTTGAAACCCAAATGGGTCCCACATGAGGGTGATGATAGATTTATCCGCCTCATTTGTAATGCCCTCTAGCTTTGCATGCTCCTCCCCAGCATTGTGGGATTTGGGGGGTCCCTTGGGCACTAGTCCCATTCATTTGTAACTTTTCTTCTTTATTTTAATTAAAGTCCGGGAGAATAGGCTAAGGCCGAACTTCCTTTTATTAAAAAAAAAAAAAAACTCTATGTTGGAAATCTGACGTGGACACTGTGAGCGGAGGGAGGGGGGTCGGAACAGCAAGAAGGAAAGTTTTTCGTGATGTGGCTTCGAAGAATATGTGGGACTCCGCCCACTGTGAAGATATACAAGCCGGAACATGTCACATGGCGGCGCTTCATTTGATTGCGCATGCAACACAGGTGTGTCTT
This sequence comes from Ceratopteris richardii, assembly GCA_020310875.1. Classification (NCBI taxonomy): domain Eukaryota; kingdom Viridiplantae; phylum Streptophyta; class Polypodiopsida; order Polypodiales; family Pteridaceae; genus Ceratopteris; species Ceratopteris richardii. The sequence goes on along the minus strand of CM035441.1, from coordinate 105,527,521 downwards.
TGCGCAATGTAAAGCAGGCCTAGTATTCTTGACCTCCCTTGCAACTATGAAATTGTTCTTTAGGTCAAAATAAAACATATCACTAGTGCCTTAGCCGGCGCGACCTAGTGGTTTGATGTCTTGAGTCTCTAGGAGGAAGTTCTGAATTCAAATCTTGACTGAACATAAGATAGGTGTGTCTACCTTACGAAGTTGGGTGTGTGTTAGTAATTCATTGCACTCTCAAAAAGAAAAAAAACAGTTTTCAGAGCTGGATGAACATAGGGCTGGAATGAATAGCTGTATCGGCTGTGCTTCCGTAGATAAACTTAATAAGAGATGCTGTAAATATCAGCTACTACGAGATTCTGTAAACGTGAGCTTATCCAGAGTTGAAGCGTAGATGATTATACTTCAGAGGTTCGCGCATTGTAATTTGTGACTCGTGATTGTGCGTCTCTTCCGACTAAAACCTGTCTGTAAGCGACATAGTAGAGGCGTGCCGCGTGCTTATATGAAAGATCGCTTTCTGTATGGTGGCGATGGTGGGAGCACTGGGAGCATCGGAGTGAGATTGGATGTGTTTATCCCGGGGCTATTTCCAGGCATTCAGGGGAGGAGGTTGTCTTTGTCCCCTTGGAGACGGGCATGCCATGTGCAGGCCAACACTAGTTTTCTCTCTCATCCATAGAGAGACAGGAAAAAGGAGTCAGTGTGTGTATACAGTGCGTGTACGTGTTTTTCTGCCTCAGCATAATGCCATGAAGGTCCCGGAGACGGTTGTCCTCAAAGACATGAGACTTTTGCATCGTCTCTGCATGCTTGTCCCCAACCCCGGCCCCTCCCTTAACACTCTTCTTCCTCTTTTACATCGTTCGTCTTCTCTGTGTATTCTATACTTGGCTCACATGACCTCGCTGTCTTCCTATAAAACTCCTACACTCTCCCATATCCATCATTGCCATTAGCTTCATCTGCCTCTACTGTTCGTTAACATATATCCCTCCCGAAGTCTGAACTGCCCTTAGCACCAAAAACCTTCACATCGTCGCCCATGATTTCTCTTGCGCGTACACGCATAGACGCTGCGCATAGACGTTTCTCCCCCGCGTACGCATAGGTTAATAGATCTGCTTCCTGTGTGTTCATCTGCCTAGTTCTTTGGACGTATAGCACAACCTTTGCCCTCTTCGTGTGAAACTAGGCTCTGTTTGCATTGCATCATTCACAGCGATCCTAGTCGTCTACCTTACACAATTCACGTCTTCTATCAGATTTTGAGGTCTGTTCTTATCGTCTTTCGCACGCCTCCTCATTACTTATCGGCCCGATATATACAAAGGCGTTCAAAAATGGGCTTCATTTTGCCATGCGCCACCAGGCTCGCTATCATAATCAGCATTCTCATAGTTGCATTGCGCGAGGTCTGCTTTCATGTATTGGATATGTTTGGGCTGTGCAAGGAATCATGTTGCAGCATCAACAGCACCATTGATGTTTCGGAAGACCTCTTGACAGTATCGAATATGGACAATTTCCAGTATCCTTACTTCGCCATGGACGTGGCCGCTGGTTGCGATGTTAGTGCAACGCCAGGTTTAAGGGATTCTCTAGTGACGATGCTGTATGAGGACGCAGTGGAGTATGCAAGAAAAATGAATGCACTCTGCCAAAGGGGGAATCGGTCCCATCAAGAGGATGGGGGGCGAGAGGGCGCTGTGGATTGTGCAGTCTGCCTGTGCGAGTTCGAGCGCGGGCAGGAGTTGCGCATCACCCCAAACTGCTGCCATGTTTTTCACCGTGATTGTATCCATAGGTGGCTCGACCAAGAACAGAGAACATGCCCTCTGTGCAGGACATCCATCGTGAGGATCCAGACCTCTGCCAACGTTCAAGACGACACCGTCTCCCCGTCCTTATGAGACGGAGAACAGCGTAGGAACTCCCATTCTTCGCTCCCCCCGCCCCCCAAATTGATTTGTGTGCTCTTCTCTGGGGATATTTAGGGCCCCGCCCATGATGGCTCACACAAAGGCACGTTCCGGAGGCAGCACAACGCGCCATCAAAGGAATGCTCCAGTTTGTGCTCACCTGCCCATATGTTCCGAATCTTGATGCTTATACATCAGTCTCTATGTAGTCCATAAGCTTTCGATCTCTTGTGCACATTGACAGGAATCCTGATAATCAACTTTGGGTACTCTTGGAGAAGTCCTACATCCTTTGCACCCATCTGATGTAGAATATTGTGCGCCTCGCTGCCAGTGTAGGAAGCTGCGGTTGCCGCCATTCACAACCTTATGAAATCGACATGCAAAAGAAGATACTTTCATCAGGACGCAAAAGCCGAACACCGTCATCACAGCTCTGTGAAGAAGTGGATTAACAGCCATGGCCTTGATCTTTGAGCATGAAAATTTGACAATCTGCTAGCATGAGTTTTGCTGCTGGGTCTGGCAGCAATGGCTGGCCCTTCGTAAATAGATGTAGCCCGAATAAGCACGCTGTGTGTCTAAGTACACCTCAACTTCCTGTCGCATGAATGCATGAACAAAGGCACGCTCAATTTAACATTTTTACTTGAAGGACAGAACTGAGGATCAGGCCCCTTCTACTATTGAAGAACTTCTGTTCTTTTTGGCAGGTGAAAGGGATCTAACCTATTTGGTATCTTGTAATGATTTTCTCATTCCTTAGAAACTTGCAGATTCTGTAGTCGGATAGCAACACACGACAGATGTCTACTGAGAAAATATTATGCTTTTTCTTGCTATTGTTGAAAGACTTGGCAACTCGTTCCACCAGACGATCAAACCAACTGGACTATTACAATCTTGCGTGTATATAGTGTCAGAAGTTCATAGCTGTATTTATCGTTGTTTAAGCTGTTTCTCTTGCGTTGAAAAATGGCTGGATCCTATAAGCGAATATCACCTGTCTGTTTAAAGATTATAACTGAAATAGCACATTCAATCAGATAAACTATGCCACATGTAAGAATAGTACGTCAAAAGAAGTGGATCCCCCGCGAAGGGGACGACAAGCTCATAAGTGTGCCATGGAACTCTCCCTAAATATCCTGTAATCTGTTTCCCTTTACTGTAGTAATTTACGGTTGTTCTGATATGAAAAAGAGTAGTACCAATGTATACATGTGCTGAATATATGCTTTTCCTCAGGAGTTGGATATTCATGCCTTCAATGTCGAGCTTCTCTTTTAATTCGCTTACTCCCCCGTATTCTGCGAACACAAATGTAATGCGCAATGCGATTTGCATTTGAAGGCGGTTCTAGTTTCACCGGCTAAAGCGCGTCACATACCAACAGGAGTGCATAGCAGAAAACGTACATGATGCGCTTCATTTTCATTTTGTTGCATCCTAAGCTTCGAACAACTGTGTTTTCTTTTTCTTTGGCATCTTATACATTTTGGTCACTCATTGTTGAGCACAAATTTCTTGCCGTTCATTTGCTGTTTCAATGGTGCAAATCGTTATTCAGACAGCCATTTCGGAGGAGGTCAGGCATAGGGTAGAGGGACCCATTGTTGTCGGTTTACATCGAGAAACTTTTCGTCATTACATCGATTCCGACCATCCGAATTTCGGGGGCATTTAAATTTTGCAGAGAGCTGCTGTTCGTGGAAGGAAATTACATCCTAATTCAATGGACCTCTTGGGAAAGATAAGATTTGCTGACGCACGTACATCGCTTCGCTGGTAATGGAAAACGTGCGTTGTTTGAAATCATAAAACCAAGCCGCCGCACATTCTACAGCGATGGTTTTGGACGTGCATCAAATCGTTGCGCTTCTATACGTTCACTACACTGTCCCTACGAATATGACCGAACTGGTGGTCAATTGAAATTTGTTCCTTTAACAGGCACAGCAATGATGGGAGAGCATGTTCCCTTCTCTTGGACTTTCAAGTTTCGTGTTTCAATTCTGTCCCGATTGTTAATGAAGACGGTGATGGAGGGAGCCTGGAGGGAGACTCAGGGAGTGCCCGAGGGATTTGACGGGTGATCCCCGTATTAACCGATGTCAGTGAGGCCATGTCCATGTACGTCCTCTGGAGAGGTGATAATTGGCTTTAGCTCCCTTTTTGGGGATTATCTCTCTCGCTCACACACAGGCGTCAGCGCCTAGACATACACAGCCGCGCACAGGCTACAATGCTACACCCCCTTCTAAAACTGAGATCTTACGGCTTTTACCAAAATGTATTTGTAGGTTCGGTTCAGAGGGTGTTAAGCTGTGCAGTCAAATCAAGGATGGAAGAAGTAACTGGCAGAGAGTCTAGAGAGAGGCATTGGGGTTGATGATCCCTGGGTCTCGACTCTCAAGCACCATCGCTATTAGCAAGTCGGTTGCATCCTCCAGACTGTACAGAGTCCAGAGTCTGACGAGGTCACTCATAGCGACTCGATCCAAAAGGAATCATATTCATAGTGTGGATTCACACAGCCCGGCGCCATGGAAAGCGTTCCAGACCTGCCTGAGAGTGTGGCGGCCTTCCCCCTCGGAACAAAATCAACAGAGGCAGAATATTGCAAATCTACAATGGTGAAACTGTGAACAATGAATCCAACGATTATACAAACTTCTCCTTTCTTTGCATTGCCGCTTAGTGTGAATGACGATGGCGGAGGAAATGCATGCAAAAAATAAACCTCCTCTGTACCAATCTGAATTCACCATTAATGAGAGCTTTACGTACACGATGATGCCCCCGCATCCACCCGAAGGAAGATCATGCTCTCCTTAGCATATGCACGTCATCCAGAGAAAACCTGTCTTTTGAGGCTTAATTGTCCTATCTTTTGAAGCTTAATTTCTATTTCTCTGAGGAAGAAAACATGAAATTAAAGAAAGAGGAAAAACATTACAGAAGCAAAGATAGTGGAAGAGGTGCCCCACACAATCCTACAGCATAAGAAAGCAACAATACATGTTACATGTATTGGGGATAACAAACAAAATTTTAAATTCCCTCCCTTTAGGACTATAATTTCTCTATATAAATCCAAATGGCTTGGTGTAATATATACCAATCCAAATGGCTTGGTGTAACTTCTCTATACAATACAAATTCTTGCTTGATTTCATAGGGAGAAGTCTAAATGACTTGATGTAATATAAGCCATAGAAGATTACTATGTGTTGGCAGCAGTCAAGGCATCGAAGGACTCACAAGACAAGGAAGCCAAAGAAGGGAGCCAGAGCGGAGAGAAGGCACAAGCAGACTAAGTAGTCACCGAAGACCTGGCAAGTAGGCCATTCAAATTTTTCCAAAACAACATCTTCATAACAGTGATTCTCATCACTACAAATCATTGTACATTACATTTTACCTTTTTGTAAACCCATTTTGTGCAAGCCGAGGAGTCCTCGAGCTTGAGGAGTATTAGAAGTAGCATCGTACCAATTTTCATAATTTTTAGACTTCGTTTGAGCCCCCAAATAGGTGCTAAAACCTAATTTTTAACTAGGCCGAACACTAGGTCTGTGTTAACATGGCGGACAAAACGGCCAATGTTAAGGCCAGTGTTGAATTAATGCGTTGTTCTAACTGTCAGCTCGTGTCAAACGAATCGTGGGTTCTTAGGAGTAGTAGGGGTCTGTTAGACAGAGGCCCTGTACTTAGTTCCCAAAATAACTGATTCAGTTTCAACAATAAAATGCTATTGACAGTTCTATCCGAATCTACTGTCCTTAGACAGTGTCATCACAGTCTTAGCTCAGCTACTAGTAACAACTAGACTGTACCAGACGTATCTGTACCTTGGTACCGAATTACTTCAGACTAATATGCTACTGTAACAGTATAGTAGTCCAACCTTCACCAAGACAGCGCTCACAGTCGAGCAACCGGATCACAGAAGGTACCTACGGTTTCAACCTACAGTTCTGAAGACTAACACACATTGGAATTACCCTGAACTATAGGTAATTCTCACCGTACAAGTGCAGATCGAGAATAGTACTACTTCTGCACAATGTTCTTAGGAAAAGATTACTACATTCACACAGACTTATCAGTACTTAGCAGTTCAACAAGGAGAGGAGCACTACGTCGTACATCCTAACAGGACAATTCATAACAACGATCCACAGTAACTCTTTCAGACAACGATCCAACGACTTACTGAATGGAACTAGATTCACAGTGTAACCGAGATTGATAGATGACAACACAGAGCACAACAGAGTACGGAGAGCTTAGACAAGACACACTACAACAACACTCAGACAGACAACCAGACGAACAGTCTGGTGATAACACGAAAATAGGCCAAAATCCCCGCGCTCTCGAGCACTTCTTTTCATTGCTTTATATAAGATTTACAAATATGCGCGTAACTACCTTTCACGCGTGTTTTACAAAGATTTCCGTTACACTTGTCCCAATCCGTCGGTCGACTAACACTGGCACGCATGGTGGACTCGAACCCACAAGTTTTTACAAAATTACTGCTCATCGACTATTCCTTCTAAGTACATGTTACGGGCTAATCTAAATGTACGGGCGATCTTTTTCTTAAGGGTTTCTAATAATTGTTTTAATGTATCGGGTTATAGTACCTGGGCATCTACTCTAACAGAACTTATGGATATGGCTTCGGTTAACAAAATTTCTGCTTGCGTTTGCAGAAAGGCCTCTTGCAGATAAAAGTCATTGGCCAATGCAGCATCTCTGGACGTCTTCATTTCCTCGAGTTGTTGCTCCATCTTCTGTACTCTTTCTTTAATGTTTGCCAGCTGGTTTTCGCGCCTCTCGATCTCCTGAACTTGAAAATCTACAGTCCTGATGTATGAGTCCTTCTCGTGTTTGAGATTGGCAATGAGCTTCTGTGTCTGCCCTTCCTTTGTTAGGTAGTGCTTGAGCATATTATTTACGTCTTCCAAATTTTCGTTGGTTCTCTGCAGTTCTTCTTGTGTTCTTTTCTACTGCAACTGCTGTTCTTGACTCTACTGCACCAGTTCTTGTAATTGCTTTCTGGTTTCCTCTAGTAGATTGCCCAATGCAATTCGGGCGTCTTCTTTGTCTTGTATATCCTACTTCATTTTGCTGATTTCTTCATTGGCAATCTGCAATAACTCTTCTTTCCTTGTAAGTGCTGCCACTGCCGCATCTCTCTGATTGATCAGCATTTCCTGTTTGGTGAGTTTTGCCTGTAATTCCTTCAATTGCTCTTGCAGGGATTGGTTTTCGGCTTTGGCAATTAGTACTTCTTCCTGTAGGGGGCTGATGTCAGCTTCTAGCATGTCAACTTTATGTTGTAGCGCGTTGCGGATACTGTCTGTGGCTGCTTTCATGTGGATGGGTAGTTGCTGAGATAAATTGATCAGAACTTGACCCATATTGGCTAGTTCGGAAAGCATTGGAATGGAAGGGAGGGGTAGCTGGGGTCGTGGTTGGGAAGAGGATGCGTTGAGGAGCTGTTGGGAATTCGATGGAGAGTAGTTGAGGGAGGAGGATGAGGACTCAGCGGTTTCGACAGGGTGAATGGGCTGGATGGGGATGATGGGTGGTTCCGGTGGGGGAGTGGGAAGGATGGTTTGATTTGTTACCTGATTGGCGGCTTGTTGTTCCTGCTCTGTGATTGTGGATTCCATTACCTTTAGCAGTCTGTCCAGTGCTTCCTTCGCAGCTTGTTCTTCATCTATCTGTTGTTTTTCTTGAGACTCTTGCTGTGATTCTTCTTCGGTCGATGATGTGTCAGCTTCTGTATGTTTTTCTTGTTGTTGTTCTTGGGACGATTGTGCCGATGATTCGTTTTGCATGGATGTTGTGGTGTCGTGGAACGTTTCTTCTTCTTGCTTATCCTCTTCTTTGTGGCCCTCATTGTTCCCTCCGGCAGATCCTTGTGCTTCGCTTTCAGAAGAGCTAATCCTTATTCTTTTTCTTCGGAATAGTTGGTTTAATTCCTCTTCGTCTTCTTCTTTGTCGTCCCACAGCTGCACTGACTCTTCATGTCACAGAACGGGTCCCCTGGGTGGTGGTTGCGCTACGAGTATGGCTGGAAAGAGAAATGAAATGATGTGTGGTAGTCTGGATCTCGGCGTGCCTCCTTTGTTTACCTGTTTCATGATAGCTATGCATTCTTTGTGGATGCGGTGGAAGAAGAAAGAGGCGAAGTTCACTAGTTCTCGTGCGACTAATTCTATGGCAGAGTAGAAGGGGCGGGATATTCCATATAGGCGTTTTTGGAGGTTGAGTATGGCTACTAAAAATTGGAGGGCTGATCGTTCTGGTTCCGGTCGACAGAGGATTGCATACTCGTTAGACGAATATCTAGGAAATAGCTCAATCATTCGAGCAACTGTCAGGCTTGGGCCATTTTCTCGGCCTTGCGATGGGAGTCTAAAAGCTTCTGCAAAGGCTTGGAATGTGATAAGTGTTCAGGATGGAAGGGAGGTGATCGGCCATCTCTGATCGGTGGCAGAAGTGTTGGCGATGGCGGAGATGATTTGGGCGAAGAATGGGTGGGACTCCACTGAATGCCAAGGCAATTCAGCGAAGTTTGCCAACCCACGTATGCATAGGTACTCTCCTATGTCGGTAGGGAGCCCGTCACGAAAAGCGGCGTAGTTAGCCAAGGCTTCCATGGCGCACACGAAGACATAGAAGACAGGCACACAGAGCATAGGGTAAACACAGAGCACAAGGTAAACACAAGCACAATAGCGTTTTTCGACGAACTGGAGAAGGTTAAGTAGATGCTTTGCCGGGGAGTGCAATGAAGGATGATTAATCGTCACGGGGTATTGAAATGATAATTTTTTTTAACTGCGGTGTGCATGCGTGAGTAGTTGGCAAGGGCAGGGTGGCTGTGGACATAAATAGGTTTCAAAACGCGTATATTTACAGACTTGTATTATTAAACATGCACAAAAAGAAAAGAAAAGAAAAGAAAAGTGAACTCCAAAAAACGCGGCCAACCGCAAAATATTTCAGTGCAGGTTCGCTGTGTGTTGATACGGCCGCAGCTTCGAACTGTTGATGACTTTTGGAAGAGGGTTTCCGGTCAACGTAGTCAAGTGAAATGACTGTCTATCATGCGTCCGAGCCTATCTTAGTTGTACTTCCTGCATAGTTAAAAAGCTGTGCCATCGATGCTCGTCTAACTCTCTGAGTGTATCCAACCGAAATGACAGTGAATCTTCCGATAGCAGTTTCTGAGCGATTGCTACTCGTAAACTTGGTATAACTATCTCCATTGGTGCTATTGCTTCTAATCCATAAGCTAGTTTGAAAGGTGTTAATCCTGTTGTTACCTTGTATGTAGTCCGGTATGCCCATAATACTGCAGGTAGCAGTTGATCCCATCTTTCCGGTGCTTCTAAAATGAGTTTCCGAAGCATATTCAGCAAAGATTTATTTGTACTCTCAGCCAGGCCATTTGCACGAGGATAATATGGTGAACTAAATTTATGTGTGACCTGAAATGAATGTGTGAGTACTTTCATTAAAGTGTTGACAAAATGAGTGCCTTGATCTGTAACAAGTTCCAGTGGTAAGCCAAAACGTGGAAAGACATCGGTTAGCAGACACTTTGCTACCGCAACAGCTATAGCAGACCGTAAAGCCCAAGCTTCTGCCCATCTGGTTGCATAGTCTGTACAGGTCAGTATATAACGATTGTTACTGAAGACTGCTGGAGGTGTAATCAGACCGATAAAATCTAGACCCCACTTCTGAAAAGGTTCTAATGGCAAGATAGGTTGTAGAGGGAAAAGATGTCGTTGCAGGGGCTGTCCAGTTCTTTGACAAGTATCACATTGTTTGACAAATTGTGATACATCTCTCTACATAGTTGGCCACCAGAGACCACTTTGCATAATTTTCCAGTGTGTTAAGTCTACTGCAAAATGGCCACCGGAAGGAATCGAGTGAGCCAAAGTAATAACTGAGGTAACTTCATGTGGTGGAATACATCGAAGTAAAATTCCGGTATGATCCACATAGTATAATTCTCCAGCAATCAACCGAAATTGGCGGCTAAAAACTATAATTTTCCTGCATATTGCCATAGAAGTCTGAGATGGAAGGCATCCATCAGTGAGAAAGGTCAATATCTGATCATAGTATGTAGATGGCAAAGGTGGATCTGTAATTTCATCATGGGTTGGTTCAGAAACATAAATCATCGGAGTTGTGTCATCTATACCTACCGGAGCTTCACCGAAATCTAGTCGAGAAAGAAAATCTGCTAAGGCATGTGAATTGCCTGGCCGATGAATGACTTCGTAGTCAAACTCCTGTAAAAGCAGAACCCATCGTGCTAATCGACCACCTAGATGTTGTTGCCGAACTAGATAGACAAGTGCAGCCCTACATGAAAAGTAAATTTACGGCCCAGCAAATAATGTCTCAATTTTTTGATAGAATATACTAGACCTAGACATTCTCTTTCTGTTACCGAGTAATTCTTTTCAGCAGGGGCTAATCTTCGACTTGCATAATACACTGGTCTGAACCACTTATCAGTTTGTTGCATTAAAACACTCCCTATTGCTATATCTGAAGCATCAACAAATACATGAAATGGGCGATCCCAGTCCGGAGGCTGTAAGATGGGAACTTGTGTTAATAAACTCTTTAAGCGATCAAATGCTATCTGACATTCCTGAGTCCACTCAAACTGTCAAGGAGTCTTGGTGATTAATCTGAAAGAGGTATTGCCAAGTGAGCAAGCCATCGTAGGTGTCGTCCATGCCATCTTACTTGGCCCATGAAGCGCATTACTTCTTTTGGTGTAATGGGCACTAGAGCTTCTAACACAGCTGAAATTTTATCTGGATCCACCTGTATGCCCTGTGCAGATACAATGTGACCAAGTAGCTTGCCAAATGAAACCGCAAACACGGATTTGTTTGGGTTCAAACAGAGTCTGTATTCTCTGCATTTCAGAAAGCAGCACCGTAAATGGAACAGGTGTGCTATCATCTTATCGAAAATTGAAAAATCGTCAAGATAGACTTGCATAAAAGAGGTAAGATAAGGAGAAAATATTTCCTGCATACACCTTTGGAATGTACTTGGGGCATTTCTTAATCCAAACCACATAACAGTACAAGCAAATACACCCGAGTTGGTAATGAAGGCAGTCTTTGGTATATCCTGTTCAGCCATTCTAACTTGATTATATCCACTGTACCTATCTAGGAATGAATACATTTCATGTCTTGCTACTCTATCAAGCATTGTGTTAAGAAAAGGGACCAGAAAAGGATCAGGCACTATAGCTACGTTCAGTTTCCAGTAATCTACACATATTCGCAACTGTTTATTCTTTTTTGCGACAATAACAATTGGTGAGATCCATTCAGCATGTTCTATTGGTACAATAAATCTGACTTTAAGTAGCCTATCAAGTTCTGCCTTTACCTGTGATGCATAGTTTGGATTCATCCGGTAGCTGGGTTGTTTGTTCGGTTTTGCTTCGGGCTTCAGCATGACTCTGTGCTGATAGATGTGCGGGTCCAATCCTTTCATATCTTTGTAATCCCATGCAAAGACGTCGGAGAATTCTCGGAGTAGTTGGATTAAGCCTGCTTGAAATGTTTCCGGTAAGTTTTGCTTTATCTTCACAGGACGCGGATGATCTTCATCGCCTAAATTATAAGTGATTAACTGATCTTATGGAACATAAAATTGTCGGGGCTTTTCTGTATCGTCAGCTGGCTTAAAAAAATGTTGCAGTTGAGTGTCATCTATAACAACAGTATCTTCCTTCTTATCTTCTTCTGTTACAGTCATTACCGTACAAACTGTGGGATTCCAGTTATCTACAACAAATTGTAGATCAACAGTTCCTAGGGAAATCAAGTCAATGTTATTTTTCAGAAACTCTTCTTCTTCATCATCTGACAATCCATCTAGCATATGGACTGGTTCTGCGAAATTTGGTCTAGCATGTAGTTCGCAAGGCTGTATAGCATCTAATTTTACAACATATTTACGATTGTTGTCTTTGAAAGTGAGTTCCTGTGCAGACCAATCTTGTATCACCTTAACATGCTTCAGCCAAGGTCGGCCGAAAAGGAGATTATAATAAAGGGTGGATTCCGGTAATTCTAGTATGACAAAGGTCATCTTAAATGTGGTACCTTGTAAAGTTATGGGTACATTTCGTACAAGTCCTACGGGATGGACCCTTGACTGGTCGGCCATTTTGACAAAAAACTGAACTGGTTCGATGTTGGTCCACCCTAACTTTTTACATAAGGAAGCAGTAGCAATGTTGACACCAGATCCTCCATCAATTATTACCTGTGGGATTTTATGATTTTTATACCATACCGTAATTAAAGGAACTGAACGATTGACTGTAGAATCAGGTTCCGGTTGCACTGTTGCCGTCGCTGGAATACAAGAAGGCACAGGGCTGAACTGCTGTTGGAATTGTTGCCGAACTCCCAGTACTAATGCAAGTAGCTGGCCTAGAGGGAGAGTGATAGATGCTTTAGATAAAATTTCCCAGGCCTGTTGTGATTGGGTTGCATGCTCCACCAGTTTTGAAGTTGATGCGTCTGCTGAAGATGATAGGCCTGCTGCGGAATTGGAATCCTGTTGTTGTGTTCCTTCTTCAGTTATTGGATTCTCGGTCACCGGAATAGGATCTGGGAAGATTGGAGGTTCTGTGGTGGTCCATTGACTAGCCTTGTTGTACATCCTTTGTTGTTCGCGTATACCTGGTTCAAATAATTCTGCTGCTGGCTGCAGTTGTTTGCCGGAGCGGGTCTGAATTACTGCAGCTTGCGTTTCCACTGGTGTGATTTGTACCATATTAGCCATTGGGTTTTGACGGTCCTTCTTCCTCTGATCATACTCAGCTGCATCCTTACAGAATCTTCTAATGTGACCAAATTCACCACAGAAATGACAGTGCGGTGGTGGCAAATTGGGATTTTTCGGTGTTGGTCTGGCCTGCCAGTGGTTTGCGTTGTAGTTGTTGTTTCTCTGTCCTCTGTAATTTTGATATCCTTGTTGCTGATTGTTCCTCATTTGCGGAGGTACATAATGATTGGCTGGTTGTCCTGGTTCCTGTATAATAGCATTGACAGTTGTGGTTCCCTGCACTTTGGCGTTGTATGCACAGTTTTTGGTGGTGTGTCCGACACTGTTGCAGATAGCACAAAACAACTGATTAAGTGCACAAGTGGCACTAGTATGGCCTCAGTTCTTGCATGTGATGCAGTATACTTGTCTGGTCATATCTTCGGAGACATTTCTATTTGTTTTTAACCACTCCAGATCCTTTGTAAATCCGCCAACCTTGTTTTCCAGCTGCAGAGCCATTGCAATCACTGCATCTAGCGTCATAGCTCCTACACAGCTTATAATCATAATCTGTTTAAGTTGCGAGGTCAATCCATTGATAAACCATTGAGTAATAACGTTTGTCCGGTAGGTTGGCGTGTGCTGGTGGTAACTGCCTTAGATGCGTCCTGAATAGAGTAGCGTACTCCTGTACAGTTTGATTTATCTTCTGTCTATTGTTTTGCAGGTAGTCAAAAATTTCGGCTGGATTCTTCTTTAGTCTGAATCTCTGCAAAAAGGCATCTTGTACTGCTTCATAGGTGCCGAAGTGATTAATATCATATTTTGTAAGCCATCTAACTGCTTCATTGACCAATGTAGACTGAAAGACAATAGCTTTATACGCCGGATCCGGTGGATGGTTAAGTACTGCGTAACTTATCTCAAATGTGCGTACATGAGCATCTGGGTCATCACCTGGGAATCCACCGAATTTAGTGTCAATCGAATCGTGTCAAACGAATCGTGGGTTCTTGGGAGTGGTAGGGGTCTGTTAGACAGAGGCCCTGTACTTAGTTCCCAAAATAACTGATTCAGTTTCAGCAATAAAATGCTATTGACAGTTCTATCCGAATCTTACTTTCCTTAGACAGTGTCATCACAGTCTTAGCTTAGCTACTAGTAACGACTAGACTGTACCAGACGTATCTGTACCTTGGTACCGAATTACTTCAGACTAATATGCTACTGTAACAGTATAGTAGTCCAACCTTCACCAAGACAGCGCTCACAGTCAAGCAACCGGATCACAGAAGGTACCTACGGTTTCAACCTACAGTTCTGAAGACTAACACACATTGGAATTACCCTGAACTATAGGTAATTCTCACCGTACAAGTGCAGATCGAGAACAATACTACTTCTGCACAACGTTCTTAGGAAAAGATTACTACATTCACACAGACTTATCAGTACTTAGCAGTTCAACAAGGAGAGGAGCACTACATCGTACATCGTAAGAGGACAATTCGTCACAACGATCCACAGTAACTCTTTCAGACAACGATCCAACGACTTACTGAATGGAACTAGATTCACAGTGTAACCGAGATTGATAGATGACAACACAGAGCACAACAGAGTACGCAGAGCTTAGACAAGACACACTACAACAACACTCAGACAGACAACCAGACGAACAGTCTGGTGATAACATGAAAATAGGCCAAAATCCCCGTGCTCTCGAGCACTTCTTTTCATTGCTTTATATAAAATTTACAAATATGCATGTAACTACCTTTCGCGCGTATTTTACAAAGATTTCTGTTACACCTGTCCCAATCCGTCGGCCGACTAACAGTCTGGACAGGGCCAAAAGCTAGTCAAAAACTATAAATAGAGCTAGAGAGCTCCTTTTTGAGGGTAGCTTGTAATAGATTTGAACTTGTATGAGCATTTTGGAAGTAATCTAAAAGAACTCCATTGTCTTTCTCTTTGTCTTGCCGCGTGTGCGCGTGTGTGTGTATGTGTGTGCATGTTGGTGTGCTTCTCACTCACGCACTTGTGCCTTCACTTGCTTGAGGTCATCATACCATCCTCACGTCTTCCTGGATTGACATTAAAGGAGGTGCTACTCATCACTGAGCTACACCAAATTTTGGCGCCGTTGCGGGGGATCGAGCTTTGAGGACGAGCGTGTGATGGTAAGACGTAGAGTTGAGGCGTTAGAGTCATAGGTATTTCCTTCACTTTTATCTATTTTCTTTTGTTTTCTTCACCATCTTCATTACCACCATTATCATCACCATCTTCCACCTCCATCTTCATCATCGCAAAAATTTCAGCTTTTTGGTCATATCACCACCCCCGCACCATTTCCCTCATTTCACTTGTGAGAGAGAGCGAGAGAGCATTTGTGTGCTAGTGCTTTTCTGTGTTTTTTGAGATTGTCTGCAAGAATCAGCATCCCCAGCAGCTGCACCAGCTCCAGTAGGTAAAAAAAATCTGACTGTGCAGGTCCCGAGGCGTTGACCTCTGTCAATCGCGACCGATAGAAAAAATGATCCTTTTGCTAAACAAAGTACATAATCATGATCTACATGCCTAGAGCTTCCTAAATATATGTTTAAATTTTTAAAACTCCTCTGTTTTCTGTCAATTGCGATCGACACGTCAATCGCGATCGACACATCAATCGCAATCGACAAACCACGACGGACACTTGCCGACCGACCTATCAATCGTGATCGACCTATCAATCGCGACCGACCCAGTCAACGACTGTTTGACCACGACCGACTGAACACTCGCGACGGACCTGTCAATCGTGACTGACACATCAATCGCGATCGATAGAGTCAATGATCCTTTGACCACGATCGACTGAAAAGCCGGGCCACGTGTCAATCGCAATTGACCCATCAATCGCGACTGACAGCCACGACGGACCTGTCAATCGTGATCGACACGTCGATCGCGATTGACTTATCAATCGCGATTGACAGACCACTCGATCGCGATTGACGGGCAAATTCGGCCATTTTTTAGGGCAAAGATAGTTGGTCAATTTTTGGCAATTATTGGGGAAACATTAAAGTATATTAGAGCATTGTGAGGCTGCAACACAAGTAATTCGAGAATTCCTGTTTGCTTGTTAGCCTGTTTTAATCCTGTTTTAGCCCCCTGTAGTACCCCTAGGCATGCAGGAGGACCGAAGAAGATAGAAGAGAAAGTCAAGCAATGGAAAGACAAATGTTTGTAACTTGTAGGCCTGTGATACCTCTTTAAATAAGTAACGGTTGCCGAGATTGAGAGAAAAGCTCTCAGGTGCCTTGGGCTACAGCTTCAGGGAGTGCTCTGTCCATTACAACTGTCAAATTTGAGTTCTGGGCAATTGTTGCTTTCACTTTCGGCGCCACCTCGGTTAAATTCTTTTACTACTCTCTCTTTCGGCCTTTCTTTCTCTCTCGTCCTCCCTTTTTCTCTCTCTCACGGCCTACCCCCCTCCCCTTCTCCCTTTCTCTCTCGCTCTCTCTCCCTCGCTCTCTTTACCTCTCTCTCGGTCTCGCACTCTCTCCCCGCTGTCTTTCTCTCTCTCTTCCTCTCCCTCTTTTCTCCTCTCACACTCTTCCCCTCTCTCTCTCTCTTCCCCCCTCTCTCTCTCTCTCTCTTCCCCTCTCTCTTTCTCTCTCTTTCTCTCTCTCCCCCTCTCTTCCCCCCTCTCTCTCTCTTTCCTCCTCTCTCGATCCCTCTCCCTCTCTCCCTTTTTCTTTCTCTCTCTCTCTCTCTCTCTCTCTCTCTCTCTCTCTCTCTCTCTCTCTCCCTACGTGTGACCCCCCCCTTCTTCCTTTTTCTTTCTCTCTCTCTCTCTCTCTCTCTCTCTCTCTCTCTCTCTCTCTCTCTCTCTCTCTCTCTCTCTCTCTCTCTCTCTCTCTCTCTCTCTCTCTTCCTCTCTCTCTCACGGCCTACCCCCTCCCCTTCTTTCTTCTCTCTCTCTCTCTCTCTCTCTCTCTCTCTCTCTCTCTCTCTCTCTCTCTCTCTCTCTCTCTCTCTCTCTCTCTCTCTCTCTCTCTCTCTCTCTCTCTCTCTCTCTCTCTCTCTCTCTCTCTCTCTCTCTCTCTCTCTCTCTCTCTCTCTCTTTCTCTCTCTCTCTCCTTCCCCGCCCCCGCGTGCCCTCTGTCTCTCTCTCTCTCTCTCTCTCTCTCTCTCTCTCTCTCTCTCTCTCTCTCTCTCTCTCTCTCTCTCTCTCTCTCTCTCTCTCTCTCTCTCTCTCTCTCTCTCTCTCTCTCTCTCTCTCTCTCTCTCTCTCTCTCTCTCTCTCTCTCTCTCTCTTCCTCCCCTCCTTCTCTCACCTCCCTCGCCACCCCCGCTGACCCCTCCCGCAGCCCCCCGCCAACCCCGCTGACCCCCCCGCTGACCCCTCCCGCAGCCCCCTGCCACCCCCGCTGACCCCCCCGCTGACCCCTCCCGCAGCCCCCCGCCAACCCCGCTGACCCCCCCGCTGACCCCTCCCGCAGCCCCCCGCCACCCCCGCTGACCCCCCTCGCTGACCCCCCTCGCTGACCCCTCCCGCAGCCCCTCGCCACCCCCGCTGACCCCCCCGCTAACCCCTCCCGCAGCCCACCCCCGCCCCCTCCCCCTCACACCACCCCCGCCCCCTCCCCCCTCACATCACCCCCGCAGTAGCCCGCCCGCACCCTCCGCCATCCCCCCCCCACTGCCATCCGCACACCCTGCAAGCCTCCTCAGCCCTCCGCCATCCTCCCCCTCGCTCCCCCCCGCAAGCCTCCTCAGCCCTCCGCCATCCTCCCCCCCCCGCAAGCCCCCCTTTACTCCCCCGCAAGCTCCCCCCTCACACCCCTCCCCGCGGCCTCCCACATCCTCGCCCCTCACACACTCACATCTCCCCACATGCGCACATACCCCCCTCGCATGCACACCCACTCACACACACACACTCACATGCACGCACACACACATACATATGCACACACACCCACACAATCACATGCACACTCACACACATACACACACATCCTCACATGTACACACACACACACCCCCACACACACACACCCACACACACATTTCCACACACACACACACACCCACACACACACACACATACATATTTCTCACTCACACACATGCACCTACACACACACCACATACATACACACATGCACACATTCACACACATGCATACACACATACCCTCACACACCCCCACCCCCGCACACACACACGCTCACACACAATCACATAGTGGGTCAATGCAAAACTCTGGAGGCAATTCTTCCTTCCCAGCCATCTCAGGAGATGACAGATATGGAGCTTGATGAATGTGAGGAAACCATTCTGCAAGATGTTAGCATGGAAGAAGAAATGAGGAGGGAACAACATCAACTCATGCATGAGGCTTATGAAGAGGAGGAAGAAGCTCCTTCTGGTCCAAGAGTTCAGTGTGTTCCACGGTTATCAGTCATCATCGGAGCTAATAAGGACTTGAAATTAAAGTGGAATGGTTAAAAGTGAAAGTAGATAATCAAATGTCGCCGCCAACCATTCACGGCTACTACCTAATTTTTGGATCCAATTCAAATCAAGGGAATATTTGACCTACCCCCAATTTTGGACAATCCACCGGCGTGTGATCAGTGGACGTGAAGCAAGGCCCTCTTGACCTATTGAGGCCTATAAAAACAATGGATTTGTGCTCATTTGGGGTACATTTTTGGAGTTACAGTGACGCGTGTATACGTGCAGAAGTTCTCTCTTGCACTTGGTGGTTTCAAGCCTATGGTAGGAGCTACTCTGTAGTGTGGATACAGAGCGTAGGCTTCTCAGTGGAGGGCTATGAGCACTATAGTGTAAGAGAGTGCCTTGGATTTTTTTTTCTTTTCTCTGAGTCAGTATTGGTGTTAAGCTCTATTCTCTTGAGCAATTCCTTCGCCATTTGTATTGATCCGTGTTTATCTGCATAGAGTGCCACGAAGCTCTGAGCATTAGTTTTTGAGCATTTCCTTGACAAATCTTGTAATCATCTGAATCGAATCAAGAAGTGTATGGTCTTTCTTGGTCAATGGTTGTTCATATTTTCTGAAGTATGTACCACTCTGTGCAATCCTTGTTATCTACTTGCTCACAGAAATGTTAAAGGGTATACTTCCCTAAAGAGAACCCCCCTTGAGTAGGCGACGTACTGGATGTGTTAATCTTTAATCTCTACTCTTGTTAAAAGTGGATACCCCAGTACCTCCTCTATAGTTTGGCACGCACGGTGGGACCTTTGCATTTCTGTGAAAGGTATTTTTGCCCTATTACATTGGCAAGTAGGTACATGACCCATAGAGGAGCAGATAAGGAGTCTCTTCGTGTTCGGAGGAGCCTTAACAAGTTAACAATAACCACGGCTAGTGAGTCTACCTCCCCTCTGCCCTCCCTAAATTTATCTATTGATTTGGGTGCGACACCATTGTCAAAAGAGAGGTATAGGAGAACTCTAGACTTCTCCTCAGATACGTCCAAAGAAACACCAGTACAAATGGAGGATCTCTCTCATTTACTCTCCAGATTAAACATCAAATTCCCTACCTTCAAAGGACAAGCTTATGAGGATGCTGATGATCATGTGAGGAGATTCATCTCTTTATGCCGTGGACGAGGTCTGCAGAATAGGGAGGATGCAATGTTGGCACTTTTTCCATCCACATTGGAGGGTCTTGCAGATAAATGGTATAGTCAATATGCAGATGGCCATTTCACTACATGGGAGGCTCTGAAGGCGGCATTCTCACAGACATTCCGACCAAGTGATTCCTCAGAAAGAGCTCTAGATCAGCTAGAGAATTTGAAGCTAAGATCAGGTGAATCTTTTCATGAACTTCACACTAGAACAAAAGCACTTGTTGCACGTCTGCCACATGCTCCAGGTGACTTTTTGGTTAAAAAGTGGATAGAGAAGGCTCTGCCCAGGTCATCTCAGCAGAAGCTTCGTGAGTCTCTTAGATTGGATGCAACCCTCAATGATTTTGTTGCAGCGGCATCACGCATTGAAGAAGCAAGGCAACATTTTGAAGGGGATACACAACAAAAGTATGCTGCAGATCTGGATCCTATTGAGCAACTACGGAGGGAACTGGAAGCATTGAAGATGCAACAAAATCAACAAGAAGAGAAGGTCTTGCCACCACTGCGTCGCACTGATGATGAAGTAGCTCAACTTCGCCGAGAGTTAGAAGATTTGAGGACTACTCAGGATATAAGGAGACAAATTTGGTGTACAATCTGTAACAGCAATGGACATTCCAATGCTAATTGCCCTATTAAGGTAAGCTGTCAATTTTGTGGAAAAGATGGTCATGAAGCCAGGGATTGCTACTACCTCAAAGGTACACAGCAGAGAGGTAACCCTCAAAATTTGGAATCATATTATGCTAGTACTTCAAATACATCTAATAGAGAGGAGAATCGGCCTGCAAAGCCTAGATATAATAGACCTTTGATGTGCTATCGTTGTGGTGAGTACGGCCACATGCAGAATAGGTGTTCCCTCCCAGAAGATGCATCTCCTTGTCAACATTGTCCAGAGGCCAAAGATCATTATACCAAAGATTGCCCAAGAGGTCGTCCTGCTCCAATTCACATGATTGCAGTCTCTCCACATGAAGAAGGAAAAACCACTCAGACTTATGCTGTTTCATCCTCTGCAATGCCCATGATGACTAGAGCTAGGCAAGCAGCTGCAACCCAGAGAGATGAACAACAAGGATTTCAGGATAAAGAGGAAGAAAAGGAGTCTGGATGGAAGGACCAAGCAGAAATTGAAGGAGCTTATAATAAGATGACTACTTCTCTAAAGGGCCAACCAACAAGTCTGCAAGAAAACACTCAGGAGGTAAACATTGAACAGATCTTGAAAGGTATTCATCACAAGATTAGTCTATATGAACTTATAAGGATGGATTCAAAAATAAGAAGTGACTTACTGAAGATTATACACTCTGCGCACTTGGTCCAATCACCTAGTATAGATGGCTTCATGGTTGATTTTCCCCCTGCACCCTTAGCAGATTACCAAAGCTCAAGATTATCTGTTTGTATAAAGGATGAAACTCTCACAGGTGTGATCATAGATGGAGGCTCCGGTATCAATTTAATGCCATATTTTACAATGAAGAAGTTGAAATTGAGCCCCACCAAGTTGGCACCATTCACGGTTACATTAGCAGATCAACATCGGGTTGCGCCACTTGGCATTATTGAAAAGGTATTGATGGTAGTACAAGGCTGCCACTTTGTTTTAAATTTTGTTGTTATTGCACTTCCACAGGAGACTTCTTACCCTTTACTCCTGGGGAGACCTTGGCTGAGACAAGCAAAAGCTTTGCAAGATTGGGGGAAAAATAAACTATGGATTTCAACAAGCACCAATAGCCAACTGCAACTACACTTGGATGAAGGATTTGATTCAGGAAAAACCACTGGATATACTGTGGATACTCAGGTAATGCCCTCTCTACCCCAAGAAGTTGATACATTGTTAAATTGGATGATGGGAAGTGCAGAGTGTTGCACAGTGGAGATCAATGAAATTGAGGAAGAAGTTGCAGATAAGGAAATTACAGAAAAGGGCAATGAAGACCACAAGGTGTTGGAGAATGAGCAACTGAAGGAAAATACAATCTTTGAGGAGGCTACCAATATAAAAGTATCAGAGAGGGAAGATTATGAACCTAAGAGCAGAGAAGATCTCCCTTTTGCAGATATACCTCAAGGTTGGATGAAAGAACATGTTGCAGAATATAAATTAAAATCCACTCCTGCATATAGTGGAGATGATTTCTCAAGCAAGACTAGTCCTGAAACATTGGTTCAAGAAGTAAATTTAGGGGATGAAGAGAACCCTCAAATGGTCCATTTGGCATCCTGGTTGTGGCATTATCCTCCCTTGCTACAGAAGGTAACTTCTTTGCTTTTTACTTATAAAAGTGTCTTCGCATGGTCCTACAAAGATCTAACAGGGATATTACAAGAGCTTGGGTTACATCGGATACCCTTAGTTGAGGGAGCCACGCCTGTAAGAAGTAGGCCATATCGACTCAATCCGAAGTATGCAGAGGCGGTAAAAGCAGAGATTACAAAACTAGAAGAAGCGGGTATAATTGTTCCAGTAGAACATTCCAGGTGGCTTTCTTCTATGGTTATTGTGCCCAAGAAAAATAGTGGAAAAATAAGAGTATGTGTTGATTTTCGTGCTTTGAATAAAGTGACTATTCAAGATGGATTTCCTCAGCCCTTCACAGAGCAGGTGCTTGAGGAAGTAGCTGGTCACACTTTGTATAGTTTCTTGGATGGTTTTAGTGGCTACAATCAGATAGTGATCCATCCTGATGATAGGGACAAAACAGCCTTTGTTACTCCCTGGGGCACTTATGTCTATACTCGAATGGCTTTTGGTTTGAAGAATGCACCGGCTTCATTTAATAGAACGATGTATCTGATATTGGGCAAATGGTTAACAACCTTTCTACGCATTTTCATGGATGACTTTTCAGTATTTTCAGGTACAGATAGAAGGGCAGCAGTTCAAGATTTCCATGACCATTTGGAAAATCTAAAAGAAATCTTTGAGCAATGTCTCAAAACAGGTTTGAAATTGAATCCTGATAAATGTCACTTTTTGGTCACTAAGGGCACTCTTCTTGGTCACATAGTATCTACTGAAGGCATAACTGTTGACCCCGCAAAGGTTACAGCTATTCTTTCCATGCCAATTCCACAAAGCCCAAAGGAAGTGCAAAGTTTCTTGGGCCATGCAGGGTATCACAGAAGATTCATTAGGATGTATTCAGAAATTGCTAAGCCCTTGTCAAGGCTTACCAGTAAAAAGATCCCTTTCTCATGGAGTGCTGAAGCCGACAAAGCATTTTGTGAACTAAAGTTGAGGCTATGTACTGCTCCACTTTTAAGTGTTCCTAATTGGTCATTGGAATTTCATGTGCATACAGATGCTAGTCTTCATGCTGTTGGTGCAGTTTTAGCTCAACCATCATCTCACAAAGTGGATAGACCTATCTCTTATGCCAGCAGATTACTCAACCAAGCTGAAAGGAATTACAGTACAACGGAAAGAGAAGGTTTGGATATCGTATTTGCTCTTCAAAAGTTTCGACATTATCTCCTTGGTGTACATTTCATTGTTATCTCTGATCATCAGCCCTTGAAGTATTTGATAAACAAGCCTAGAGTAGCTGGAAGGATTTGGAGATGGTTACTCCTATTTCAAGAATTTAATTTTGATATTCATATTAAGCCAGGAAAAGAGCACTACATGGCAGATCAAGTGTCCAGGACAGCAATGAGCGAGAAGGCAACAGGTATCAATGACGAACTGGTGGATAGCAATCTTTTCCTGATAGCAATTCGGACTGGTTGGTATGATGAAATTCTCCATGTTCTTACTATTGGAAAGATCCCAGAACATTTGACACCTGTAGAAAAAAGAAGATTACTTTTGAAAACCAAAGCATATTCTCTTATAAATGGAAATTTATATAAATACTGTCAGGATGATATATTGAGAAGGTGTGTCTATCCAGAGGAGGTAAATCTTCTGCTAGAGGCTGCACACAGTGAAGGACATCTAAGGGGGGAAGAATTGGCTCATAGAATCATCCACAAAGGTCTATGGTGGCCTCACATTTTCAAGGATGCAATCAAGTTTGCTAAAGAATGCCACATCTGCCAGAGGTGTGCTCCCGCGCCAACCAGATTGAATTTCCAACCATTGGTCATATCTACCGGATGGCTTCCATTTGAACGATGGGGTCTTGATTTCATAGGACCAATTAGTCCAACTGGTCAACCTGGAGGTAAAAAGTATATTTTGATGGCCACATGTTATGCCACTAAATGGATAGAGGCTAAAGCTACTGTGGACTGCACGGCTTTAACAGTAGCCAAATTCTTGTATAAACGTATTTTCTCAAGATTTGGTTGCCCACTGGAAATTACTAGTGATAGGGGCACACATTTTGTAAATCAATTGCTCCAGTTTATATTTGACAGGTACAAAGTCTTCCATAAAAAATCTTGTGCCTACTATCCAAGGGCAAATGGCCAAGCAGAGAGTTCCAATAAGATTTTGATTGGACTGCTTCGCAAATTATCTTTCGATCATCAAAGCTCTTGGCCACTAGCACTAATTGGTGCAATTTGGGCTTTCAAAACCACAAAGAGGGGAACTACAGGCGAGACTCCATTTCGCTTAGTTTATGGGAAAGAGGCATTGGCACCATTTGAGTTTATCATCAGAAAAGAAATAGGAATCAAAACCATTGGAATTGAACCCCCCATTCAGAGATTGGTGGCATTAGAAGAGTACAGAGAAGGGGCAATGCAGAAACTTCTCGTGACCCAAGAAGAGCGCAAGAGATTGCATGACAGGTATCTGAGATCCAATGAAGTTCAGGAAGGGTCTATGATTTTAGTGCATCAGGTTCCACCAATTCAAACTAAATTGGCACCCAAGTGGATAGGACCTTATAAGGTAATCAAGGTATTGCCACATGGCAGTGTGCATCTGGAAGATGTGCAGGGTAAAAGGATTCCCCTGGTCAATATCTCCAGGGTAAAGAAGTATCTCAATTAGGTCAAAATGGAAGCACTTCATTCCTTGTACATACCATGTTTCTTATGGTAATTGCAACATAACTAGATCTCTTTGAAATAAGTAGAATAAAGGAGAAATTGCACCAGGGACGGTGCAAAAGTTTGATGTGGGGGTCTGTAGTACCCCTAGGCATGCAGGAGGACCGAAGAAGATAGAAGAGAAAGTCAAGCAATGGAAAGACAATTGTTTGTAACTTGTAGGCCTGTGATACCTCTTTAAATAAGTAACGATTGCCGAGATTGAGAGAAAAGCTCTCAGGTGCCTTGGGCTACAGCTTCAGGGAGTGCTCTGTTCCATTACAACTGTCAAATTTGAGTTCTGGGCAATTGTTGCTTTCACTTTCGACGCCACCTCGGTTAAATTGTTTTACTACTCTCTCTTTTGGTCTTTCTTTCTCTCTCGTCCTCCCTTTTTCTCTCTCTCACGGCCTACCCCCTCCCCTTCTCCCTTTCTCTCTCGCTCTCTTTACCTCTCTCTCGGTCTCGCACTCTCTCCCCGCTCTCTTTCTCTCTCTCTTCCTCTCCCTCTTTTCTCCTCTCACACTCTTCCCCTCTCTCTCTCTCTTCCCCCCTCTCTCTCTCTCTCTCTCTTCCCCTCTCTCTTTCTCTCTCTTTCTCTCTCTCCCCCTCTCTTCCCCCCTCTCTCTCTCTTTCCTCCTCTCTCGATCCCTCTCCCTCTCTCCCTTTTTCTTTCTCTCTCTCTCTCTCTCTCCCTACGTGTGACCCCCCTCTTCTTCCTTTTTCTTTCTCTCTCTCTCTCTCTCTTCCTCTCTCTCTCACGGCCTACCCCCTCCCCTTCTTTCTTCTCTCTCTCTCTCTCTCTCTCTCTCTCTCTCTCTCTCTCTCTCTCTCTCTCTCTCTCTCTCTCTCTCTCTCTCTCTCTCTCTCTCTCTCTCTCTCTCTCTCTCTCTCTCTCTCTCTCTCTCTCTCTCTCTCTCTCTCTCTCTCTCTCTCTCTCTCTCTCTCTCTCTCTCTCTCTCTCTCTCTCTCTCTCTCTCTCTCTCTCTCTCTCTCTCTCTCTTCCTCCCCTCGTTCTCTCACCTCCCCCGCCACCCCCGCTGACCCCCCCGCTGACCCCTCCCGCAGCCCCCCGCCAACCCCGCTGACCCCCCCGCTGACCCCTCCCGCAGCCCCCTGCCACCCCTGCTGACCCCCCCGCTGACCCCTCCCGCAGCCCCCCGCCACCCCCGCTGACCCCCCGCTGACCCCTCCTGCAGCCCCCCGCCAACCCCGTTGACCCCCCCGCTGACCCCTCCCGCAGCCCCCCGCCACCCCCGCTGACCCCCCCGCTGACCCCTCTCGCAGCCCCCTGCCACCCCCGCTGACCCCCCCCCCGCTGACCCCTCCCGCAGCCCCCCGCCACCCCCGCTGACCCCCCCGCTAACCCCTCCCGCAGCCCACCCCCGCCCCCTCCCCCTCACACCACCCCCGCCCCCTCCCCCCTCACATCACCCCCGCAGTAGCCTGCCCGCACCCTCCGCCATCCCCCCCCACTGCCATCCGCATCCCCCTGCAAGCCTCCTCAGCCCTCCGCCATCCTCCCCCTCGCTCCCCCCCGCAAGCCTCCTCAGCCCTCCGCCATCCTCCCCCCCCGCAAGCCCCCCTTTACTCCCCCGCAAGCTCCCCCCTCACACCCCTCCCCGCGGCCTCCCACATCCTCGCCCCTCACACACTCACATCTCCACACATGCGCACATACCCCCCTCGCATGCACACCCACTCACACACACACACTCACATGCACGCACACACACATACATATGCACACACACCCACACAATCACATGCACACTCACACACATACACACACATCCTCACATGTACACACACACACACCCCCACACACACACCCCCACACACACACCCCCACACACACATTTCCAGACACACACACACACCCACACACACACACATACATATTTCTCACTCACACACATGCACCTACACACACACCACATACATACACACATGCACACATTCACACACATGCATACACACATACCCTCACACACCCCCACCCCCGCACACACACACACGCTCACACACAATCACATAGTGGGTCAATGCAAAACTCTGGAGGCAATTCTTCCTTCCCAGCCATGTCAGGAGATGACAAATATGGAGCTTGATGAATGTGAGGAAACCATTCTGCAAGATGTTAGCATGGAAGAAGAAATGAGGAGGGAACAACATCAACTCATGCATGAGGCTTATGAAGAGGAGGAAGAAGCTCCTTCTGGTCCAAGAGTTCAGTGTGTTCCACGGTTATCAGTCATCATCGGAGCTAATAAGGACTTGAAATTAAAGTGGAATGGTTAAAAGTGAAAGTAGATAATCAAATGTCGCCGCCAACCATTCACGGCTACTACCTAATTTTGTGGATCCAATTCAAATCAAGGGAATATTTGACCTACCCCCAATTTTGGACAATCCACCGGCGCGTGATCAGTGGACGTGAAGCAAGGCCCTCTTGACCTATTGAGGCCTATAAAAACAATGGATTTGTGCTCATTTGGGGTACATTTTTGGAGTTACAGTGACGCGTGTATACGTGCAGAAGTTCTCTCTTGCACTT
This sequence comes from Ceratopteris richardii, assembly GCA_020310875.1. Taxonomy (NCBI): domain Eukaryota; kingdom Viridiplantae; phylum Streptophyta; class Polypodiopsida; order Polypodiales; family Pteridaceae; genus Ceratopteris; species Ceratopteris richardii. The sequence continues at coordinate 105,500,524 of CM035441.1, read as the reverse complement.
GGTGGTTTCAAGCCTATGGTAGGAGCTACTCTGTAGTGTGGATACAGAGGGTAGGCTTCTCAGTGGAGGGCTATGAGCACTATAGTGTAAGAGAGTGCCTTGGATTTTTTTTTCTTTTCTCTGAGTCAGTATTGGTGTTAAGCTCTATTCTCTTGAGCAATTCCTTCGCCATTTGTATTGATCCGTGTTTATCTGCATAGAGTGCCACGAAGCTCTGAGCATTAGTTTTTGAGCATTTCCTTGACAAATCTTGTAATCATCTAAATCGAATCAAGAAGTGTATGGTCTTTCTTGGTCAATGGTTGTTCATATTTTCTGAAGTATGTACCACTCTGTGCAATCCTTGTTATCTACCTGCTCACAGAAATGTTAAAGGGTATACTTCCCTAAAGAGAACCCCCCTTGAGTAGGCGATGTATTGGATGTGTTAATCTTTAATCTCTACTCTTGTTAAAAGTGGATACCCCAGTACCTCCTCTACACCCCCAAAACCCTGAACTGGCATAACTTCCTCATACGAAATCCGCTTGCTGTGATTTTTGTTTTGTTGGAAAGCTCGTGGGGACGACAACCAAAACTTCCACTAGTTACGGTAAAATTAATATCAGGATTATTAGATAGGGTATTTTGAAGTTGATCATATCCCGGGGTAGGAAAAACTAAGGGTCCCTTGGGATTGTTTTCCATAAAGGCAAAAGGCAATTTGGTCTGTGAATTACATGCATGAAAGTGATATGTCTGTCAATTGAATTTAAGTCTTGAACTAACTTTGGTACTTTTGTAGGTCCTTTGAGAGCATTAAAGGGTACTCAAAGCAAGAGTAAGTGCAAGTTTGGAACACGCTTCCTGGGCACACCAGGGCAACAACACAAGGAAAGAAACTCAAGGTTGGAAATTCTCAACACCCTCTGTCAATCCCTAGCTTAGGCTAAGTACGGATAGAGGATTGTGATCAATTAGGGATACGTTAAGCACGACCAAGTCCAAGAACTCTAATCACTCAAGCAAGTGTTAGGAGATTACAATTACGAAACAACCTAAGGGAAAAGAATTTAAATCGAGTGACCACACTCAAAGTACGATGAAACTTAAGTGTTCCTTGCGACGAAGATTAATTGGACAAGAAATAACACCCTAAGGAAAATTAAAAAGAACAAATAACTAATACAAAAAGAACTCAGCAACGAAAATTGTACTTGGGAAATTCGGGGAATTCTTCAATTGGGCTTATGAACCTTAGATCCGGACGACACCTAGGGAGAGATAGACAAAGTCTCAGGTCTTCAGAGGCTACTGTCAATCATACTGCTAGGTCTTGGGCCCAGCAATTGAGCCATCATTGATACTACCCTAGCTCTGAGACTAGTGAGTCAGAGATGTCTCAAGGCATGGAGAGACCTGCAGGAAGTTCAGGAGTTCCATATTTACACAGGGTAGAAGGCCCTTACAAGACGCAACTCGAATACCTTAGGACTAACCGATTAGGTGCTAGCATCTATGAGGACGGCCTAGGAAGATCTGTGGTCTATATTAAAAACCCTGACCAACCCATTGGAATTGAGCATCCTGCTGTCAAGTTTGAAAATGGAGCATACCTGGACAAAGAAGGAACCATAGACGTGGTCACCAACCACCCAGATAGGACAGATGAATTTGGTAATGTGATCCTAGAAACGGATATAGGTGACCTAGAGCAAGGGAACATGGGTGAAGAACCTAAAACCCCCCGAGGCAAATCTGTGCTTACTAGAATTATCACGCCAGAGTGGATTCCCCAGGACAATAAGAGCATAGATCTGCTTCTCAATGGAGAAACCGATGAAGCCTTCTGGAGGTATAAGCCTAATCAACCGAATGAGGTAGGAATGATCACGATCTATGAGTTCAAAGATCTTGATTGCCCAGGCAAGGTGACCTATCTAGACAATACTTCAGAGAGGATCTTTGTGGTCACCGAGCATGGTAGACATGCCTACACTTGGAAGGGGGAATTTATTTTTTCCCAACCAAGATCTAATGTCTCTTTTGGCCACCAAGGGGCTGGAACATCCCAAGCTCATGGCGCTCAAAGGGATAGAAGTAGAGATAGGCCAGAAGTGAGCTTTGCCAACCCAATAGGCAGAGAACGAATGCGAACAGAGACGAATAGAGAAGAAACAGAGAGAACTAGAGTTCCAAGGAACCTAAGAAATGCTGAGGATTTTCCTTTGCCAAGGCCTAGGGAACACACCAGGACTTTGAGACCTACACAACTAGTTAAGTCCATGAAGAACTACTTCGATGGCACTGGAGACCCTTATGATCATGTGGTCGAATTTACACAAGTCTTGAGAGCTGAACGAGTGGAGGATCTATTCACGCAGTATAATGCCTTTGGTCTAACCCTTAGGAACATTGCTCTTACGTGGTTTCAACCACTAAATGAGAGGCACTTCAGAAACATAGACCAACTTCTAGAGGCATTCATTATTGAATTCTCTAAGAGTGGCATAAGGCATAATACTTCCTCGCTGATTCATAGCTTCAAGCAAACCCCTCAAGCGACGGTTAGACTAGCAGGAAGAAGGTTTAGGCAATATTTAGAGAGATGCCCTGTTTCTGAGTTACCCACACCAACTACACAAGTGGCTTTATTCCTAGATGGATTGCTCAGTACCAAACTACGATCATATGTTGTTGAAGCCCAAGGTCAAGCACTGGCATAAAAGCGCATCAAGGAAGTGGAGACACAAGAAGAAGGAGCAAGTAGGGAGCTCCAAGAAGCACCTGTCAAATTTTCAGAAGAAATCCCTTTAAAAATAGTGATTTTTATCACTAAAAATCATTGTAAATACCATTTTCTATTTTTACAACTCCATTTTGTTCAAGCCAAGCAGTCCTTGAGCTTCAGGAGTATTAGGTGTATCATACTACCAATTTTCATAATTTTTAGATTCCGTTCGAGCCCCCAAATAAGCCCGAGAACCTAATTTTTAACTAGGCCGGACACTAGGTCTGGACAGGGCCAAAACCACTCAAAAAACTATAAAAAGGGCTGGAGAGCTCATTTTTGGGGTTAGCTTGTTGTAGATTTCAGCTTTGTAAGAGAGTTCATTTGCTATCGAAGATCTTCCATTGTTCCACTCTTTGCTCTTACCTTGTGCGCATGTGTGTATGTGTGTGCATGCTTGTGTGCTTTCCACTCATGCACTTGTGCACTTCACATGCTCTTGGTCTTCATACCGGTCCTCATGTCTCCACGGATTGACATTTATGAGGTGAATCTCCTCACATTGGTACTCACCATTGTGCTAGAGTGACACCAAATTTGGCGCCGTTGCCGGGGAGAGAGCTTGGAGGACGAGCATGTGACGGTAAGACGTAGAGTAGCGACATTGGAAGGTAAAAAAATCATCATTTTCAGTTCAGTTTTTGAGTTTTCCTTCTTCTTCATCTTCATCATCATCACCATCTCCACCCACCTTCATCTTCTCAGTTTTTTTCCATTTTTTAGAGTACATTCACCTTGATTTTTACTTGTGGTTGTGAACAAGAAGCTTAGAGGGGGGTGTAGAACTGAATCGCTGAAGAAAAACTCTTGAAACACTCTCTAAATACCAAGAATCCAAGCGGCCATTTTCGTGAAGTGATAAAACTTGCGCCAAGTATTGTGAGTGCAATATCGCGGGTTTGAAGGAAGATTTGGCACCTACAGACACATAGGAGTGACAAGGAGGACAAAAGGTACTCATATTTGCAAAAAGTTTTGAATTCGGACTCCAAAAAATCCAAGTATCGTGTTTCTCCCGCGGTTGAGGTATCGCGATACCTGACAAGTATCGTGATCTCCTGTGGTTTAGTATCGCGATACTTCACAAGTATTGAGTATCGTGAAATCCCTGATCGCGATACTTCATAAGTATCGAGTATCGTGAGATCCCTGATAGCGATACTTCACCAAGTATCGAGTATCGTGGTTGCCCGATCGCGATACTTCCCAAGTATCGTGTATCGAGTATCGTGTTTGCTCAAGTATCGTGTATCGTGTTACTCCTGATCGCGATACTTCACCAAGTATCGAGTATTGTGGTTGCCCGATCGCGATACTTCCCAAGTATCGTGTATCAAGTATCGCGTTTGCTCAAGTATTGTGTATCGTGATTCCTGATCAAGTATCGTGTGTCATGTATCGTGTTTTTGAAGTATCAAGTATCGTGTGCATCCAGGTATCGTGTATCGTTTTTTGGCAGATATCGTGTATCGTCTGGTTCAAAGATCGAGTATCGTGGTCAAATTCTCACGATCTCTGTAGGATATCGAGTATCGTGGACATCAAGTATCGCGATAGTTCCCAAGTATTGTGTATCGCCTGTTTTGAAGCATTTCTTGAGAGGCCATGTTTCCCTCAGGGTAGATAGGGTATTTTTAAGTTGACCCTCAGGTTGGACTAGGAAGCAAGGGGTTCCACAATATTTTGAGCAGTTCAAAGGACAATTGTGGACTTGGAGACAAGGCTTATGAACCTAAGATCAAGTAGACACTTAGGAAGAGATAGATAAAGTACCAAATCACTTGAAACTAAGGTCAACTGCACAACCAAGTCAGGGACTCACAACTCAGGGGTTAACACTACGTGCTGAGCTCATAGACAGTAAAAAATGTCACTTAACTGGGAGAGACTCTTGGCTTCTAAAGACATTCATAGATCCATACCAAGGGAAGGTCTTATTCCTACAGTGGAAGGGGAATATAGGATGTCTCTTCAATATATATCCACTAACTTGCAAGGAATACCCATCTACCTTGATGGTCTATAGAGGATAGTAGCAAGAATGATAAACACCACAGAATCTGAAATAATTCCAAGACCAGCTGTCAAGTATGAAAGTGGAGTTTATAGGGACAAGTTGGGCCAGATATATGTAGTAACTGAAAATCCTGATGAGATTAATGAAAGAGGAGAGTTAGCTCGAGATCAGGCAACTACCTCACAAAACCCATTTGAGACTCAGCAAAGAACAAAAAATGTGTTGTTAGGACAAACGAGCCAAGGTAGTATACCCAATGGGCCATATGAGCAGTTCACCACGCTAGGAATTAACCCCCATGGCCACTCTAGCCAGGGAATGGGAAATATGAATGGACCCACCTTTAGGACAGAACCGCCCCAAGGTGTCCCCATCATAACTCGATCCCCAGAGCCCAACAGAAGATTGAGACCAATCCAACTGGCCAAATGTATGCGAAATCGTTAGGATGGCACAGGAGAGCCCTATGACCACATTGCAGAATTCAAGCAGGTATTGCGAGCGGAGCAAGTGGATGAATTTTTCATGAAATATGAATCCTTTGGGCTAACCCTTACGGGAATAGCCTTAACTTGGTTTCAATCTCTGGATCCAAATTGCTTTGAACATATTGAACAATTCTTCCAAGAACTTATTTGGGAATTCACTAAGCGAGGGATCAAGCACAATTCGTCATTCGTAACACATAGTTTCAAACAAGCTCCTAATGAGACAGTAAAAAATGAAGCACGAAGATTTAAGCAATACGTTGCCCGATGCCCTGTGACAGAGAGACCTTCTCAGCAAAAAATGATATCGTTATTTTTAGAAGGTCTAACCAATGGAACATTGAGAATCTTAGTATACATAAAACGACTGCAAACCCTAAGTGAGTGTCTTCAAGAGTGCATAGATTTGGAAGACAACTTAGCTGAGGATCTCAAAACAACACAGGATCCTACCAAATCAGAGGATACAAGGAGCAAGGAAACTTCTAGTTTGAGTTATGTGGAGGAAGTGACAGAGTTAGTGGCCAAGAAATTAGGAGTACAAGGACAAAGGAACCACCAAAACTCCTCCTTGAGAGTGCCAATGTTAGGAAGTTGCACACTTTGTGGTGGAGATCATCCATCTCATGACTGCACCAGAGAAGCATTAGGGTTATCACAACCTTACCCTTATGATAGACAACCAACTCAAGCGCCTAACATGTACTCTTATAGTGAGCAGAAGTACATCAACTACAACACTGAAAACTATCCAATGAATAGACAGCCACAAGCGTTTGTACCACCCCATTGTAGACCATACGAGTACCCTCCTGCAGAACAAGGCAGAGAAGTTCCTAGGCATAACCCATGTCCAGGACCACAAAGATTCCCTAGACTGTATGAACATGAAGGATAGAGCCAAGCTCAACCTATGCCAAGACAACAACCACCCCACACACTAGCTCCGACATAAGGGCAGAACATCACGATACAAGTTGTTTGTCTTGAGTGTGGCAAAGAACAGCTCCTGAGAGATTGTCCCGGACATCCCGCTAGTGCACCAAAGGTTACACCCATTAATGTAGTAGGCCTAGCAAGGGATTCAGGTTCCAGTAGTGATAATGTGGCTCCTATACACGCAGTTACTAGGGCACAAGCCTTACAACAAACTAGACCAGCTGAGCAATCAGAGCCAAGTGAAGCAGGAGAGCCTAGTAAGCGAAGAACAAGAACATGGAAGGATACTAGAGAGAAGGCCAATCGTAAGTGGACCAAGAAGTTATCCAAACTAGAAGAAAGCCTTAAAGATGCAAAAACAAAAATAGAAGATATTGCCTCTCAAAGCCCCTCTGAGCTCAAAACTCCATCCACACCACCTCATCCCCACCCACCAACCAGTGTAAATAGACCACCACAATCAGGGTCTGTTCTTGCAGATCCAACCCCAGAAGACTTGGACATGATGTTCAAGGCATACCAGGCTCGACTTCAAGAAGGGCCAACACCTGCAAACCTAGACAAGAGCTACCCTAGAGCAGATTTAGAGATTGAACGGACAAAAATGTGCATAAAAATGGTGGAACTAGCTCAAGCTATGTTCGAGGCCAATCAATCGTTCAATCAGACGAATGCTATTACACCGGGTTTGCACTTCGAGGGCTTACTAGAAAGATTAGAGCAGTTGGTAAATAAACCTCAAGTTTCTTTACCTCCACAGGCTCAACTAACTATTGAAAGAGAAAACTCATCACCAAAGAAAGTCTATGTTCCTGACTCCATAGATGATGGAGAGCCTCTTTCAATTCAACAACACGCTCAAAAGTTCTTGCGGGAAATACAAGAAGAGAAATGGGCCAAAGAGAAGGATAATCCTCCTCCTATTCTTGAGATTGATGATCTGCATGATCAATTTCCACAAGACATCCCATCTATTTATGGAGACCAAACAGAGCAACAAGAAGTTGAACGATTAGATTTTGAGTCTAATTCTTTACAAGAGTTGCCACAGTTCACAGGCCCATGGGAATCTGAATCTGTCCAGATTAGAGCTCCCACAATAGTGATCAGAAATGAAGACTCGGTGATTCCAAGCAACACTGACGTCGTGAAGAACACTAAGGTTCAGTGTCATCTCACGGTAGAGGAGCTGCTCAAAGCAAAACCCGAGCTATGGAATCATGTGAAGGATCAGGTGCCCGAACTTGATTCCAAAATGCCAAAAGCAGGCTCTAAAGAGAAAGTTCCAGAGATACCTCTTGATAAAATAGGGGACATGAGTGAAGGTGAAGAAGGTAACACTTATCTCCCAATCACCTACCAGGGTTACACAACCAAAGCGATCATAGATTCAGGTGTTGGTGCTGCTATTGCAACCACCTCCTTGTGGAAGCGATGGGGCAAGCCCACATTAAGACCAACTAGAATGACGCTTCAAATGGCCAACGGTCACTTTGAAAGACCTCTAGGATTGCTCGAAGGGATAACTCTAACCACTTGTGGTGTAGAGTTTGAGCACACCTTTGCTATATGTAACTTTGAAAAAAATAATGTCTACGAGATGATCTTAGGAAGACCCTTCCTACGACAACTACAAGTGGTACAGGATTGGGGAACCAACTCCTTATACTTGCAACGCTTAGGGGTCACAACCAAGGTCAATTTGAAGGATTACACCTTCAGAGATGTACCACCCCTATAGTGGAACCCTATCCACAAGGAGCAAGAAGATTCAATCTCTGTGCATTCTAAAAGTTCATCTGATACATCCTGGATGCATGAAGATACTCATTTGTGGATGTGCAAGGTCGCAAAGGAAGAGGAGAAATGCTTAAAGGCAAGAGAAAAAGGAACTTCTCAAAGAGATAGACTAGTCCGAGACCCAGCCTATACGCCGATGATATTTCCAGATGAGGAATTTGAGCCTCATGGTTGGGCAGAAATCTTAGCTACCATGGACATTGCTGTCAATGAAGAACAATGGACACCTCATTGTGATGAGGAGGGTTATGATATTTCATTGTTCATGTGTCAGCCCTTGCTAGAAGAAAGTGACTCTAAGGACGTTATAGAAGAAGAAGAGAACGATGATGATCTAGAGTCCATTGTGATGGATAGTTGCTTTATTTCAGAGGAGCACTATCTAGAAGACATAGGAGTATTTACACAAAAAGAAGAAGAACCTCTCACAAGAATCAAAACGGTAAATTCAAAGGATGGGAGTGAAGGTAGTAAAAAGAAAAAGAAAAGAAAAGTAGTGAAACAAGGAGAGGAGGAGCAATTATTTGAAGTACCAGAAAATTTCAAGAAATATGAAGTGGAAGACCGAAAAATTTTGGTACGAATGCCGAAGAGAGCGGCCACAATAGGAGAAGCATATGATAATAAAGAAAAGACCAAAAAAATCGTAGTCACCATTGAAGAGAACAAAGAGAAATGTACATACATAGGAGATGATCTAAGTAAAGAAGAGGAAGTAGAGTTGGTAGCATTATTAAGGGAATACAGGGACGTGTTTGCATGGCACTATAGAGACTTGAAGGGAGTAGATCCGAAAATTTGTTCTCATACGATTCCCATGATAGCAGATGCCAAGCCCACCAAACATAAGCCCTACACATATAATGACACTTATGCAACCAAAATAAAAGAAGAAATTGATCGATTGATTGAAGCTGGATTTATTTATGAGATTGAGCATATGGAATGGGTGTCCCCCATTGTAGTGGTGCCCAAAAAGAACGGAAAATTGCGAGTGTGTATTAACCTTAAAAAATTTAATGCCGCCACGATAAGAGATAGTTATCCGCTTCCAATCACTGAACATTTATTGGAATGTGTTGCAGGCAAGGAAGTTTACAACTTCCTTGATGGATTTTGAGGTTACAATCAAGTAGCCATTGCCCCAGAAGATCAACACAAAACGGCTTTTGCCACAGAATAGGGAATCTTTGCATTTCGTGTGATGCCATTTGGGCTCACCAATGCACCTGCAACATTCCAAAGACTCATGTGTCATGTCTTCAAAGAGTTCTTGCGAAAGAGCTTAGAAGTATATGTGGATGATTTATGTGCTCATTCCCAAGAGCGAAGATACCACATCCCTGAGCTCAGACAGATCTTCAACAAGTGTAGAGAATATCGAGTGTGTCTGAACCCAGAGAAGTGCGTGTTCATGGTACGTCAAGGTAAAATCTTAGGTCATATTGTTTCTAAGAATGGAATATCGATAGATGAGGACAAGGTAAAAGCCATAGAGGAGTTTCCGAGGCCAAGGAATGTTAAAGAGGTACAAGCCTTCATGGGCCATTGTGGATGTTACCGTAGGTTCATTCACATGTATGCAATCATAGCTAAACCGCTTTATGCCTTGTTGACAAATTTTGAGTGGGATGATGAATGCGAAAAGTCCTTCAATGAACTGAAGAAACGCTTGTGCACAACGCCAATACTGACCACTCCTGATTGGACGAAGCCATTCCATGTACACGTGGATGCATCCAATTATGCAATAGGATGTGTACTATCACAACCAACTGGTGAAGGGAATTTAGATTTGCCTATAGCATACGCTAGCAGGCAATTGAATGCCGCAGAAAGAAACTACACCACAACCGAAAGAGAAGGCTTAGGCATGGTATATGCTGTGAAGAAGTTTAGACACTATCTATTGGCCAACAAGTTCAAATTTTTCACTGATCATCAAGCTTTATTATACTTGGTTAATAAACTTTGCAATACAGGACGTCTAGTAAGATGGTTCCTCTTACTAATGGAATATGAATTTGAAGTGGTTGTCAGGAAAGGCAAGACCCACCTTAGGGCAGATCATCTTTCTCGCATCACTTCAGGAGAGTCACCACAAGGAGTGTCAGATGAATTGCCCGATGCTTATCTGTTCAATCTAGAAGTTGTTCCTAAATGGGCAAATAAGTTGGTATCAGTCCTAACCTTTGGACCCGCAAATAAGAAGGTCAAGACGAACAAGGATGAAATTGTGCGGTCACAAAGCTATCAAATATTGGCAGGAAGCATGTATTAAAAAGGTATGGAAGGTGTTCAAGCTTGTTGTGTCGAGGATGATGAGCATTGTAGTTGGTTGCAACAAGCCCATGAAGGATTTCTAGGGAATCACTATTCTAAACAACGAACACTGCAAAATCTAAAACGTTTAGGAGTGTATTGGCCTAGCATGGACAAAGAAATACATGATTGGATTAAGAATTGTCCTGTGTGCAAAGAGTGACCCCCAGTGGAGCATGCCACCCTTTATCACGTGTCATTAATTCCAGACTGGAGTGCTCCATTGGTAGAATTCATGAGATCAGGAACCTTACCAAAGGAGGCTAGTCTAGCAAGAAAACGAAGCATGGAGCAAGAGGCTAAAGACTACGCCTTCGTAGGAGACAACCTATATAGGAGAGGAAAAGATGGTTACTTAAGATTGTGCGTTCACGAATCAGACTACTTGAAAGTCTTAGAAACTGCCCATAGCAGTGTTGTAGGTGGACATTTTGGTCCTGATCGAGTAATTAAGACTATTCTATTCTCAGGACTTTGGTGGCCCATTCTTCATATGGATGCACATACCTATATGAAGAAATGTGACACATGCCAATGTGGCCAATACCCAATTCGAAAAGATGAGATGCCTTTGAGGCCAATGATGGGGGGACAAGCATTCTCGAAGTGGGGCATAGACTTTGTAGGGCCTATTAACCCCCCAGCTAGAAACTCCCATGCCGAATACATTATTGTAGCCACAGATTACCTCACAAAGTGGGTAGAAGTCAAATCCACAACAAAGAATGATGCTCAAACAACAGCAAAGTTCTTATTTGAGAATGTGTTCACAAGATACGGATTACCAATAGAGTTAGTAAGTGATAGAGGCACACACTTCTTGAATGAAGTAATCGAAAATCTTCTCCAAGAATTCTTGGTGATACATAAGAAGTATGCCCCCTATCATCCACAAGCTAACGAACAAGCTGAGAGCACGAATAAGATCCTATGTAACGTGTTGACAAAACTCGTAAATAACAAACGCTCTGATTGGGACAAACAACTTCATCTTGCTGTTTGGGCCTATCGAGTTGCCTATATACTCAATGCCACCCCATTTCAGATGGTCTTTGGACAGAATGTTGTGCTACCATTGGACTTCCTAATCCCAACTTTAAAAGTAGCACAAGAGCATGAGTGGAATGGACACGAGTTATCCTCCAGGATCTTTGATCTAGAACGCTTAGGTGAGACGAGGCTACGAGCAGTGGCAGGCATCTATGTTGCAAAGAAACGGCAAAAGGAATACTTTGATGCACACATCAAAGATAAAGGATTGAAAGAGGGAGACCTAGTGTTGGTTTATACATTAAAGCAACATGCCCGTAAATTGGAAAAAAGAGGATACGGACCCATGATCATTAATAGAATTTCCACTAGCGGTGCAGTTCAATTGGCCACACTAGAAGGCGATGTCTTACCAAACTATATCAGTGGTTGTCGAGTCAAGCTATATCAAGAACCTCTTACAGAGGATATGCTAAAGAGACTCAACACTGCTACGAAGCGAAAAGAAGAAGAATTAAGGGTTAAAGAAGAAGCACAGGCAGAGGCAAGAGAACGCATTAGGAGAAATAAGTTCAGACGCCTAGGCCTAGAATTTGATCGAGAGGCCCCAAGATACCACATGGCCATGTGTCAAACATCAAGTGCAATTGCTTCTCAAATAATTGATCGACGTCCTTTTGTGACCATAGCGGTAGGACAAGGGAAGAATGCAAGGACTGTGAGAGCATTGATTGACTCAGGTGCAGCAACTAGTGCAATTAGACTATCCTACTGCCAAGACTTGCAATTGAACATAAAGCCCATAGAAGCCTATCTCATAGGTTTGGGAGGTGTGGAAACCCCTTGTTTGGGCGAGGTGGAACTTCCCATCTACCTTCAAGATGTTCCAATGAAAGTCAAAATTCTAGTATGTCACGATGAGGACATTATAGAGCCCCTTGTCTTGGGTCAAGATTGGATTTACAACCATGGAGTCAACTTGAACCTACGACGTCAACTCCTTCAAGTTGGGGCGCCTGAACAATGTATCACATTAGAATTAGAGAATTGCATGCGCACAAAGCCAAGTAGCACACATTCTCTTAGTTCTTCCGAAACTAATCTTTGTAAAGAAAATGTCGTGTGTGTCACAAACCCTACGAAGCAAAAGGACTCAATCATGGAAGCACAAGCTCATAGGCCAGCAACCCTCTCTTCTCTCTCACATACTAATGCGAGTGTAACTCGACCAAACAGGCAAGCAAAAAAGACATCTGCTATATCAACTAGACAGACAAAATTCAAGAAGAAAGAAGCTCAGGGCATGAAGCAGATTTGGGTACGAAAAGAAGAACAACCACCAGCTCTGCCACAACCCTTCCCAGTGAGGCAAGCCAACCAAGCTAAAAGAATCATCAAGAAACGAGGACCAGCTCAATCCTACGGTCTTCAACAAATTTGGGTACCAAAGCAATCGAGGGAGGCCGACCATGATAACGTATGAATTTGGGTGCCAAAGAAGTTAGTTGCAGCTCAACATGGGCGATTACAAATGTGGGTACCCAAGACACTCTTACATGCACAAACACCACAAATCTCCCTCCCAAGCAAAGCTTACACAAAGACGCGAAGGAGAAGCGAGGGTCAACACCAGGCACAAAGAACCAAAGCAGATCAACCCACCTCTTCGACAATCATAAAAAGGCAACCAAAAAGGGTATGGGTTTGGAAGCCAAAAGTATTAGCAGCTTCCACAAAATCAAAGAGCCAACCACGCTGGATACCAACTTTTAGACACCATTCCACGATGAAGGGGCCAAAAGTGATCTCCACAAAGCCACGTACCATTCTCAAATGGATCCCTATAATGCGGATTACATCATTGCAAGATTCAATTGACACCTCCAAACAGAGATTGCATCAAGTCTACAAGTAACATCAAAAGCCTCAACCAACAAAAACCATGTGCCTTTGGCATAACCTTGTCTTTTGCACCATTCCGGTCATGCATTTCCAAAGTATGCATTAATATAGGGCCTCCTTACACAGCCGTGCATAGACACAATTGAGAATCCCAGGCACATGATACACGTATGAAATATGTAAAATATTTTATTGATACAAACACCTTTCTTCTTGTTTGATTCCATTGTTCCAAAAAAAAAAAGAGGAAGAAGAGAGAGAGAGCGACCGGACAAGGGTGTGCGCTCGAAGAATCTCTTATGGGAACCATCAACAAGAACATCCGTCAACAACCAAAGATAAGTTGATGGTCAATCACCATGATGGAGTACCACACGAAGAGATGAAGATCGACGGACCTTTCAACATGGTAAGATGTGCATGCTTCAACAACACTATAACCATGATAGATTAGGAAACCTCTTCGTCGGCATACCCTTGAGCACTTCGCTCAAGACCCAATTTCTTGCACCATACTTCTTCCCATGCATTTTCCAAGTACGCATACATAGGGCCACATTACAAGGCCATGCACAAGGCACATATTTTGTTCAACCCATGCACTAATGCACTTAACCATCATACATTAGGGGTTACAAGTACTTGGCATGAAAACTACAAAATCCATCTTTGGAAGAATCAAAGGACATCAGGGTGACCACTACAAGAGCAAGGAAGCCATCCACCACCGAGAGTTGCTCATAATCAACATTGACCACCTCCTTTGAGCACCTAGCAGTTTTGGAAAGCTCACAAATGCACCATCAAGATGGAATACAAGGAAGAAGTATATACAAAGGGACTACAAACTAAAAGAGCTAGCAGACAAACAATCAGGCTACATTGGGAAGATGGATCGCTCCTGTTGAACGTAAAGGACACTACCTCTCAACGTACTACATGGAACAACCACTACAACAAGGGTCTGTCAGGGACGACAGACTCAAGAGGGGGGGGAGTGTTGAAGCCCAAGGTCAAGCACTGGCATAAAAGCGCATCAAGGAAGTGGAGACACAAGAAGAAGGAGCAAGTAGGGAGCTCCAAGAAGCACCTGTCAAATTTTCAGAAGAAATCCCTATAAAAATAGTGATTTTTATCACTAAAAATCATTGTAAATACCATTTTCTATTTTTACAACTCCATTTTGTTCAAGCCAAGTAGTCCTTGAGCTTGAGGAGTATTAGGTGTATCATACTACCAATTTTCATAATTTTTAGATTCCGTTCGAGCCCCCAAATAAGCCCGAGAACCTAATTTTTAACTAGGCCAGACACTAGGTCTAGACAGGGCCAAAACCACTCAAAAAACTATAAAAAGGGCTGGAGAGCTCATTTTTGGGGTTAGCTTGTTGTAGATTTCAGCTTTGTAAGAGAGTTCATTTGTTATCGAAGATCTTCCATTGTTCCACTCTTTGCTCTTACCTTGTGCGTGTGTGTGTATGTGTGTGCATGCTTGTGTGCTTTCACTCATGCACTTGTGCACTTCACATGCTCTTGGTCTTCATACCGGTCCTCACATCTCCACGGATTGACATTTATGAGGTGAAGCTCCTCACATTGGTACTCACCATTGTGCTAGAGTGACATATGTGTACTTGAAGGACCCTAGAACTATAGAAGAGTGTGTATGCATGTGCATAGACATTGAAGATAATCTAGGGGAGGAATTAGAACTATCAAAAATCTACAAGGATTCAGATAGTTCTACTAGCCTTAGTTCCACGCAATCCACCTCTATTGAGGAACTCGCTGAGAAGGTAGCTCAGAAGCTAGGCATATCAAGCAAACAAATACCAAGGTTTGCCCCAGGGAGGCGATGCTATACTTGTGGAGGTGACCATTTTGCGAGTGTATGTCCCATTATGGCTCAACCCCAAGTGAATCCTAGTGGCCAGTACTGTACAATAGAGCGAAGATACACCAACCACACCGCACAAGATTGCCCCTATAACAAACAAGCTGTCAGACAAAATCACCCTCAGCCTCCTCCACAACAAGGAAGATATCAGAACCCATACCCACCACAGCAGTTTGCTAGACCTCAACAAGCCTACCCACCACAATATCAAGCCCAGCAGAGACCTCAACTAGTGTTAGCACAACAACCCCTGCTCCAGCTAATGTGATTTCCATAAAATATGCAGCTGCAAAAGAGAACCTGAATAGAGCCATAGTGCCAGTGACACCATTGCTTTTAGAAAGTGATCCCAGTGACCATAGCTTTGATTCTACACATATTGATAGCCCCTAGGCTTACTACATGCAGTCTCTTGAACATGGTGAATCCTACTATAGTGAAGAACCGAGTGAACCTAGTTGGGATCCAGAGTATGCTAACATCATGTACACAACTCCCAACACTAGACCTCAACCTAGGCAGGTAAGACCCCCATTCCCTAGAGGACCATGCTATAGATGTCAAGGAGATCACCTCATCCGTGATTGCCCAATGCCTGCACCTACACAACCCCAGTCAGTAACAATACAGGGCTTTTGTCAAGTTTGTGGAAAGGAGCATCTCGTACGAGATTTCCCAAAGAATCCCAGTAATATGCCAAAAATCTCTCCAATTAGTGTTATTGGGTTAGTAGTAGACGCTACAGGAAGTGTAACTTCCACTGCACCAGTACAGGTGGTCACTAGAGCTCAAACTTTGTAGCAGAACCAAGGTTTAGGTCAAGAAAAGAGTGCAAACGTTAGTGAAACTGAGAGCATAGCCAAGAAACGGCCGAGAGCCTGGAGGGATAGCCGAGAGAGAATGAAAAGGCAATGGTCCAAAAAGATGAGCGACTTAGAAGAAATCATAAGAGAAACAAAAGCCAAAATTGTGGAACTCACCTCTCAAACAAACTCTCACATACCACCACCACCTTCATCTCCATCACCATCCAATCCACCATCTTTCAACCCACCTCAGACCATCCCACCACCCCCTAGAGTAGGATCAGTGCTAGCTGACCCCACTCCTGAAGACATAGACATGATGCTTTAGGCATATCAGGCCAGAATCCAAGAAGGGCCAAATGTGACGGATTATGACAAGTGCTACCCTAGAGCTGACCTAGAGATAGAAAGAACCAAGCTTTGCGCGAAAATGGTCGCATTGGCTCAGACCATGTTTGAAGCCAGTCACCTCTTCAACTACTCTGGCTCAGCTAAGACACAACTGCACCTGGATGGACTATTAGAGAAGTTAGAGAGCATAATTGCAAGATCTGCCAAGGAAGAAAAAAACCAAGGGAGAGATGAGGCAAGTAAAAGAATAAGCATTCCCGCCCAGGAAGCTTATGTACCCAATTCCACTGAACCAGACACCTCCTTTTCTATGAATAGATATTTCCCAGAATTCTTGCGAGAGATTCAAGAAGAAAAATGGGCAAAAGGGAGCGAAGTCCATCCTCCCATTGAACTGGTGGATGACGCACATGACCAATTCCCACAAGATATTCCCTCCATTTATGGAGAACAGGAGAGTGCACAAAGTCAAGAGAGGTTAGACTTCGAGTCTAACTCCCTACAAGAATTACCCCACTTCACAGGCCCATGGGAATCCAAATCTACTTGTATGAGAGCACCCACAGTCATGGTGAGAAACGAAGACTCAGTCATACCTAAGAATACGGAGGTAGTGAAAAACACTAAAGTGCAGTGCAACCTCACTTTAGAAGATCTACTCAAAGTTAGGCCAGAGTTATGGAAACATGTAGCTAACCAAGTGCCAAAAGTAGCGAAACCCCGTTCCCAGGTAGGTTCTCATAGAACAGTGCCAGAAATTCCTCTAGACAAGATAGGAGATATGAGTGAAGGTGAAGAAGGAAACACCTATCTTCCCATCACCCATCAAGGGTACACAACCAAGGCAATTCTAGACTCAGGTGTAGGAGTTGCTATTGCTACCACTTCTCTATGGAAACGTTGGGGCAAGCCAACACTCAGGCCCACGAGGATGAAATTGCAGATGGCTGATGGTCACATAGAAAGACCCTTAGGCTTGCTGGAAGGAATAACTCTCACTACATGCAGTGTTGAGTTTGAGCATACTTTCGCCATATGTGATTTCAGCAAGAACCATGCTTATGAGATGATTTTGGGAAGACCATTTATGCGACAGTTGCAAGTGGTCCAGGATTGGGGAACCAATTCCTTGTATTTGCAACACTTAGGTGTTACGACCAAAGTCAATCTCAAGGATTACTCTCATAGAGATGTACCGCCTATTCAATGGAATCCCATCCATAAAGCCAAGGATGACACGGAGTCTGTGCACTCCATAGGATCATGATCTTCATGGATGCATGAAGACACTCACTTATGGATGTGTAAAGTGGCAGTGGAAGAAAAGAAGAGAGAAAAGGCCAGAGAGATAGGTGCTAAGGAAACCCATAGATTAATTCAAGACCCAGCCTATGCACTTGTAGTATTTCCTGACGAAGAGTTTGAACCTCATGGTTGGGTGGAAATTTTAGCAACAATGGATGTAGCCATCAATGAAGAACAATGGACACCCCACTGTGATGAGGATGGCTATGACATTTCAGTCTTCTCAATAGAGCCAATCATGGGAGATGCAGTTTTAGAAGAATGCGAACCTAGCCCTGATGCATTTGAGGATGCAAGTGACTCCGATCTAGAGTCAATCATTATGGACCCACCTTTTGCATCAGATGAAGAATACTTCTATGAAGTAGAATTTCAACCCCAGAGACACGGAGAGCTTACAAATGATGTAAGGTTAGCCACACAAGTGACCCCTAAGGCTGAAGGAAAGAAAATAAAGAAGAGAGAAGTCACACCAGAAGAGGAAGAATCTTTGTTTGAGGTCCCTGAAAACTTTAAAAAGTATGAGATAGACGATAGAAGAGTCATGGTAAGGATGCCGAGACGTGAGGCACAATCAGGAGAGGCCTATGATAACAAAGAAACCACCAAGAAAATAGTTGTAGCCATGGAAGAAGGAGAAGAGAGATGCACTTACATAGGGCATGACCTGACGGAAGAAGAGGAGTATGAGTTGATAGCCTTGCTAAGAGAGTACCGAGATGTCTTTGCTTGGAGCTACAAGGACTTGAAAGGTGTAGACCCAGACATATGCTCACACACAATTCCCATGACCTCAGACGTGAAACCCTCTAAACAGAAGCCATACATGTATAACGATAATTATGCTGCTAAGATCAAAGAGGAGATAGATAGACTGGTAGAAGCTGGATTCATCTATGAAATTGAGCACACTGAGTGGGTATCTCCCATTGTAGTGGTACCCAAGAAGAATGGAAAGCTACGTGTGTGCATTAACTTGAAGAAAGTTAATGCAGCCACTATTCGAGATAACTATCCACTTCCTATCACGGAACATCTCTTAGAAAGAGTAGCAGGCAAGGAAGTATACAGTTTCCTTGACGGATTTTCTGGCTACAATCAGGTAGCCATTACTCCCGAGGACCAGCATAAGACTGCTTTTGCCACAGAGTGGGGCATATTTGCCTTTAGAGTAATGCCATTTGGGCTTACCAATGCTCCTGCAACTTTCCAAAGATTGATGTGTCACGTGTTTAAAGAGTTCTTGAGGAAGAATTTAGAGGTCTATGTTGATGATCTCTGTGCTCATTCCAACATTGGATAGACACATATACCTGAGCTCAGGCAAATCTTTGACAAATGTAGAGAATATCAAGTCTGCTTGAACGCAGAAAAGTGTGTTTTCATGGTCAGGCAAAAGTCTGCTTGAACGCAGAAAAGTGTGTTTTCATGGTCAGGCAAGGCAAGATTCTAGGACACATAGTGTCAAAGAATGGCATATCCACTGATGAAGAGAAAGTAAGAGCCATCGCCGAACTACCTAGGCCAAAGAATGTCAAGAAAGTACAAGCTTTCATGGGGCATTGTGGTTATTACCGACGCTTTATACACATGTACGCCATCATTGCCAAGCCTTTGTACCGACTTCTGACTAACTTTGAGTGGACTGATGAATGTGAGGATTCCTTCAATGAGCTTAAACGACGATTATGTTCAACACCAATCTTGACCACACCAGATTGGAATAAGCCCTTTCATGTTCATGTGGATGCATCCAATTATGGTATTGGATGTGTGCTTGCACAACCTACGGGCGAAGGTAATATGGATCTTCCAATTGCCTATGCTAGTAGATAGTTAAATGCAGCTGAACGGAATTATACCACTACTGAGAGAGAGGGATTAGGCATGGTATATGCAGCTAAAAAGTTTAGACACTATTTGCTTGCAAATAAGTTTAAATTTTTTACTAATCATCAAGCACTGTTGTACTTGGTAAACAAGCCATGCAATACAGGTAGATTAGTAAGATGGTTTCTCTTACTGATGAAATACGACTTTGAGGTTGTGGTGAGGAAAGGGAAGACTCACTTGAGAGCAGACCATCTCTCTAGGCTCACATCTAGAGAGGCCCCACAAGGAGTATCAGATGACCTTCATGATGCTTACTTATTTAATTTGGAAGTTGTACCTCAATGGGCTAAGCCATTAGTGCCAGTATTGACATAC
The DNA here is from genome assembly GCA_020310875.1 of Ceratopteris richardii. Classification (NCBI taxonomy): domain Eukaryota; kingdom Viridiplantae; phylum Streptophyta; class Polypodiopsida; order Polypodiales; family Pteridaceae; genus Ceratopteris; species Ceratopteris richardii. The sequence goes on along the minus strand of CM035441.1, from coordinate 105,480,730 downwards.
GGGCCTAACCACCCAATCATAAACAATCAAGATAGAGAGGTAGTAAAGGCCCAAAAATACCAGATCATGGCAGGAAGTATGTACAAGCATACAGATCAAGGGATCCTAGCTTGCTGTGTGGAAGAGGACGAGTACGCAAAGTGGTTGCAATCAGCACATGTAGGTGCATTAGAGCAACACCATTCGAGGAAAAGGACTTTACAGACACTAAGGAGATTCCGAGTGCATCGGCCTACTATGGAAGCTGATGTACATAAGATGTGGGGTTGCACTAAACCACCCGTGGAGCATGCGACTCTTTATCAAGTATCCATAGTGCCAGATTGGAGTGAATCACTAGTAACCTTCCTGAGGACGAAAACATTCCCACAAGATATGACATTGGCCAGACAGAGAAGTCTAGAACAAGAAGCACTAGATTACTCACTCATTGGTGATAATCTATACAAGCGTGGTAAAGATGGTTACCTCAGACTCTGTGTCCATGAGAGTGAATATTTAAAGATCTTGGAAACTACTCACCAGGGTGTAGCAGGAGGACATTTTGAACCAGATCGGGTGATTAGAGCAATCCTATTTGCAGGGTTGTGGTGGCCTACCCTTCACATGGATGCACATACCTATGTGAAATGGTGCGATGTCTGTCACCAAACTCAGTATCCTATACGCAAAGATGAGATGCCTTTGAAACCGATGATGGATGGACGTGCATTCTCTAAGTGGGGAATAGACTTTGTTGGTCCTATTAATCCCCCAGCTAAGGGTTCCCATGCTGAATATATCATTGTGGCCACCGACTATCTAACCAAGTGGGTAGAAGTGAAAGCTACCACGAAGAATGATGCTCAAACGACAGCTAAGTTCTTATTTGAGAATGTATTCACAAGATATGGGCTACCTATAGAGCTAGTCAGTGATAGAGGGACTCACTTCTTGAATGAAGTTATTGAAAATCTTCTGCAAGAGTTCTTGGTTATACACAAGAAGTCTGCCCCCTACCATCCACAAGCTAATGGGCAAGCAGAAAGCACAAATAAGATTCTATGCAATGTGTTGACTAAATTGGTGAATAATAAACGCTCTGATTGGGACAAATAGCTACACCATGTTGTTTGGGCATATCGAGTTGCCTATAAAACGGTACTACAAGCCACACCTTTTCAGATGGTATTTGGCCAAAATGCGGTGCTACCTTTGGACTTCTTGATTCCTACATTGAGAATAGCACAGGAGCATGAGTGGACGGGCCATGAGCTCTCCTCTAGGATCTTGGACCTTGAGCGATTAGGAGATACAAGACTGAGGGCTGCCGCAGGAATATATGCAGCTAAGAAATGACAGAAGGCGTACTTTGATGCCCATGTTAAGTATAAAGGATTGAAGGCCGGAGACTTAGTTTTGGTGTATACCCTGAAACAACATGCAAGAAAATTAAAGAAGAGAGGCTATGGACCTATGATCAAAAATAGGATCTCGACTAGTGGAGCAGTCCAATTAGCCACACTCAAAGGCGATATTCTCCCTAACTACATAAGCGGATGCAGAGTCAAGTTATATCAGGAACCTGTCACTGAGGAAATGCTCAATCGACTCAACACTGCCAAGAAACGTAAAGAAGAGGAAAAACGAGTTCGAAAAGAAGCTCAGGCAAAAGCATTGGAACGCATCCGAAGAATGAAGTTGAGAAGACAGGGTAGAGATCTGCATAGAACAAATGACTACGCGCGCCCAGAATATCATATGGCTATGTGTGAAGTTGCAGGTAGTAGCTCTCATAGAATAGTTGACCGACGTCCTTTTGTAACCTTGGAGATAGGACAAGGAAAGAGTGCAAGGACTCTACGGGCCTTGATTGACTTAGGTGCAACCACTAGTGCCGTTAAAATTTCTTACTGTCGAGAGTTGAAATTAAATGTCAATCCTATAGAAGCATATCTCATAGGATTGGGAGGCTTGGAAACCCCTTGCATGGGCGAGGTGGAACTTCCCCTCTACATTAAAGATGTTCTAATGATAGTTAAAATACTAGTGTGTCAAGATGAGGATCTCATTGAACCTCTTGTCTTGGGTCAAGACTGGATCTATGATCATGCAGTCAACCTAAACCTAAGAAGTGGACTTCTTCAGGTATGGGTAGATCAGAGTCGAATTACAGTTGAATTAGACAATGGCGCACTCAAGGAAATAGGAAAGGCACAAGCTCGTGGTCCTTCCAGGAGTACACATGAAGATGACCATGCTATTCTTGTCCAAAACTATGTGATGCAGAGGGATGATTATCTCAACAAAGACGGCAAGGATACGACAGAACTCCCTTCTTTTCCAAAGGCCATCGAGAGGCGGCAACCAAAGGTGGATCAAAAACAGAAGAAGCATATGACCTATAATGGAAGCCAAAAGAACTCGCGAGGCAAGATGTCTCAGCCATCGAAACAAGTGTGGGTGCGGAGAGGCGAGCAGTCTATTACGGTCAAGCCACAACAACTAGCTCAACTTCCTATTAGTGATCAAAGACCAGACACTAATAAGAAGTCCTCCAAGAATTCTTCTGTAAAAGTAAAATCTATCTGGGTACCCAAGAAGTCGATGAAGGTTGACCCACAATCCAGACAGATTTGGGTGCCTAAGGCTTGCTTGTGGGCTCAAGTAGCTACACACAGATCACTCCATACACGACATGGGTCACTCACTTGAACCGTCGAAGCCCCCTTTTATTTGATACACGCTAATACATATTTGCCCATGAACACAAGCAAAATCACTTGTAAATGGGTTCCTAAAAAGCCTCATTTACAAGTAGACACTATTATACAGCCCTCCAGAGTTTCCACAAAATCAAAACCAAAACCTAAAGTCATTCACTGTGTTTGGCAGCCCAAAGCTTGTAATAAACCCCCCGATCCCATTTGTACATCCATCTCCACCAACTAACTACATCATTCTCACACTACATCTTTTCACTTAGCTCATAGGACTAACAACACACAAACATCGAGCACTCACTGATCGACTAACTCATCATTCACCTCATGTTAAGGTTGTAAGGGGGACAAAAATTGTTCTACCTTGTCCGTTACAATGTTAATGCATGATTCTATATTCTCACAGAACTAGCAAGCAAGCTGTAACATGGTAGAAACCGGAGGCACCAGCTCCCAGGCAGGGTCTAGTGCCCAGATTGTGGACATTGAAACCCTCCTTCTGGAACCACAACTCACTGAGGGACCTCAAGAACTTAGAGCTGTGCATGTGCTTCCTATTCAGGACCCGCCTCAGGGGCACACTTCTCAAGTGGGGAAACATGCACATTGGTTCAGTGATGTCGCACGGCCATTGGGAGACGACACCTACTTTTGGGAGGCAGAACTTGAGTTTAATGGCAAATGGGGATGATATCATTTCTTTACCCGCGAATTTGAGCAGTATCAGAATGCAGAAGTAATGCGATCAGTATGGACCAAAGCGGGCTTGGATGGCTATTTCAGGGCACATTTACCTAAGCCAGATTTCCTACGCTGCTCCTATTTTATCAGTACCATCACCCCTAGCAGGGCCAAGGGAGGCGATAGTACTTTTGTGCTACCTTCACTGATGCCAGGCCACGAACTCAAAAGATTCAAACTGACCCTCAACCTAGTACGAGAAGCATTGAAGATGCAAGGTATGCATATTCCCACTGAGAAAGAAACAATGATTCCAGGCAGGATGAAGCACAAGGATCTCAACAAATTGAAGGACATGGTAGCAATGACACCAACCATTGCTCTCCACCTACGAACGATCATGCAACACTTTGCTTTCCCTGCCCAAGAACGCTTCACAATGCCACCTAAAAAGATATGGTTCAGCATGTACTTGGCAGAGATAGAGAATCTCACCATCAATCTGCCACACTAGATCATCGATCAAATCCATCTAGCCCATCAATGATGGAATAAGAAACAGAAGAATGTGCTTCATGGGTGTTGTGCTTTGACAAAAATAATTTATAGGTGCTTAGCTTACGACGTGCCTATTCAAAGGGCACTAGTATGGTCTAGGGCCCAAGAATTCCAAAGACGGCTATCAACGACGGGTTTGCCATCGAAGAAAATGAGAGGGGGAGTGCAATTACCGTGTGCCCAAGCAAGGGGAGCCACCACCACACCAGAGGTGACCCCTCCACAAACGCGACGTGTCTGACCATTTACCATTCGCCTACCCAGACCAAGTGCAGAAGGACCCAATCTGGTGTTCCCTTCAATTCCATCGGACTTGGAGTTCCCACAAGGTTACACCCTAGCCGATTTGACAGATGAAGAAATGGCCCGCTTGATCAATGAGTCTAACCTGGAGACAGAAGCAGAGCAGACCCAAGGACCACAACCCACTACTACAACTTCAGCCCCGACCCAACCGGAAGTAGTAGAAGTAGAAGAGGATGATGAAGAGACAGAAGAAGAAGAAGCAAACGAGGAGTATGATCAAGAATATGACGAACTTTCAGAACTAGCAAGTGCCCCAGCATACTCGGCCCAGATAAAAAGATTGTATGAAACCATGAAGCGAGTCCAAGAACAACACAAACTGTCGCTTGAGACAGGAAAGGTGCTCATGAGCCAAATGTTAGCCGACGAAGGTGTGGAAAACATGTTTATTGAATCAATGAATCTGCACGCAGACGTGGTAGGCTTAGATGAAGCCGTTCATGTAGCCATGGCTTATATTCATCGCTTTGAGAAACGAGTGCCTACCCGCCCCATGCGATCCGGCAAGCAAATTCACATCAATGTATCAGAACCAGGAGATAACACACAAATAGAAGAACATCAGGCGGAACCACTCTCACTACATACCTCACCTCTCACTACAGAACTCACCTCACCACATGACACTACCACCCCCACTTCCACCATCACCACAGTTGTCATGGGAATTCCTCTCTCTCCAGGCATCCGATTCGGAGGAGTTACCATGCCCACTTTCACAACACTCTTCACGAACATCACATCCACCCCACCCACTATCCCCATCTACACGGTCACACACACAGTTGACACCATGGAAACATCATCAGCCACAACACCGCTCCCTCCCCCCACGCAGCCTCAATCTCCCATACCCCTCCACCCACCTCACCAGTTGTTTCAACCTCATTCACAACTCCCTTTCCCTTTCCCATTCCCCCTGCATCTTCCCCTTTCCCTGCATTCTTTAATGTAAATAATATGTTTTCAACGTTACATCAGTGTGTGTATCAACTTCAGAGTGAGTATCAGGCTCTCGAAGACCGTCATCGTCAACTGACTACGAATCACCAACAACTACAGAGATGGCTGATAACCATAGAAGATGAAAATGGTGACCTCAATCAACGCAATACCACACTCGAGCAGGCCCATCAAACCCTCCTGGAAGCACCCCAACCATCACAATTGCCAGGTGTCAAACAACTCGAAGCTTTACTTGAAGTCTAGCAAACAGATAATCTAAGAGTCCAGCGTAATTTGACTCTACTCAGAAAGCACATGGCTACCGCCCTTGAAGAAAACAAGCGTCTACAGAAGCAAAATGAAGAAAACCTGGAAGCTGTAATGGAAGGCTCTCCCCACGAGATCGACCCAGAACAATTCAAAGCAGTCCCCTTAAAGACAATGAAGACAATCTTGGAAAGCTACGCTGATATGTTGGAAGCACATGATGATTTAGAAAAGGAACGAGACGCACTGCGCCGTCAGATCAGGGAACAGGAGGAACAACCCAAGGTCATAGAGACAACCTCGACTTCAGAGGAGGTAAAGGCATTAACAGAGCAGGTGGCAGAATTACAGAAGAAGTTACTGGAATATGAAAGACAGCCCTCTCCAGTTATAGAACCAGAGCCAGATGAATTGGTACCCATTGATTTCTATGAGTCGTATGAGGAACCATATGATTTCTACAATCCGTCACTAGAGCCTTCGACTACAGAACACACCTGATGTGATGGCACAAATGTGCATGAAAATCTTTGAATTAATGCTGATCACATTCTGGACATTCAAGAACATCAAGGACCCCCACTTCTCAGGAGTTGGCTTCACTGCAGGCAACCAAGATCTGGTATATGACATGAGCACTACCCCCTCAATAAAGGTAGTATATGCCTGACATGCAAGAATAAAATACCTCCCAGCATGCTTCAAGCAGACCTTTGAGGAGATGTTCATCATAGGGTTCTGGGAATATCACTCAGAAATATTTGTACCCAAGCCCTCACATCTCCTCCAACTATTCGCTGTGGAGAGGACCATCCACTCAGATCAATTGGGGGTGCCCCATCCAGACGTCCCAGGTCCAGTGGATTGGGATGCATTGTTAACAGATCCATAGCACGGGGGCTGCGATTAGAAGAACACCACCTTGCTTCTGATGTGGTTCGATATTATGTCCAATGCTCAGCTAGACAAGGGTCTGTCAAAGACACCATACACGAGAGAGGGGGGCTGTTGGCAGCAGTCAAGGCACCGAAGGACTCACAAGACAAGGAATCCAAAGAAGGGAGCCAGAGCGGAGAGAAGGCACAAGCAGACTAAGTAGTCACCGAAGATCTGGCAAGTAGGCCATTCAAATTTTTCCAAAACAACATCTTCATAACAGTGATTCTCATCACCACAAATCATTGTACCTACCATTTTATCTTTTTGTAAATCCATTTTATGCAAGCCAAGGAGTCCTCGAGCTTGAGGAGTATTAGAAGTAGCATCGTACCAATTTTCATAATTTTTAGACTTCGTTTGAGCCCCCAAATAGGCCCGAGAACCTAATTTTTAACTAGGCTGGACACTAGGTCTGGACAAGGCCAAAAGCTAGTCAAAAACTATAAATAGAGCTAGAGAGCTCATTTTTTAGGGTAGCTTGTAATAGGTTTGAACTTGTATGAGCATTTTGGAAGTAATCTAAAAGAACTCCATTGTCTTTCTCTTTGTCTTGCCGTGTGTGCACGTGTGTGTGTATGTGTGTGCATGTTGGTGTGCTTCTCACTCACGCACTTGTGCCTTCACTTGCTCGAGGTCATCATACCATCCTCACATCTTCCTGGATTGACATTAAAGGAGGTGCTACTCATCATTGAGCTACACTATGCTTGCCTTCATTCGGAAGATTCCAAAGAAATTGAAACGTATAATTCCACCACTTAGAATATTAAGCCCAATGACGTAGATTATTATGCTTAACTTCATAGGGAAAACTCCAGATGACTTGATGTAATGCAAGCCATAGAAGATTACTATGCTTGACTTCATAGACGAAAATTCCAAACAAATCGGAACTATAATTTCACTACGTATAACTCCATTGCACCTTCCACTTTTTATTGAACTTAGCCTTCATGATGGTTTCATATTCAAGTTTATGTTTTCTTACTTTATAGGTTTAACAACGAATGTTAACTCGTAAAAAGAGAACTCTCACATCAAAAATCAAGCAAATTACATCTTATGTTTGAAAACCATTTATACTAGTATACATATGTTTTAAAAATCAAGTGAAAATATGTGATTTTTTGACATCTTTTTGTCACTTTTTGAACATTTAGGAGGTCAAAATGTGCCCAAAATTTTGATCTATTTAACATTGACATCTCCAAAACCTATATGAGAAATATAAAAGTGATAAAAAAAACATGTATAAAAAATAAAAATTGAAGGTGCATTCGCTGGAGGATCTCAGATAGTCATTAAAAAATGCAATAGAACATGGTTTCATTATGCAAACTGCTTTGGAACATTTGTATAAGCACCAAAAATATCAAACATAATTTATCAAATATGAATATACCATTTGACGTAGAATGCTTAAAAACCCCAAGATTGACTACTCCCTTCCTTGATTTGGATATATGTAGTTAAAAATATGAGTGGTCAAAGTTATGAAAAAATCAAACTTTATACTTGGCATCAACTTTATGCATAACTTTATACTTCGCATCGACTTTATGCATAAAGTCAATGTCAAGTATAAATCTTGACTTTTTTCCATAGCTTGACCATTCATATCTATAGCTACAGGTATCAAAATCAAGCGAGTGTGTAGTCGATCTTGGGATTATATTTGAGTCTCTAAATGATAATTTTCACCCCTACAAAGAAGAGCCATTGGGAATGTTTTAGTTATTGATCCTTTTTGGGAACATAATGCATGATAATTTAGATCGAATACTCACTTGATGATTTGGATACTTGTAATCATAGAAATGAGTTATTAAAAACCCTAAGATCAACTACTCGCTTGCTTGATTTGGATACTTGTAGTTACAGACATGAGTGGTCAAAGTTGTGAAAAAAGTCAAACTTTTATACTTGGCATCGACTTTATGCATAAAGTCGATGCCAAGTATAAATATTGGCTTTCTTCATAGCTTTGAGCACTCATATCTACAACTATACACATCCAAATCAAGCAAATGAGCAGTGGATCTTGGGGTTTTTAAGCATTCTGCATGTAGTGGTTTAGCTAGATTCAGATATTTGGTTTTTGTTTAACTTCTTTTATCAACACTTTCTCATCTCCATTCCATGATAAACAACTTCCACCACATTTACTTGCATGACCATGGCTTCTTGTTCAGGCATTGCATAGCTCTAGAGAAAGATGAAGCCCAAGTCAGAGCTTCATTTGAATGCAAATCAATAGTCTTAGTGAGTTCCCAGATGAGGACCAAGAAGTAGGTAAAAAACACATATTGATGACACCCAAAGATTCCCGCCTTCCTCAAGGGAACTAGTGCCACCATTAGCAGATGAGCCCAGAGACAATATGGTTGACCTTGAAGAGCCAATTTTAGATGAAGAAAAGATTATTGAGATTGCTCAAGTGCGTGAAGATGATGTAATGCATGAGGCCGAGCATACATATGATCAGCTAAAATTGTAGATAGCCTATCCAACTTTGTCAACTTCAACTTATGTAATACTTTTTTCATTGGAATGAATTGCTCAGAGTATATTTTTGTTTGTTCTTATCTATATTCACATCTTGCACTATTCATTGGATAGATGTGTGGTTTCGTTTTCATTTATGATCCATTGAGGTAATAATCTTTAAAGTGTCAATTGGAAGAGATTGGTGAATATCAATATAAGTATGCAAAAAAGCTTCTCATAGTTTTTGTAAGATCAAATGATGTGGTATTCTCTATGTTGAGCCTTGAAAAATCTATTTTATTTTTCCATGTCTGAGTTATGGAAATGGTAAATATAAGTGAGGTCAATTATGTATGCTTTGGAGTAAGCAATATATCAAGAGGCTGTATTTTGTTTTCTTTTGTGGCACTATTTGGCATACTCTGTGGAATGGGATGCTCTTACATGAGTAACTTGCTCATTAGGTAGCACTTTTTTTCCTTAAAAAAAATTTTGGCTTACTACTCAAAGAATCTGATATGAGAAGACAACATTTTCAAAGGCACCTATTGAACAAGAAACTAGGATTTTTATTGTGGGATAAGAAAGTGAGGCTATTTTGCAACATTTCATGGTTTTCTTCTAGTTTTAAAAAGAGAACATGTCTTTGTTCTCGTTTGTTATGACTCAGTGTTATTTCCAGAGCATAGTCTTGAAGCTCCTTTTGGAAGAAATGTAAAAAGGAATATAGTATGAATTCAATAAGGTTACCATTATCTTAATATCTTCCAAGCAATCTTTAGAGGGATTAAGTCAACACTTGATCTAGTGAAGGGAAGGAACAATTCCTTTGACTAAAAGTACCATTCGAACTTTTCATACATGTCCTAAAACATTGTGAGATTTTATATGTGGTTGTACTTTGTTTTTTGGGTTAGTGAACCTATCCAAATTCATTTTCGCAAGACAAAAGAGAGTTAAGAACAAAGATTTTAGAGATGACACGACCCTTTTTAATTCAAGTTATGAGTACCATAGTATAGTAGTAAAGGGATTGCTAATAGGATAGCATGCTTATAAATCAAGACGAGCTCTTGGTAGGGGTGTTTTATCCAAGCTTTATAACCATTAAGGTGGGAGTATCTATATTATTCCTTTTGACCAAACATGCCTAATAGCCTTGAAAATCTTTACCTCACAAAATCAAGCTCCCAACCATTCTATTGACCACTTTAATGGTGGAGAATGGGTAAAAGTTTCATTTACCCCATTATAGAGGCCTTCTAAAAAGCCCTTATTTTGACTTTCCTAAACATGTTCATTCCTTTAGAGTCAACCATGGAATTGTACGAGCGCCATGAGGCTTCCTCTTTCAATTGGAGCTAAGAGAATCATTCAAATAAATTTATATCTCTGCACATAGTTTGGAGAACAAGACAAGCTATTTTGGTAACATTTTGCATTGAATTGGCTCCTTTCTGCATAATTTTTACACCTTAAACATGGCTAGGTTTAGCAAAGATGGATCAAATCTTTAAAGAAACAAAAAAACTCCACAAACCTTCAAAACTAGCCAAATGTAAGCATTGGTAAACACCCATTAAGTTGTAATAAGATGCAAAGAAAGTTTAGTGGAGTTCTTATAGGTCCAACAACAAGAAAAGGGATTAGATTTTTGACATTGAGATATGAATCCATTGTTGGATTTGATTGATAGTTCTTGTATGCCCTCATGTATGTTGTTCAGGTGCCTGATTGAGCTCATTTTTTTTGCTATATCTTGTTAGTGTAGTCAAACCAAATCTTTTGAAGTACTTATGCATAGACATCCATATTTCATTTGTTGTTTATGGTTGATCATATAGGAGACCTTTGTACCAAACTCAAGCATACATAAAATTCTTAATTATGTTTTGTGAGTTTCTAAGAAAGTTTCCATATATTATCAAGAGATCAACTTGCGAAAGTATGAATATACAAAAAGAGTTAAACTCTTAGCTAAATAGACAACAATATGTGTGTGTGTATATATATATATATATATATATATATATATATATTTATATATAATGTATTGAGAAGACATTACGCTTTTAGAGTTTGAATCGAATCTTAATTATGCAACACAAAAAAATTGCTTATGTATTAGTATTTTGTGAATCATATCATAAGTTAATAACTCTTTAACAGATTGGTTAGTTTTTTTTTACAATACTAGTTAATACATGAACTAAAGCGTGATAAATTGTGAGAATATTGTTAGATGCTAAGTATACTATCAAGAAAGTTAATATTTATAGTCTAAATTGAACCATAAAACTATATTTCAATGAACAAAAGAGTGAAATGAGTATAGTATTTTAGTTCAAGATGGTTCAAAGGTGATCTCTACTCATATGAGTAGCAAATGAATCAAGAAAATGATTTCTTAATGGTAAGGATTCATAGATGTAGTAATAGCCAAGGAATCAAGGACATAGAAAATCCCTAGATGATTTTTGTGAAATGATTTTTCTTTTCATCCACAAAAGGTCTAGTTATATGTACAAACATTTAAAATAATATTTTTAGAATAAGTAGTCATTTTTATATAAGAAGGAAAGGGTAAAATTTTGATATATTTAGGTAGTGATCTGCGTGAACACTATAGGACTGCCGGGGCACTTTTTTCCCTCTTTAAGAAGTTTTTTCCCCCTAGCTTGTATATATGCCTATTGCCCTAACGGGCTACTTATCTTTGTACATTCTAGTGGTAATACATTCAATATTGTGTGTTGTGCTCCAAGCTTCTTCTTCTTACTTGTGTTGTTCGCACGCTTCCGCAGACGTGTAACTCCAACAATTGGTATCATAGCAGGTCGTCGCTTCATCTAGGGCATCGTGGACAGTTCTCCGGTTGCAGTCTCAGAATCCCACGAAATTTGGTGAGCATACTCAGGGTGTTTTAGAGATCAAAACTGCTTCGCTCTTTGGAACTGAAATCGCGATCTGAGCTCGTTTCGGCCTTTGAATGCACTATCGCAATGCTTATGTAGGCTATTTTGTCTTTTTGTGCCAAAGCTATATACTAGTTTTGGTTCGCCAACATAAGCGTCTCGAAGTCCACTGCACGTTTAGCAGAATTTGTCTTACAGAAAGGGCATGAAAACCATGTGTGCAGGTTAAAGAAGGCATTATATGGTTTAAGGCAAGCACCACATGCTTGGTATGAAAACATACATACCTATGTCATTGCACATGGTTTTGAGAATAGTCCAACTGAAAGCACCTTATATGTTAAGCGTGCTAATTATGTACTTCTGATCATTGTGGTGTATGTTGATGACATGCGGCTCATTGGTCCTCATGACATGCATATTGCTGATTTTAAGGCTGATTTGCATGCCTCATTTGAGACGTCTAATTTGGGGCATTTGCATCACTATTTGGGCATTCAATCTATGCAAGTTGATGGTAGAATGCCTTTGTGTCAAACAAAATATATTGACACATTATTGCAGCATTTTGGACTTGAAGACTATAAGCCTATTGTCACTCCTATGGAGACAGGTTTATGATTGAGTCTACATGATGCTCGAGATGCATTTGATGTTGTTCTCTATCAACAAGTTGTCGGATGCTTGATTTACTTATGCATTACTCAGCAAGATATTCAGTTTGTTGTCTCATAGATGAGGTTTATGCATTGCCTAGGTGTCAAGCATTGGTAGGTGGTTAAGCACATCTTTCGCTACTTGAGTGGTAGCTGGCTACTTGGGTTGTTTTATCCCAAGGAGGGATCACTATTACCAGATTTGCATGCTTCTAACAGTGATTGGGCTGGTTTCTATGACACTCGTGTGTCCACCAATGGTTTCTGTTTCATGCTTGGTAGCTCATGTATATCTTGGTTCAGCAAGAAGCAGATTATTGTGGACCCTTCCAATTGTGAGGCTGAGTATAGCACAACCTTCACAGGGACTGTTGAGTATGATAGTCAGAGCGCATTGGTAATTGCGAGGAACCCTGTGTTCCATGCTCACACTCAGCACATTGAGGTGCATTATCATTATGTCAGGGAGAGGTTCTCTTCTGGGGAGATCAACTTGCCATATGTGCCCATGCAGGAGAACATTGCAGACCTCTTTACGAAGGCTCTACCTAGGGAGAAGTTTGAAGCCTTCCGCAAAGCTTTGGGCTTACTTCCTTTTGCGAATTGATTCCACATAGCTTGGCACTTCCTTATACATGAGTGCCAGCTCCTTGTTCACCACATCACTCCCAGGGGGGATTTGTTGATATATTTAGGTAGTGATGTGTGTGAACACTCTAGGATCATCGGGGCACTTTTTTCCGTCTTTAGGAGGTTTTTTTCCTTCGGCTTGTATATATGCCTATTGCCCTAATGGGCTACTTATCTTTGTACATTCTAGTGGTAATACATTTAGTATTGTGTGTTGTGCTCCAATCTTCTTCTTCTTCTTCTTTGTGTTGTTCACGTGCTTCCGTAGACGTCTAACTCCAACATAAGATACCAAAGTCATATCTATGGAAATTATAAATTGGGCAAGCTCATCAACTTTAGAACAAAGTAAGCATGTTGAAAAATATAAAGGAGACTCCAATGGACATCCTTATCCATTAATGTCAAATGAAACGTCAAAAGAAAATACATGGCTAGATGAAGAGCCAAGGGTCACACAAGGATAGGTGGAAATCCCTGAGAAGGTCTATATATATAGTCATATTCTTATGGAGAAGGTCCAACCAAGGCCATTAAAGCATGTAGAGTGAAGGGGACAACGTGTGGAGAAAGCAAAACGAGTGCCAAGACCTATCCAAGCAAATAGGAGGTCTTAGCAAGAGCTACATTGCTCATATCCGTTGTAGGAAGAGTGTTTGGCAAACACTGCCTACTTCTCTTGTTCATTTCTCTATCTTTGGATATCCAATTAATGCATATGATATCTTTTTAAAAATCTTGAGTGTTCTTTTTTCCAAATATTTCTACTTAATTCTTCTCGAGTAGTTATTGGAAGAAATTCCAATGAACCTCTATTTCTATGATACGCTAGTTCCCTACATAGTCTGACCTGTAATGTCTTGTTGCATGACCTAAGCTAGTACATTTGTAGTGTTTCTTAGCTCATTATTAAGCTATACAAGTCTAATATGTATGGAAAAACCCCTAGGTGATTTGGATATGAGTTCCTAGGTCAAACATGTACAAATACATTGACTAGCTATAGAAGGGGGTGAACTAGAGGGACCTAGGAGGGCCTACTCATGTTTCTTGTGAAACTTTGAGAGTAAAAACTCAGAGTTGGCATCCAATCAGATCTAAGATCTACAAAGGATGAGTGGAAGGAGCTTTGCACAAAGTACAAAGGATCAAGGGCTCATTAAGCTTCACGTAAAGGTGACTTTCATTAACCCTATCATAGATATGGGAGATTTGGGACTAAAAGTTGAAGTTTTGGACAAAGATAACTATTGAACATGGATATTTAGAAGAGTATCCAATCATCATATGAGAAAAGTGTGAGAAGTAAATCCTCTATGTGTTAAACAAAAGCACAATGAGCCCAAGTAGGTCTCCTAGCCTACTCTTGAAAAGTATATGCTCTGGATCATCAATTTGATCCTCTTTCTTAAATCTAATAGTTTGAATAATTTTTCCACACTTATTAGGCTCTATTAGCTTTCCCACAACCCACTAATCACTCAATTTGAGTGAGTATAGATCACGAAATTCTCATGGAACAGATGATCTACAAGGATAAGAGGGAACTGCTACTACTTGGGCATGCTCCTCTCGTCCTTGGGCACTTGCTAGGTCCTTCGGTTCAATCCTTAACTCCGAGAATGCACCTTTCCTTCATGTATAGGTGAGTGTCTGACTCATCACCTACCCTTTGCTTGTCTCTCCACTTTCCATTATCTCTTCTTGATCTTCTACCTCCATTATGAGTCCTTTAGTATTTCCTTTCTCTTCAAATGGATAAGGACTCGTGGCTTTTCCATTATCCAAGATTTGGTTCAATTTGGAATATCCAGATAATCCTCTAAGCTTGCTCCATTTTCAACACTCCCCCTCAAGCTTAGGTAGGAAATGTCTATGTCCATAAAGCTCATCATGTTCTTGAACTTACATAGCTTTGATGCATCCAATTATTTTGTGAATAGCTCTACAACATGCTCTTTTGTAGTCACAAAATGGACATCCACTTCATGATTTGGAAATTTTTCTCTTACGAAATGGTAACGCACCTCAATATGCTTACTCGTAGCATTATACATTAGGTTATTGGCTCTGTTGAAGACACTGCAACTATGGGTTGCTTCTTTGACATCCATGAGATAGTATTCGTTCCTAGCATGAATAGATACACTGAAGTCGATCTTCTATAATCAATAGTCAATCTTCTACCCAATCAGCATCATTCCAACCTTTAAGTGTTAGATCTTCTCCATAATTGTAAAACAATCCACTTATGATTGTATATTTCACATATCTAAATATTGTATTGGCTGCATTTAAATGCTCTTGGGTGGTTGCATGCATAATTTGAGTTGGTATTGTTATGACATAAGATAGGTTAGTTCTAGTCATTGTTGCATGGATCAAAGAACCAATAAAACTTCTATAAAATGTCAATTCTTTAAGTTTTACCATCCATTATACTTATCTTTGCATTTGGATGTATAGATTGAGTGAGTACCTTACATTTCGTCATGCCATACTTGTAGAGTACATCTAATAGATAGTTCCTTTGCAAAAGATATATTCCATCCATTGCATAAACAATTTCAATACCTAAAAAGTACTTCAACTCACCCAAATATGATATCTTGAATTCCTTTCCAAGTTTCCAATTGATGTCTTTAACTTTTGTATGATCACTACCAACTATGATTATATCATCAACATAGCTACATATGAATACTACCTTACCTCCTTCCTTCTTCACTTAGAGTGAAGGATCTAATTTGCTTTTTGTATACCCACATTTGTCAAGGTAGTCAACAAGCCTTTCATTCTAGACCTTGGTCCTTGCTTAAGTCGATAGAAGGCCTTCTTCAACCTACAAACAAAATCAGGATGATCTACATCTTCATAACTTGTTGGTTGTGACATGTATACCTATTCTTTTAGTTCACCATTCAAGAATGCATTCTTTATATCAAGCTGATATATAGGCCATGTTCTACCTATACATACAACTATTAAATTTCCTTATTGTTGTTTTGTTAGCCACAAGGATGAAGGTCTCTCCATAGACCACTCCAAAAGTTTGTGTTAACCTCTTAGCCACCAACCTAGCTTTGTGTCTAGTTAGAGAAATGCATGCTGCTTTTAGCCTTGTATACCCATTTGTTTTGAACCACTTCCATTCTTGGGGTCTTGGGAACTACTTATCAAGTCTCATTTTCCTTAAATGTTTCTAATCTCTTCATCCATATCTCTCTTTCATTCCTCCTTTTTTGATACCTTTTCATACATTTCTGGATCATTATCCCTTCAACCTGCATCATACATGCATAGTGCTTGGAAATGAAAGGGTCATATTTTAACCTTTGTATTGGCTTCTTGAGCCTTGGATCTCCTTTCACTTCCTTTAGGGACTTGCTTCCTGAACCTTGATAGCTTTACCTATGGTGTGAAGACCTCTTCATACTCTTCTTCATTCTGTGAGTCATTATTACCTTCACGATCTTCATGAGAGTCACTAGAGACATGTACCTAGATATTAGTGATTTTGATAGGCTTCTCCTTTCTCCCATGTGTCCTTGGGTAGATGAATTTGATGAAGCACCTTCTCTTCCAAGTGTACTCCCTTTTGGTGTGTTGGTCCTAATCAAAACTCCAAAGCTCTGATACCAACTATGAGTAATAAATCCTCTATGCAACAAAAGCACAATGAGTCCAAGAAGGTCTCCTAGCCTACTCCTAAAAAGTATCTCACGGGTCAATACAATTTATCCCCTTTTTGAAATCCAATGGCTCCAAGATTTAGTCCACACTTATTAGAATTTGTAAGAGTTCCAAAAAGCCAACAATCACTCAATTTGAGTGAGAATAGGTCATGAAACTCTTTATTCTATGACAGACTACCTATCTGTCCATTTGTGTAGAAATTTAGCTCACAAAGATTCAGCTATAACTTAGAGCAACAAAATGATCGGGCTAAGATACTTCATATACATAAACTATGAGCAATATTCTTTCATTCAACTATAAGACAACTACAAGATGATGTATACATAGAGAGAAATAGTTGTAACAAGTTGACTATGTATGACAAAATATACTAGAGGGAGAGGGTATAGTGCATGAAGCTTCTGGAAACACTTATCTACAAAGATAAGAAGGGGCCTCTTGGGGATGCTCCTCTAGCCTGTGGGCACTTGATAGCTCCTTCACTTCAATCCTTAACCCTAAGAATGTGCCTTTCCTTCATGTATAGGTTAGTGTGTGACTCTTCACATACTCTTTGCTTGTCTCTTAAATTTCGATTAGCACCTCTTGATCTTCAAGCTCCCTTGTGAGTCCTTTGGTGTTTCCTTTCTCTTCAAATGGATGAGGATCATCACTTTTGCATTATCCAAGCTTCGGTTCCTTTTTGTAATATCCAAATAATCTTCTAAGCTTGCTCCTTGTGTTGGGTCAAATAGGTACATATAGATCGACAAGCTATAGAAGAGAGTGAACTAGACCAACCTAGGAGAGCCTACTCATGTTTCTTCTAAAAATATGAGAGAAAAGTATCACACTTGGTATCGGATGAGATCTAAGATCTAGAAAGGATCATTGGAAGGATCTTTGCACAAAGGAAAAAGGATCAAGGACTCATCAAGCTTCACAAAAAGTTATCTTTTGTAAACCATATTATAGATGCGGCAAATTTGGGATTGAAAGTTGAAGTTCTAGGATGATAACTATTGACCAAGGAGATTCAGAGTATTCAACTATTTTACGAGCAAATGACTCTAGCCTATTGTGTGTGGAGATGAAGAAGTGCCTTAGTTTGACCCAAGGGACCCAAAGACTGCAAATGCAGAGCTAAGGGCCTTGAAGGAATGAGAGGAGAGGAAAAGGGGAGCTATCTTCTTGATATCTCAAGTGATTTCCAACACTATGATTGTGTATTTCTTAGATTTTGATCATGCTAAGGATGTATGAGAAGCCATTGAGGAGGGCTATGCTACTTCCACAAGGAGTAGAGAGATGCATCTCAAAAATGAGCTTCACACAATTAAGAAAGCTAGTGGTAAATACATAGTTGACTACATCCTAAGAGTCAAAGAACTAAGGGACTAGATTGAATCCAGTGATTGCAAAGTTGATGAAGACGAAATAGTGCACATCATCCTCAATGGACTTAGAGGGGAAGATAAGTGGAAGCCTTTGATAACCACAATCTTTTATAGAGAGTGCGATCATTACAGGAGATCATCCCTAATCTAATGGAAAAAGATGCTCTAATGGAATATGCACCAAGGAACAAGGATGCACACAAACAAGCACTCTATGCCAACAAAGGGAAGGGTAATGGAGGCAAGAAAGGTAAAGGTGGAAAAGGAAAAGGAAAAAAAATAAACCAAAGATGATGAAGAATTAGATTCAGACTCCAAGGCCAAATCCAAGACCAAAGGCAAGGGCAAGGGCAAGAATGTCGGAGTTAGAGGTCTACGGAAGCACCCGAAGAGCACAAGGAAGAAGAAGAAACTTGGAGCACAACATACAATATTGAATGTATTACCAAGACAATATACAAAGATAAGTGACCCATTAGGGTTATAGGGGTATATTCAAGCTAATGGAAGAAACCTTCTAAAGAGGGAAAAAAGTTCCCCGGTGGTCCTAGTTTGTTCATACACATCACTACAAAAATATATAAAAAATCTTTCTTGGGAGTGATGAGGTGAAAAAGGAGTAGCATGCATGTATAAGGAAGTCTCAAGCTACATGGAATCAATCCACAAAAGGAAGTACGTCCAAAACTTTGTTAAAAGCTTCAAACTTCTCCCTAGGGAGAGCCTTTCTGAAAAGGTATGCAACATTCTTGTGTGGGCACATATGCCAAACTCATCTCCATAGCAGAGAACCTCTCCCTAACATAATGATATTCCACACCATTGTGCTTAGTGCAAGCATGGAAGAAAACATTCCTCACAACTCCAAATGTGCTCTGACTGTTATTGAAGATGGTGGTGGTAGAAGACTAACCAATACCTAAATCATCCATAAGATGCTTGAGCCACACTCATTCATTGTGAAAGTTGCCCTATACTCAACCTCACAACTAGAAGTGGCCGCAGTATGTTGCTTCTTGCTCAACCAAGATACTCATGTGCTACCAAGCATGAAGCAAGAACCATTGGTGGACACATGAGTGTCATAGCAACTAGCCCAATCAGAGTAAAAAAAAACATGTAAATATGGCAGTAGTGATCCTCTCTTGGGATAAAAAAATCCAAGTACCTGGGTACACTCAAGTAGTGAAAGATGTGCTTAACTTCCTGCCAATGCTTCACACCTACGAAATAGCATAAACCTACTCATCTATGAGACAGAAAACTAAATATCAAGCCAAATTATGCATAAGTAAATCAAGAACCCAACAACCTGCTTATAAAGAACAACATTAAATGCATCTCCAACATCATGAAGACTCAATTGTAAACCTATTTCCATAGGAGTGGAAATAGGTTTGTAGTCTTCAAGGACAAAATGTTGCAATAATGTGCATTTTTTTTGTTTGACACAAAGATATTTTTGCCATCTCAAATTTCTACAGGCCAAGTAAACCAGCAAAATTTAGATGATCAAAGCGTGCATGTCAAAGCTTTACATATGAGATCGCTTAAGAATCATGTATTTCACATGTTGCATAATTCATGGATTTTTCGTAGTCTATGAGGTTATATAGTCCACAACATAAAATGCAAGAAGTAATAATAACATCACCATTTGAGAGATCATGGACTATAGATCTGTCATCAATAAATTTAAAAACCAAGCCAATCTTTGCTAATTTCAAAACTAAAAACAAATTTTTCTTCATCCATGTTACAAAAAAAGCATCTAACGACGTAAAAGAACTACCAGCAATAATAGTAAAAAATGATCTTACTAACTCCCGTTACAAGACAAGAGGAGTTGCGGGTGCATGTGATAGTATTCCTTATAGGGGTAGGCTCAAGTGAATAGAAGGAACTATATTGAAAGGTAATATGTTTGGTTGCCCCGCTATCAAAGTACCAAACATCCAAGTCTACTAAAAACATACACTGCTCATGAGAAGATGGGTCAAAATTGCAAACAAGAGTAAATGCCCATTCCTCATTCTGCACAAGATTAGCAGACTCTGATTTAGGTGTAGAGGCCTCTACAACCACCATTCCAACCTAATCTTTCTTTGCCTCTTTTGCATCTAGTTTTGAAAAACTCTTTATGACATGATCATTTCCTTAACAGTAATTGCAAAACGATTTATGTTTTTTTTTATTTCTTCTCATCTTTGTCTTTCATCTTTGACTATGCAACATTAGCAGATTTCTTCTTCCTAGTAGATGAGCTCAATTTTCCCTTGCCCTTTTGACTAGCTAAGAAAGCTTGATCTACAACTTGCATGATCGACCTCTTCTATCTAGACTAATATCCTGTAACAAAATAGAGTCTAACTTCTTGAATCTTAAGGCATTTTTGTTGACTTTCATCATCAACTGATCAGTAGAAGCAAAACTTTGATATGAATCTAGAAGACCATTATAAATAGTTTGCACAAGTGAACTATCAAGTAAGACCATCAGAAGAAATCAACTACTCCTTCAAATATTTGATCTTTTTCAAAAGCTAACCCATGGAATCTCCTTCATTCATGAGATCCCTCTCCAAGTATTTTCAGAGGTAAGAAATGTAGAAAGTACACACACGAAAACAAAATGAAAAGAAGAGTGTACTCACAAAAGAAAGAGTGTGAGACTCAATGTGAGTAGACCAAGAAATGGGTAAACTCACACGAATTAGAAATGAGCTTTCCAAGATCATGGAGTAGGCTCCTCAAGCTTCTAACCAAGTACAAATGGGGGGAGAGGCCCTCATTATATAGATTTGGGAGGGGCTCTCCAAAGTACATCTCATGTGGGATAATTCTCCTCAATGGTGAATGAATACAATGGTAGAAGAAAATGGCAAGGTCCAAATACAAAAGAGGTACAATATAGAATGGAAATAAACTAGAAATGGAGTGCCTCCTGATACAAAATGGAGATGCACTCACGCACATACAAATGTAGATGATGTAGGAGAAATCATATCATCAACACCCCCTTTGTAGCTCCATTTTTGAGTGGCTAAATGCTGCAGAGGTCCACCAAGTGTTGGAGTGGGACTCGAGGTAGAGCTTTTGTGAACATGTCTGCCAAGTTCTCCTGAGAGGTACATGACTCCAGAGTAATCTCTTGAGAGACAAGCTTCTCATAGATGAAGTGGTACTAGATCTCTATGTGCTTTGTTTGTGAGTGGAACACTGGATTCTTGGCAATGGCCAAAGTTGACTCGCTGTCCATGTAGATACACTTTAGAGTAAAACACCAATGTCAGATAATAAACATCCAAGCCAGATTGCCTCACATGCTACAAAGCTGGATGCTTGGTACTCAGCCTTGGTGGATGACATAGCAATTGTAGGCTGCTTCTTACTTGCCCAAGAGATAGGCCCTAAGCCAAGTAAGAATATATACCTAGAAGTAGACCATTGAGAATTAGGATCACTAGCCCAATCTAAATCTGAGTATCTCCAACCTACTAAAAAGTGCCCTATTGAATGCACTTTATCTCAAACAAGAATAGGATTAAGCTTAATCCCTAAAAATTAGGGATCCTTACAAGGACCATGCAGGGTTCATTTTTTCCCCTAATGGCATTGAACAACAAGACACCCTTTGAAGCTTAGTATGGAAGAAATCCTAATGTCAATTACTTTCGAGTGTTTGGAAGTGAAGCATTTGTCCATGTACCAAAAGAAGATCACAACAAGTTACAGTCCAAGTCGAAGAAGCATATATTCATCAGCTACAATGAACAATCAAAAGCATATAGATTGTACGATCATGAAAACCACTCCATCACAATCTCAAAAGATGTGATTTTTAATGAAGCTTTAAGATACTCAACCAAAGATCCAAATACAAGTCTCAGCCCACCCATCTAGACTCTAGAGGAGGACATAGTTTTTTTCAAAACACCCATCAGAGGAAAGTACTTCACATCAACCCAAAAGATCACAAAGGCTCATTGAAAAGTAGCTACGAGAACAAAGTCATTTTGTAAATTATGCATTGATGCATCAAATCCAACAAACTCTAGAGCCTTCCAACTATAAAGAAGCACAAGGACAACCTAAGTGGGAAGAATCTATGCAAGTAGAAACGAATGCAATCGAGAAGAACAAGACTTGGACCCTTGTTCCTAAGCCCATAAATCATCAAGTCATAGGAGTTAAGTGGCTCTATAAATTTAAGTACAAATTAGATGGCACATTAGAGAAGCACAAAGCAAGACTTGTAGCCAAAGGATATAAGCAATAGCATGGCATTGACTTTAAAGAAACATTTGCCCCTACTACAAGGTTTACCACCATAAGAATCATTCTAACACTAAGTGCACATTTCAAGTAGCCCATCTACCAACTGGATGTCAAAAGTGCTTTCCTCAACGGGAATCTTCAAGAAGAAGTATATGTTGAACAACCTGATGGCTTCAAGATTAAAGGAAAGAAAGATCAAGTCTACAAGCTTCACAAAGAACTTTATGAACTTAAGCAAGCTCCTCGGGCTTGGTATGAAAAGATTCACAAGTTCTTCAAAGATAAAGGATTTCAAAGAAGCAGTGCCGATGCAAACTTATACATCTATCAAAACAAGTCCTTAGTGGCCATCATCATCATCATCCTCCTCTATGTAGATGACTAGATCTTGCCAAGCTAAGATGAAAAATGCATCCAATTCATCATCACACAACTTCACCTTGAGTACTTTATGACATACCTTGGACTACTTCACTACTTCTTGGGTATGGACATTTGGCAAACAAAATAAGGCATATTCCTATCACAGAAGAAGTATTGCTCTAATCTTCTTTCTAGATATAACATGGACTAGTGTTGCTCAATATCTACACCTCTTGATCCAAAAATCAAGCTCACACTAGAGGATTCATCATTGCTTGTGGATGTGCACGCTTATTGATAGCTTGTTGGTTCATTACTCTACCTTGCCAACACTAGACCAGATATAGCCTATGCAATTGGTATACTTAGTCATTTTGCACATCAGCCTCATCAAAATCATTGGGAGGCTTCTTAAAGATTACTTCGACACCTTGACCTCACCTGACATCATGGTCTTTGGTACAGAGGGTGCATCAAACTCATCGGTTTTTTTTTAGGCTTTATTAGGCCTCTCTCTTTCTTCTTCTAGAGAGAGACCAAGAGAATCTACTTTCCACATCATCAAACTCGTGCATATATTTGAATAAAAAAACGAGTTTCTTTTAAAAGTCTCATTTTCAGTGTATATTAACTCAAAAGGGCCTATTTTTTAATATATATGTCAAAAGCCACTTTTTTGGGCCCATTTTTTGAAGTTTCTTTTAGAAAAAGTATAATTTTCAAACTCCCTCCAAAAGTAAGTGCCACATCATCAGATCTGTGACTATGCTTCTCTCAAAAATGACTTTTTTTCAAATTTCATCATTTTCAGCCATACACTGTGGAAAAATACACTTTAACCCATGCACATACAAGAAAACACATTTTCTGAGCAAAACATATGCTTTAGAGTCCCTTCCAACTAGTTTTCCATCTTTGTTTTTGATATTGTTGGTCATTAACAAAGATGGTGTTGACATGTATCACAAACTTCATAGTAGAACGTCCTCATGCTCCTGCATCAACAAGTATCCATGTTCATGTGCCTAGAGAGTTTGCTTCAAATACACGATGCAACAATGATGCCAATTCTCAAAATGAACGTCATGCAGTTGGAGAAAAAAGTATTGATCTTTGGACTCATTGTTCACTATATCTTCTTGATCCAATATCTTCTTACCATCCAACATTCCATAACCTCTCAACTTTACTTTAGTTCATTGGTGCGGGTGAAGCTGGACTATTAGGTTACTGCAATCGATTATCTACACATTCACAATCTACTGCTAAGTATTGGTTCCAACAATATCAACTCCATCATATGAGGGTGGTCACTTTAGAAAGCACAATCATATCTTTGCAAAAAAAACTTGCAGATTCGGAACAGGATATAGAAGCAAAACAAAGCATAATTTCAAAGTTAACTACCAATCTCCAGGAGTTGAAAGAGACTCCACTTGGTATGAGACATAGGAAAAGAGCATTGACATCCTTTGAAGCTCTTTCAATAGGTGGCGGAGCATGTAAATGACGTATATATGCAACAAGGTGAGTGTTTGTTTTACTTTTATATGTTTTAATGAAGATTGTAATGGAATCTTTCATTGTTTAGGTCGTTTATTCAAGACATAACTGCCTCATCAACAACACAAGACCAATTCAAGCTGATGAATAGCTGTATAAACACAAAGAAATCACTTCTACTTTAGACTCACCCATAGGAAAGTGTTTTAGAGTTGTTGTTGAAGCTGAGTTTTCAAAGAAGTTAAAAAACCTTATCACAATGCAAGATGTGCACGCAATATGTGATGAAGCGGGCATCAATAGAAATGGGTATACTGCAATGTACACCCTTCTGAGGCAAGCCTTACAAGCACAAGGTATTTCTCAAAGTATATTCCCATGCCCATATAAAGTGTCTATAAAAAAAAAACTTCAAATGAGGATGTGACTCGTACTATTGGACAATATTTATTCATAGAAGACACTATGCCTGCCTCTGTTTATCATCCAAATATTCCGAAGAAGCAATCAAAAATCCTATCTACACAAGGATTTACTTACAGTAAATTCAATAATATATTTGTGGATCTTCAGAAGCTTCAACAAGCAATGGTTCACTTTTATAGTTCAACAATCAAAGGTACCCCTACTACATTTCATTTGGTGTTGAAGTTTTATTGCATTCAAGTGTCATATTAAGATAATGTTTTCTCTTTTGTGCAGACTGTAATGTTAAGTTAAAGTTCATACTAAAGCTTGATGAGTGTCAAATCATAAAGGGTCGGTGACCAAAAAGGTTGAGTGTGATGCTAATGAATGAAGTTATGGACTATGCAATGAGTGATGAAACTTTAGGATCCACTTCCCATTTGACTTACAGTGTGCAATCAGAGAGAGATATCTAGTGGCTAGGTGCTATAGAAGTTCCCAAAGAAACACACAATGTTATTTCGTGGATTTTTAGTAGGACTCCATGGATTACGGAAGTAATCTCTTCTCAAATACATGGGCAAAAGCTTTCTATAGATGATATAGGTGATTTTGAGGTAGAATGGCATTTGGGTGGAGACCTTAAGAGTATAAAATGCATGTTAGGTTGTAAACAAGGAGCATCTTATCTCTATCCTTGCCCATATTGTACACAAGGTTACAAAGGATCTAAGAGACAGCCTAAACCTGCAAGGGCATTGATGAGAGTTGATGACTCTGAAGAAATTGATGAAACAGACTCATCGAATCGCAGGGAATGGGAGATATCACTTTTGAGGTGTCCAATGTTACAGGAACCTACTCGTGATAAAATAAGCAATGATTGGAACCCCAGTATTCCATTTTCATTAGTCAATGTTCACTTTTGTACTTTGCATGCATTCATGAGGATCTTTGATAGGCTTTTGAAGCTCCATGTTGAATATGCATTTGCAATGAAACCACTAGAGAGGTCTACAATAGCAATCCAAAAAATAGAAGATCTTTTGAATTCTATAGGTTGTCATGGTGGCCACGTATCTTTAGTTGTTAAGAAGTATGGTGAGTCTCAAGAGATTTTACAAAAAGTTTCAATGACTGGGAAGAAGGCAAGACGTTTCTTTAAAAGAGATGTTAATAGTCAAGATGATGGGAAATGGGAGCTTTGGAAGGACCTCTATTCAATTACGACAGACAATGATAGTCAGGTTGATCTCATTAACAAACGAAAGAAAGTTTGGTCATCGTTAGACCAATTGTTACATTTGATGTGTTTGGTTTCCACTAATGCTTCACAACGAGAATTATTCCAAGTGACTTTGAAGGATTTTACATAGTCATTCGTCTTATCTTGGGGAGAAAGCAACATTACACATTACATAGTAAGTTTTTCTTACATTTTTTTATTTTTTGTTAAACACCATGTGTATATCTTATTAACCAGATCATAACATATGTTTTTGCACATAAAGCATATTTTATGAATCGATATGGGTCACTGGACACTTTGATGTATGTTTCTTCTTATAGCAAAATTTTTGCGAGTACTCTGTTTTTCCACAAAAATTGCAGCTAAATTTTTTCGATGAAGTATTGGAGCCTTGCTTGGGTGTGTTGCTAGTATTATGACTAGCATGTTTGCCCTTGTGAAAGTGTCCTTTAGCCTTCATGGCTGTCTCTTGTGAGGAAGTTGACTTTGCTCATATCTCATGGAGGAGCAAAACTTGAGTGACCTCTTCCCAAGTTAGAACTTGACCTCGGTTATAGAAAATGGTTACAAATGATTCATACGAACTAGGAAGCTTGTTGAGCAATCATACAACCATGTCTTCACTTGAAATTTTTCATCCACAAAGTGCTAACTTGCATTGATAATCTTCAAATTAGGATATCACTTTTGTGATAGTGTCGTGTGGACATATCATGAGATTTGATTTTGGGTGCTTTGAATCTTCATATCCTTGTGGCTAGTCCATGTATACTTCTTCCTCTAACTCACCATGTAGAAAATCATTCTTCATATCCATCTGATGCAGAGTCCATCCTTTTGTTGTAGATAAGGTAACAAGTGTTCAGACACTAGAGATTTTAACTATAGGGCTGAATGTTTCCTCATAATCGATGTCATATGTCTATGCATATCCTTTTTCTACCAATCGTGCTTTGTATGTGCTTATGCTACCATCAGCATTGTGCTTTACCTTGTAAATCCACTTGTAGCCTCTAGGTTTCTTTCTTGGCGGCAATGGAACTAGCTTCCATGTATCATTTCCATAAAGTGCAGCCATCTCCTCATCCATAGCTTTTTTAAAATCTGCATTTCCAATTGCATCTTGGAAACAAGAAGGTTCAACATCTTGTATTGCCTTGTTCATGTAGGCACAATAACAAGCCATGTAACTGTCATATGTCAATTGTGGCACTAAATTCCACATCCTCCTTGACCTTCTTGGTCCTGGGTCACTTCTCCTTGTATCATCTGCATGTGCCTTTCTTATTGTTGGAGTCCTCATAGAGGGAAATCCAAGTTCCTTATTAAGGCTCTTCTCTGAACCACTTGAATCTCCATCAATGTCTTCAACACCTATATATAGTACCAACAAAAAGCTTTTCTTTACCTTTCTTTGATGTAGTTGATGACTTTGTTGGATTGAAATTTCCATGCAATCTCCCACTCCATGGGTTTGAGTTGGAACTATTGCTTGGTGATGCATCAAATCCACTTAAAACTTGAGATACTACACTTGATTTTTCAACATTTCCTTTGTCATTTGAGTCAAGATTAAGTCTTATTTGGCATTTGCATAGAATCTTAACATTTCATCAAACACCACATCTTTGCTTACCTTCACCTTGTGTGTGAGTGAGCTATAACATTTATATCCTTTTTGCTCAAAGGAGTACCCAATGAAGATATATTTCTTTGCCTTTATATCAAGATTTGTCCTCAACTCATCTACAACATGTAGATATGCAATACAACCAACTACTTTCATATGTGATAAGTTTGGTTTTTTACCTTTAAAATTCTCTTCAGGTGTAACTTGATGTACAACAACAGTTGGAGTTCTGTTCATGAGCTATAGAGAAGTGTGCACAGCTTCTGCCCAATAAAAATGAGGAAAATTCTTCTCAACCATCAAGGCTCTTTCTATTTATAGAATATGATATTTTTTTCATTTAGCAACACCATTCTATTGTGGTGTGTACATGCATGAAAACTAAGGTCAAATTCCATGACTTTTAAGAAAGTTAGTAAACTCATTTGACATGTATTCACCTCCATCAGATCTTAATGTCTAAATATACTTCCCTGTCTACTTTTCCACCATAGCTTTAAAATTTTCGAACTGAGTGAACACCTCACTCTTCTCTTTCATGAAATATACCCATACTTTCTATGTATGGTCTATGAGGAAATGGATGGGTATGCTCCACAGATGAGCTGGTGTTGCACAAAAACCTGCTCTACACCTACCAAGTTAACTCAAAGGATGCTTAATAGACTCCTTTAGCTTCACAATAATGCATTTCAAACCACTTAGTGTTTTGGAACATCACTCCCAAAAGTTTGCATCAAATAGATAACTTGCATGTACCAGAAATGTGAAGAAACCTTCTAATTTGGGAATAGAAGTGCTCAGTGTTTGTTCAAAGCTCACAACCTGGTATGAATTGACCAAAGAGCCTTTGCACACATCTAATTGGAGTGTGTAGCTAACTAAAACAATTATCTACACCATACATTGAGAAATGAATGTAACAAGTTAGGGGGTTCATCTGGATATTTTAGGATCTAGAAGATATGCAGACACAACCACTTTCTATGATTCATATCTCAAGATCCCCTAAACCAAATATGATGAAAGTCAATATACACGTATAAGACACTTTAATCTAGCTAACTCAAGTTAAAGCATTGAAAAATAAAGAGTAAATATAGAGAAATCAATTCCAAAAAATCACTATAATGATGATGCAGCAGAGAATAGTAGCTAGAGATAACTTGAGGAAATGTATCTAAATGTATATGCGAATGAACATATGTTAAAAGGGAAGTGTAGCAGAATACTCACCATGAGTTGAGCTCAATGTGTGCTCACTGATGTAGCTCAATGTCTCTCTAAATGGCTTACCTATCCCATGAGTAAAAGTATGTGTACATATACACATGTTCCAAGCTTGAATTTGAATTTTTTGTCACCTAAAAGTGATCCTAAACTTTAGGAATGATTTTGATTGATTCTTCCTACCATATGAGTCATGGATTCAGCTCCCTAACTTCAGGAGATTCCTTATTTCTTTTCCTTTCTACATTTATCAAAGGTAACTATGCTAACAATGACTATCATAGGTTCACATATAGTTCCTTCTTGTGAAGAGATCAAATGGATGTGTACGGCCATGACTTTAGCATTGCACTAAGGCTTGCTAAATGAACCAATAGATCCCCCTCAAGCCTAAGATGTTTGATTCTTTAGTCCTTCACTATTTCCTATAGTCCAATCATTGATTTGGACTTGTTTAATTTGCTTCCATGCAATGCCTTTGTCATCGTCTTTGCGCATTGTTAATGTGTGGACACATATGAGAGTTATATCTCCTTATGATCTTTACTCTGACATAATGGTAGTGAACCTTTATATGCTTGTTCCTAGCATGATAGATAGGCTTAGTAGCAAGATTTACTAAACTAATATTATTTCCAAATATATGTGGAGGTGAAGTATTCAACCATACATCTAAATATAGGGTCCTAATCCACATACAATCTTGAGTAGCATTTGCAAGTCCTCTGTATTCATCTTTTGTTGATGAGGGAGCAACTCTAGGTTGCTTCTTGGAAGACCTTGAACTTAACTTTGTACCTACAAAAGTAAGGTAACGTGATGTGCTTCTCCTATCATCTTTACAGCTTGCCCAATCTACATCAAAGAAGAGCTTAACATCCAATCCTTTATTAATTGTACCATTCAAATCTTTTAGGATTCTCTTAGCTACTTCCATGTGAGGCCTCCTTGGGATGTGCATGAATTGACTTGGTACACTAACATTATAGCATATATCTACTCTAGTTAGATTAGCATAATTCAAGCTTCCAACAAGACTTTGGCTTGATTCTTCATGTATATGCTCATTCCTCTTCGTCAAAGTTGGAAAGTCTTCCTCTAGGTCATAGGGAAGTTTTATTTTCCTGCAATCATCTTCAAACCAAGATTTTTTTCATCAAAAACAACATCTCTACTTACAATCAAGCCTTTATTGTTTGGATTATATAGCCTATAACCTTTCTAATTAAGGTCATATCCAATGAATATGCATTTATCTGCTTTTGGATCTAATTTGCCTCTAATTTGTGAACATATGTGTGCATATGTTATGCACCAAAAGATCTTGCAATGATCAAGGCTGGTTCTTCCTCCATTGCATGCTTCATAAGGTTCATCCCATCTAATAATTTTGATGGGAGCCTATTGATTAAATAGGTGGCTATGGATACAGCCTCTACCCATAGGTAATTGGGCAACTTCTTCTCATTTAGGATTGATCTTGCAACCTCCACTATGGTTCTATTTCTTCTCTTTGCCACTCCATTTTGCTCTAGAGTATACCTAGTTATAATCTCTCTTTTGATTTCTCTCTCTTAGAGATAAGAATCAAAGTCATTGGGAGAAATATTCTCCCCCTCCATCTGACATTAGCCTCTTCAAAGTCTTACCTGTTTGATTTTCTACAAGTGCTAGATATTTCTTGAAACAAGAGAACACTTCATCTTTATGCCTCATAAAATATGGTATTGTCCATCTACTACAATCATCAATGAATGAAACGTAATACCTGGATCTAGAGATTCAAGGCCCCTTGCTTGGTCCCCATACATCTGTATGTACTAGCCCCAATAGGTCTCCATGAATGTATCCCTTCTTTGTGAAGGGTTGTTTGTGAGACATGCGAAATTGATAAGCACTACATTTGTAAATCATGTGTTGTTTAGAGATATTTGGTAGACCAAGTACACTTTGATCTCTAATGATTTGCTTCAGAGCCCTTTCACATATATGAGCTAACCTCTTGTGCCAAATTTGCAATTTTGATCATGTTTGACCACCATAATTGAACAAAGAATTGTTCCTAGTGTCTTGGAGCTCAAATATAAATAGTGTACCTGACTTTCCTCCTCTTGCTATCCTCTTGAATCCATAATTTAGATCCTCAACAAATGCTCCTTTGTTTGTGAAACTGACCTGCAATCCTTTTTCAAAAATATGATCTACACTTATGAGATTTTTGGTGATAGTTGGCACATACAATACCTTGCTCAATAGGTTCATGTTCCCATATGAAGTCTTTACAATTCCTATCTTCTCCACTGGTGTGATCTCCTATTTGGACTTCATATTTATTCCTTGGGTCCTCCAAGTCTGAGAGTAGAGCTACATTCCCTACTTCATGATTTGGACAACCTAAGTCTATATAGAATACATGCTCATGTGCTTGAAGTTGATTCATAGTCATATTCATCACAAGTAATGAATCCTCTTGAGTTTGATCATTTGCAAAATTGTTGTACTCTCTCCTTCCTTTGTATCCTCCTTGATGATTATTATTGTTGTATGAGTTGTTGTTATAACCATTTTTGTTGTTGAATCTACCTCTTGAGCTTCCATAACCTCCTGTGTTGTAACCTCTTCCTCTTTGATTTCTAGGATTCCTGAAACAATTCTCAGTAATGTGATTATTTAAGCCACATATGGCACATGGAGAGGATCTTTGAGATCTCCCTCTACCTTGTCTTCCTCCTCTACTTCTTCTTCTTGAGCCTCTACCTCTACCTACAAAGTTTTCTTGAGAGCCCCTCATCATCAGACTTTTTACCTTTACCTTTTCTATCTTTACTCTTGTTTTTATCTGTATAAAGAGTAGAGGATTGATTACCTTTTGAGTTGTCTATGTTACCATTAGTGTCCATGTGAAAGGCCAAATGGCCACTGGACACTTCTTTGTATATGTTCTCTAGTAAAACATATAGTGGTCTGGTCAGTCATAGATTGTAAGTTCGACTACATTTCTAAGACCTAAGATGTTTGTCTTTGTGCTCCCTGTGTACTGTGTTTTTCTTCGTATTCTACAGTTTCTATGTGGAGTACTGTGTGTGGCCTTAGGATCTTGTTTTTCTACTCCGAGGTTATTTTCATGGAGCTCTCAAGAAGGAGAGTGCACTGTGGTGCATTGCCATCGAAATACTTCACTGGTATTAGAGCATTTTAATGCAAAAGATTTGTTCCTTTTGTGTGAGCGAAGCGAGCACACACCCACCCACCCAAGGCTTGTGACTAAGGCAGCGACCAAGGCATAGACCTTGGCATACCTTGTCATCTGATTCCCAAAAGTCATTGTTGGCACTGTTCGATTTGCTTGAGGGAGGACCTCAACGATCAAGGAAGATAGAGGTTACTGGTACTTCCAGGGATGTCAGCCATCCCAATATTGTTCCCCCCAGAGCTCCCTTAACCATGGAAATCTCTTGCCACTAAGCTACACTCTTGTGGTGTCTGAAGAAGGGGAAAGACTAAGGCTAACATTACCTTGAACATGTTTTTGTCCCTCAAAGCTTCATTCTTTGCTTTCAAAGCCTATTTTTGAAGCATCTTTGGGGTGTCTTTTGGAGCTATTTTGGAGTACTTTTGCACATAGCTCTCTTCACATAGGTCCAAGAACATCAAGAAGAGTGTTCTTTGTACTTCTCCAACAATAAATATCAACCTTTAGGGCTGTGTTTTCAGCCACACTCATAAAACTACAGGTTTCTCAAAAGGTTTTTAGTTTTGGTGGGAGCATCCACTACAAATTTATGCATGTTTTTGAGCCTAAAACATCAGAGTTTACAGAAACTTGCAGGTGTTGTTGGCTAGTTTTTGGGCTGTGCATTCAGCCTTTTTAGTGTCATTTTACTACATATATTGAGCACATACACACCATGTACGCTTCTGTGGATACTGCTTATGTACATCCATGTGGTCATTGATATAGCAGTTATGTTTTTGCATAAAGCCCTTCATGTTTGATAAAGAGGGTCATGGTGAGGTTTTCTTAACTAGGAGACACCCAGATGTTGGGATCTCTTCAGTGATGCAGGTGGAAGACTTACCTAGCCTCACCATAGGAGATGTATGATAGTTGTTCATAGGTGCTCTATAAGCCTGGTTGGCTTCTATTGGGTGACTAATTATATGCAGTGGAGTCAGTGATTCACTATGCAAGTAAACATGTCAGTACTTGCAGTTTTATGATATTTTGACACTCATCATATGCTCATTTTGCATTCTGGCAAAAGTTTTCCAAATTTTTGGTTTAGTCAACTATATTGTGGCCAATTTACTCCTTGATACACTTATCCGTTGGTGTCTGGACTCTTCTAGCTCCATTATCATTCGATTCAGTTCTCTATCATCATGGCATCAGAGGTCTCAAGCACATCAGTTGGATCAGGGTCTAATGCCAATGTTCTGAGGAGGAGCTACAACTTGCAAGGCAAAGACCATTTTGAGATCTGAAAATTTGATGGCACAAACTTTGCTCAATGGAAGAATCAGATTAAAGATGTGGTGGTTCAAAGGAGGCAATGGAAGTCTGTAAATGGAATTTCAAAGAAGCCTACTGACATGGATGAAGATTATTGGGATGAGTTAGATAAAATGGCCAAGTCTATTCACTTGCACCTCGCAGATAATGTTTACTTTATAGTATTAGACTGTGAAAGTGCAGAGGAGCTTTGGAAAAAGTTATGCAACACATATGAAAAAGAGACGGCATCAAATAAAGTGTGTTTGATGAAAAAATTATATGACCTTCATATGAAGGACACAAATAGTGTTGTTGCTCATCTAAATGAGTTTGATGCTATATTCTCCCAGTTACAGGCTTAGAAAATGGATATGGATAATGAAATGAAAGTAGTATTCTGTTATGAACCTTTCCATCATGATGGGATACGTTTTGCACAACTATTAGCAATAGTGCACCTGGTGGTAAACTCGTCTATGATGACAAATGTGGAGCACTCTTGAGTGAGGATATTTGTGGAAAATCTATGGTTGGAACTTAGAGTGGAGATGCATCTAATGTTCATGATTCTTACCAAGGAAAGAATCAGCAATGTGGCCGGAGAAAGAACAAGGAAAAGAATGGTCAACGAAATAAGATTAGAAGTAAATCAAGGAAGAGGGATATGAAACGGCATTATTGTCGTAAGAAAGGACACATGAAGAAAGACTATTATGCATTAAAGAATGCTAAAGGTAAAGGATTGAATGTTGATGGGGATGTTGAACAATTACATGCACTATGCATCCACAAGTGCAGATGATTCTAAGAAACTATTCATGGCTCAACATCACAACACACACACATGATGAATACGATGTCTGCTGGTAATTCAAAATCAAATGATAATGTCTGGTATGTTGATTCAAGTGCTTCAAAACACATGACCAGTCATGGGGAATGGTTTAGTACTTTGGAAAAATTACTAGTTCCTGAATATGTTGAAACAGGTGATGACACATCACATCCTATTGAGCATACAGGAAACATAGCACTATCGATGGAGGATGGAAAGGTAAAACATCTTGTTGGTGTGCTGCATGTTCCAAATATAACAAAAAATATAGTTTCTATTGGACAAATGGTTGACTAGGGATTACAAGTCAAGTTTAATGTTGACGGATTATATGTAGAAGAGTACAAGCAGGATGGATGATTGGTTGCCAAAGGAAACAAAGTGGGTAGGATGTTCACCTTAAATGTGAAGATTCCTGAAATGAATGTAGCCATGTTTGCAAAAGATGCAGGAATTATTGTAGATATAGAGATGTGGCACAAACAGATTGGACATGCAAACTTGAAAAGGATGAAATTGATGCAGTCAAAGGAGATTGTCCATGGACTACCAAATTTCAAAGTTGCAGAAATGCAAAAGGTATGTGCAGCATGTCAATTTGGTAAATAGTCAAGAGCATCATTTCCACATGACAAGCATGTTAGTGAGAATGTACTAGAAGTGGTACATACAGATGTTTGGGGTCCAGCAAAGACCACATCAATGGGCGGTTGCAGGTTTTATGTTACTTTCATTGATGACCATACACACAAAGTATGGGTATATTTCATGAAAGAGAAGAGTGAGATATTCACTCACTTCTAGAATTTTAAAGCTATGGTGGAAAAGTAGACAGGGAAGTATATTCAGACATTAAGATCTGATGGAGGAGGTGAATACATGTTAAATGAGTTCAGCAATTTTCTTAAAAGTCATGGAATTCGACGTCAATTTTCATGCAGGTACACACGACAACAGAACGGTGTTGCTGAACGCAAAAATAGACATATTGCACAAATAGCAAGAGCCTTGATGGCTGAAAAGAACCTCACTGTTATTGGGCAGAAGTTGTGCATACGGCTGTATACATCATGAACAGAACTCCAACTGCTGTTGTACATCAAGTTACACCTGAAGAGAAGTTCACAGGTAAAAAGCCAAACTTATCACATATGAAAGTTTTGGATGTATTGCATATGTACATGTTCTAGATGAATTGAGGATGAATCTTGATCCAAAAGTAGAAAAGTGTGTCTTCATTGGATACTCCCTTGAGCAAAAGGGATATAAATGTTAAAACCCACTCACACGACAGGTGAAGGTGAGCAGAGATGTGGTATTTGATGAAATGTCAAGCTTCTATGCAGATGTCAAAGAAGGACTGAATCTTGAGCCAAATGACAAAGAAAATCCGCAAAAATCAAGTGCAGAATCTCAAGCTTTGAGTGGACCGGATGCACCACCAAGCAATAGTTCCAACTCAAATCCATGGAGTGGAAGATTGGGTGGAAATTTCAGTCCAGCAAATTCATCAAATACATCCAAGAAAGGTAAAGAAAATCTTTCTGCTGGTAATAAAACATGTGCAGGTTTTGAAGATGTTGATGGAGATTCAAGTACTTCAGAAAAGAGTCTTGATGAGGAACTTGGATTGCCCTCTACGAAGACTCCAGGAGTAAGAAGGGCACATGTAGATGATACAAGGAGAAGTGACCCACGACCAAGAAGATCTGGGAGGATGCAGAATTCAGTGCAACGATTGACATATGACAGTTATATGGCTCGTCATTGTGCCTACATGACCAAGTAATACAAGATGTTGAACCTTCTTATTTTGAAGATGCAATTGGAAATGCAGATTGGAAAAAAGCTATGGATGAGGAGATGGCTGCACTTTATGGGAATGATACATGGAAGCTGGTTCCATTACCGCAAGGAAAGAAACCCATAGGCTGCAAATGGGTTTACAAGGTAAAGCATAATGCTGATGGTCGCATAAGTAGGTATAAAGCACGATTGGTAGCTAAAGGATATGCACAGACATATGGCATTGATTATGAGGAAACATTCAGCCTTGTAGCTAAAATGTCTACTATCAGAACACATGTTGCATTAGCTACAACAAAAGGATAGACTTTGCATCAGATGGATGTGAAGAATGCTTTCTTACATGGTAAGTTATAGGAAGAAGTATACATGGACTAGCCACAAGGATATGAAGATTCAAAGCATCTAGAATATGTTTGCAGGTTGCAAAAGGCTTTGTACGGGCGGAAGCAAGCTCCTCGTGCATGGCATGCAAGGATTGCTGATTACTTAACCAGCATTGGGTTTTCTATGTGTGATGCAGATCATTCACTATATGCAAGGAAGGCTGATGATGGCATCACGATTTTGGCTATTTATGTTGATGACCTGATTGTAGATGGTGATAATGAAGAAAGCATCAAAGAGGTAAAGCAAATTCTTATGCAGGAATTCAACATGAAAGATCTTGGTGTGTTGTGCTATTTATTGGGCATTGAGTTTATTCATACAGAAATAGGTATATGGATGTCACAAAGGCAATATGCCTTAAATATGCTACAAAAGTATGGTATGGCAGATTGTAAGCTAATTTCTATGCCATTAGATCAGAATTTGAACTTGGATACTATATCAGGTGAAGCATTGGAAAATGCTACTATGTATAGGAAAGTTGTGGGAAGTCTTATATATCTCACAATTACAAGGCTTGATCTAAGTTATACTGTTGGACTTGAAAATCAGTTTATGTAGTTTCCCAGGATGCCACATTTGGATGCTCTGAGGCGCACTCTACGTTATGTGAGTGCTACTTTGGATTATGCATTGTTTTATGAGGCTGGTGTAGATTTGCAGGTTTATGGATACACCGATGCAAATTGGGCTGGTTGCATTCCAGATAGAAGATCTACTAGTGGTTTTCTATTCTCACTTGGGAGTGCAGCTGTTACATGGAGCAGTAAAAAGCAACCCACTGTTGCTTTGTCGAGTACAGAGGTTGAGTATAGAGGTGCTGGAATGGTAGCATGTGAGGCATCATGGCTAGAAATGCTACTTGCATATTTAGGTGTGGAAGTGGGAAAGCCTAACACTATTTATTGCGATAATCTTAGCAGCATACAGTTAGCACGGAATCTTGTTTTTCATGCGAACAAAGCATATGGAGGTACATTATCACTTCATCAGAGAGAAGGTATTAGCAGGTGATATTGATCTTGTTTATGTGAGAACAGATGAGCAGGTGCTAATATTTTCACCAAAGCACTTGGAGCTAAGAAGTTGAAGAAGTTACGAGAGATGCTTGGATTACAGGATATGGTGTTGAGCTTGAGGAGGAGTGTTGAGATATGAAGCTCAACATGCAATGATCCAGGATGACACGTACCAGTTTTTTGTTTCTCTGACATGTAGTGGTCACACCGATATATGTCAGGGATAGTTCATTGAGCTTTATTAGATTTATCTACCGAGAGTGATGACACATTTGTTCCTTGCCAACTCACTCATTCATGGACATTAGGGTTTTCCTTATGTACTGATCTTTATATATTGCACTTTTTGTATTCTTGTTTTTAGGTTATTCTTGTACATTCCTTTTTATGTAATAGAAGAAGAAGAAGAAGATCATTATTCCTTGCATCAATCTGTGTGTGTGCTTCTCCTTGAGAGTGAGAGTGTGTGTGTGAGCTCTCTTCCTTATCTCCTTCCTGGTGACAATAAAGAGTTCTATTTAGAAGACTTTCTTCAGCATAGTAAAGAGGGTTTTATGAAGTGGATTAACGTCCCAAAGCCTCAAGTTTCAATTACCCAACTTCATGGAGAATTCATGAGACATTTTCATAATTACTGGAGAATGATAGGGTAGCCCTTACTCCTGATATAGTGAGCCAGGTAAGTGATATGGGCTTACTGATGATTGGGATATTATTAAGGGAGTGGTTGAGGCAGTTGCACATATGAAGCAATCTCAATCTCTTCTTTATGAATTAGTTCTTAATCTATTTCCTGATTTATCATCTACTCATGAACCTAGAGGGACTCATATAGCTGCAAAGGTTGATCAATCAACATCTACATCAAAGGTACTAACTAATTTACAATTTGAAATTTCATTTAATAAATTAGATATTATAATGTAGATGCATGCAAATATATCATAGGAAGTTTCTGCCTCACAAAATGTAGTCTATGCAATAAATTATCATGATAAATTCTTTATGCAAGCTCAACCTACTGAATTTCCTCGGCCTATTTCATTATCTAATCCTCCAATAGTACCACCACCTATTCCTAAACCGACCAATCAAAGAAACTTTAATGAGCGATAAGACTTCCAACATTAGGAGATGTGTTTGGTGTGATTCCACTAACCATCTCACCTATACTTATGAGGCTTTAAAGGAAGCTCAGGAACAAAAACTTGTCATTGATATTGACAAGAAGTTGTGTGATTGTAGGACACATCTTCATTTAGATGTTAATAGGGGAAAAGGAGGGATGCAGAAACTTTATGAGAATGTTTTTGAACCTAAGAAAGGGTCTTTTGCAGTAAAATTAGAGTGTGTACATAGTGATCTTGAAAGTCATCTAGAGAAACAAGAAATTATTCTATTGAAGCTCTAATTAAATCTACAGATGATATCATGCAAAACACCGCTTGGAATTCACTTGTTGATCAATTCTCTATTTATTGACATATTGCAAATGTTGAAGAGAAGAGAAAACGGGATGATGAACTAGACTTAAATGACTCAGGAAGAAGAACTCCAAGGAGACAGATGAGAGAAGAACCAAAGAAGGTTCAATTTGATAGGGAGAAAGTTCAAACGAAATTGAACAAAGAAGAAAGAAACTCAAAGAATTTAAACAACCTATGATAAGTGATCCAAAATAAATTAATAAAAAAGAAAGTAAATCTTTAAAAAAATTGGAGCAAACTCCTCTTGATGAAAAACAACGTGATGGAAAACAATAAAAGAAACCTAAAAGAACTCCAAAAGCTATTCTAATATCTAAGCTTGAGCAAATGGATATTATACAATATTTTGTTGAAAATCCAAGTGACCATGACACTTGAGCAGATATTTCCAATTGCCAAGATTGAATTCAAAGAGAATTTTATCCATTTAATCAAAAGGAAGAGATTCCCTCTTATAAAAGAGGTGGAAATGCAAGACATTGTTGATGTGACTCAATGGATGAAAGATCCTCTTCTTTTGATTCAGATGAAGAAGATCAAAATGCTTGCGAAGTTAATAAAAATTCTCTAGGTCCAATCATGCCAGATGATGAAAGCAAGCATTCTCAAAGTAACTTTAAGAAAATTTTTTGGGCAAGAGGCACACCCGAGATGAAGATCAATTCAGGTGATAAAAAGAAATCATATTCAGCTTTGAAAATCATATTTTATTTAGGTGATTGACTTTGGGTCTGAGATTAATGCGATTCCAATAGAGTTACATGATAAATTTAAATGGTCGATAGACAACATGGTTGGATTATGAGAACTATAGACAATGGATGTGGTTCACTATTAAGAGCATGTGGAATATACCTTTGATGATAGGTGGAATCTCTGAGATATCTCACTTCTTCATCTAAGAGTTCCTATAATATTATCTTAGGTTAGCCTTTTATATGCTAGGCCAGAATGGAAACAGAAGTCATGGATGATGGGTCTGCATATGTGAGAATCACATCCAAAGATGATCTACAGTCACCCCAAGTGATGATAGTAAATCCTAACTATTTTCAAAATCGGGAAAAAAATTAGGAAGACACCCATCCGTTCACACGAGAAGGTATGGGATGATCATAACCTCTTTGTGAATTTGGAGCCTACTTTGATCAGAATTTTTCCTAAACTCCATTTTTGAGAAAGAGAACGGTGGCCTTGTTTTGATGTCTCACATCCTTCTCTAAATACCAAAAACCCCTAAAAAACATCAAAAAAAGATTTTGAAAAATATTACAAAGAAAGAGGTTATATTTTGTTTGAAGAACATATTAAACATATGATATATCTCCGATTGTGAATGGATTTTTCAAAGATTTGAGGAGATTGGTCTTACATTTTCAATTGAGAAGTCTAATTTTGGTGTTAATGAGGTTCTAATAGTTGGACATTTATGTGGACATTATGGTCAGAGACCATATCCACCTAAGTTTGATGCCATAAATAAGATTTTTGAGACATGTAGCAATATTAGTGAATTGAGATAATTCCTTGGTGCTTGTGTATTTTATTCAATTTGGATTCCTCAATATGCACATATTGCGGATTGTCTGTATGAATTGCTAAGAAAGAATCAGAAGTTTCTATGGACAAAAGAGCATTCAAACGCTATGAGGAAATTAAAGAAAGTGCTTCTTAATTCCCCTATTTTCAAACATGTTAATTATTCTGAACAAAACCCATTATCTTGAATGTCGATACAAGTCCAATAGGCATATGATGGGTTATTGATCAGGATGATGAAGAGGAGAAAAGATATGTAGTCAAAATTGGAGCCAAAATATTACATGAAACTCAAAGAAATTATCTGTAAATTAAAAGAGAAGTTTGGGGTTTAGTCATTGCATTAAAAACTGATAAAGAATATTTTATTGGAGCCAATGTAATTGTAGAGACAGACTACTTACCAGTCATAGGAATGATAACAAATTGTTCATCACCTGATATTGCTATGCTAAGATGGATTTCATGCATTAAACTTATAAATCTTGTGTTAATACATATTTTAGGAAAGTTTAATTCTGTTGTTGATATGCTTTCTATAGTGAGGTATGATGAAGATGAAGTATCAGAATTAGATATTAATGCTGTTAATTATGGATCTCATGCATATGTGTATGAACAATTTAAAATTGATGAATATGAAGGAGAGTGGCAAGATATTGGAAGATATCTTAGTACTTTGATTAGATTTCCTACATGGTCTACAAATAGGTTCAAGGATATTGGAAAATGAGCTTTTAATTATTTCTTAAAAGATTGATTAATCTGGAGACATGCAAGGGGAAAGATTTAATTTCCAAAAAGATTACTTTGAAGTAAATAGCTTTAATTTCAAGTAATGAAAAATATACATGATACTTTATGAGCTGGCATAAGGGTTTTGTGTCTACATATGAAAAAAATAGAGAAAGTTTTTGGTGGCCATGAATATATGTCAATGTAAGGGATTATGTTAATTCTTGTGCTACATGTCAAATGCATTCATCAGTTAAGCATAGGGATCCTTAACATCCCACTTATCCACCTTGTATTTACTATAAGTGGGTAGTTGACTTAGTGACAATGCCCAAAGGTATAGATAAAATGTGGTATATAGTACTTGCAAGAGAAGACCTTACAAACCAACTAGAAGGCCGAGCCCTATGATCTAAAACAACAAACAATGTTTGTAAATTGGCTAGAGACTTCTTTGCACCACATGGAATTTTTTTAGGTCTACAATTGCTTATAACCTTGAGGCTAATGGAAAAATAGAAAGAGAGCATTCTGCAATCGTTGAAGCAATTTCTAAAGCCTATAATAGTGATATTAAAAATTGGCCAAAAATTCTATCTTCTACATTATGAGCTGATAGAATGACTTGCACTAGGACAATGAGGTATATGCCAACAGAATTCATGTACTATTAAAAGCCTATTTTTTTGGCACATACTCAAACACTTACATGGTCTACTCTTCCATGGCATGAGAATCTATCTACAGAAGATCTCTTGGGTCTAAGAATTCAAGCTTGAGCAAGGAAATGAAAAGTTAGATGAAACTATGTATGAAAAACGGATTCTAGATGAAAAAGTTATGTCAAATCAGGCTCTTGGGGGTCAAAATAGAAAAACAAGATGTTATGAGAAAATCGCGCTTTTGAGAGACAATCGTGATGTTGAACAATCCCAAAAATCACAATTTTGAGTGACAATCGCGATGGTGAGACAACCTGAAAATCATGATTTTGACTGACAATCATGATGCTATGACTACCTAAAAATCGCGGTTTTGAGAATCACATGAAAATCATGATTTTGAGAATGACTTGAAAATCACATTTTTTGAGAATGGCCTGAAAATCGCATTTTATGAGAATGACCTGAAAATTGCATTTTTGAGAATGACCTTAAAATCCTAATTTTGAGAATGACCTCAGAATCGCAATTTTGAGAATGACCTGAGAATCACAGTTTTGAGAATGGTTTTAGGTGGGAATTTACAATACTAAGAAAATCCCAATGCGTAGTAAAAAATCGAATTTTCTAGAAAATGGCAATTTTCACCATAAAATTGTAATTTTTTGAGACATTTGTTGGGAACTTCAAATTTCAATGCTGATGCCTATGTGTCATGCAGACGGTCGCAAAAATCATAGAAACATGTACACACTGATACTTTCTCTCCCACTCTCTCTCTCACACAACCAAGAATGAAAAATGAGATGAAAATGTACACACTGATACTTTCTTTCCCACTCTCTCTCTCTCAAAAATGAAATTTTCTTTGCGAAGATGAAGATGGGAGAAGATGATGAGGATGATGAAGATGGATAAAAAAAATCACAAAATTAACAAAACATGACTCTTTTTTACCTTCCAAAATCACAAATCTACGATCTTATTGTCACAGTGCTCGTTCTCGAGCAACGCTCCCCGGCAATGGCACCAAAATTTGGTGTAGCCCGAGCATGAGCACCACCTCCTTTACTTATCAATTTGCAGAGACATGAGGAGGATATGAAGATCATGAGCAATTGTGGCGAGCAAATGTGAGTAACAAGTGCATACATGTATGCACACACACACAAGGCAAGAAAACAAAGATAAGAACAATGGAAGCTTTGATTCTCAATAACTAGATTACACTCTTCAAGAAGCTCTTTCAGTAACTTGCTAGCTCTAACTTTCCAACCCCAAAAATGAGCTCTCTAGCTCTTTTTATAGTTTTTCACTAGCTTTGCTCTTGTCCAAACCTAGTGTTTGACCTAATTAAAAAAGGTTTCAAGGCTTATTTGAGGGCTCAAATGGAGTCTAAAAATCATGAAAATTGGCAGATAGATACTTCTAGTACTCCTCAAGCTCAAGACTCCTTGGCTTGAAAATATGAATTTGAAAAAATGTGAAATGATATCTACAATTATTTTTGGTGATCAAAATCACTATTTTTATAGGGATGTCTTTCGGAAATTCGACATATACTTCTTGGATCTCCCTACATGCTCCCTTTTCTTGTGTGTCCACTTTTGTGATGCTTTCCTACACCTTTTGTTTGACCTTGAGTGCCAACATTTATAAAAGCAAGATCTTGCACCAAAGGAGATTAACATCAACAAGTAGTTGATACAAAAGAACATTGCAACATGATTATACTCTCACATTCAATAAGTAATAAGATCATGTGAACCTTAGGTGAGGTAGACACATAGGAAGAGTGGATAGTCAAAGCATCAGATCATCTAAGATGAGTCTCAACCATACTACTAGGTCTTAACAATTGAGTGATTATCCTTATCTTTTGAGCTGAAACACAAGTGAATCTGAAATGTCTTTTAGCATGGAGAGATCGATAGGTAGTTCAAGTCTCGCACTGCTAGAAACCCTAAAGGGTCCCTATAAGATGCAATTGGAATACATCCAAATTAGTTTCTTAGGTTTCACATCTATGAGGATGATTTGAGAAAACCCGTGGTCCAACTAAGGAACCGAGAGTACCCCTTTGGAATTGATCACCCTCTAGTCAATTTCAAAGAGGGATCCTATATCAATAAGCAAGGAACCATGTACATGGTAACCAGATTACCAGATAGGACATATGAGTTTGGATTAGTCATCCATGATTCAGAAATAACAGACTTGGATCAAGAGAACCAAGGAAGAGAGCCCAGAATACCTAGATGAAATTCAATCCTATCTAGAATCATAACACTAGAATGGATAACCCAAGTCATTAAAAGTATAGAACTCTTCATGAGGAGAGAGATAGATGAAGCATTTTGAAGAAACCTGACAAGCCTAATGAAGTAGATGGAGTAATCATATATGAATTCAATGTTGGTATATTTAGGTAGTGATGTGTGTGAACACACTAGGACCGCCAAGGCACTTTTTTCCCTCTTTAGGAGGTTTTTTTCTCCCGGCTTGTATATATGCCTATTGCCCTAATGGGCTACTTATCTTTGTACATTCTCTAGTAATACATTCAGTATTGTGTATCGTGCTCCAAGCTTCTTCTTCTTCCTTGTGTTGTTCGCGTGCTTTCGTAGATGTCTAACTCCAACAATTGGTATCAGA
Organism: Ceratopteris richardii; assembly: GCA_020310875.1. Taxonomy (NCBI): domain Eukaryota; kingdom Viridiplantae; phylum Streptophyta; class Polypodiopsida; order Polypodiales; family Pteridaceae; genus Ceratopteris; species Ceratopteris richardii. The sequence continues at coordinate 105,436,286 of CM035441.1, read as the reverse complement.
GCACGTGGTCGCTTCATCTAGGGCGTCGTTGACACTCCTCTGGTTGCAGTCTCAGATTCGCTCGAAATTTGGTGAGCATACTCAGGGTGTTTTAGAGAGCTTCTTTCAGCCTCCGAACATGCTATCGCAGCGCTTGTGGAGGCTATTTTGTCTTTTTGTGCCAAAGGTATATACTAGTTTCTGTTTGCCAGTATAAGCATCTCAAAGTCTGCTACAGGTCTAGCAGAATTCATCAGGGCAGTTCTGTTCAACTTTTTGAGATATAGTCAATTTTTTGCATCAAGGTATTTTAGTCACCGGCCATGGTTGAAAGCAGTGATGTATTCCGTATGTTGGCTGTTGAGGATAAGTTGGATGGTACCAAATACCCGTTATGGGCTTATATGATGCGACATGTGTTGATTGCAAAAGGACTATGGAACATTGTGTAGGGTGTCAAAAAACGTCCTATCACACCTGCAACGATTACAACTTCAGGTACTGAAGCTGATGCAGTAGGTGTCGAAGATGCTGATATTCTGCATATTCCTATTCGTGTTGTGGTTTCTGTTGCACTTACTGCAGAGCAGATTCGCTGGGATGGCAGAGATGCCCAGGCACATGCATTGATAGCTTTGTCTGTCAAACATGTCATTATTCCTCATATTCGCTCTTGCAAAACAGCTAATGATGCTTGGGATACACTTACCGCATTATACCAAGCTAGGAATGAGACTCGTATTGCTTACCTTCAAAAACAGTTGTAGAGTGAGCATATGAATGAAGGTGATTCTATGGACAGTTTCCTAACAAAGATCAAAGACTTGGTACGTCGGAATTTGTAGAAAACATGTCGATTGCTATTGACACCATCAATCGGACTGACAGACCCCACGACAGACTCTGTCGATTGCGATTGACACCATCAATCGCTACTGACGTGTCGATCGCGACTGACAGCCCACAGGTAAGAAAACTGAGGGATCCTTAGGATTGTTTCCCATAAAGGCAAAAGGCGATTTAGTCTGTGAGTTACATGAATGAAAGTGTTTTGTTGTGTCAATTGAATTTAAATCTTGAGCTAGCTTTGGGACATTTACAGGTCCATTAAGAGCATTGAACGGTAGTCAACACAAGAGTGAGCGCAGGCCTGGGAACACACTTCCTGGGCTTACAAGGGCAAGGGATAAACAACTTGAGGTTGGATCATTCTCAACTTCCTCTGTCAATTGCTAGCTTAGGCTAAGTGCGAGTAGTGTTAGAAGTAAGTTAGGGTGATGATAGGCATCTATCAAGTTGAAGACTACCTAAGCACTCAAGTTCAAGCTGAAATATAATCTCTTTGTGATCGATAACTTAAAGGAAAGAACTTAACATGGTACGATCAACTTAAAGTGCGAAAAATTCACTTAAATATTCTTGACGATGTAATATCAGACAAGATCAATAAACACCATAATCAACTAAAAAAGAACCAAGTAACTGATACAAATTGATCTGCAACGAGGTTGTACTTGGAAAATTGGAATTGTTCACTAAGGCATATGAACCTTAGATTAGGATGACACCTAGAGAGAGATAGACAAAGCCTTAGATCTTCAGAGGCTAGTGTCAATCACACTGCTAGGTCTTGGGCCCAAGAGTTGAGCAATTATTCACACTACCCTAGCTCTAAAACTAGCGAATCAGAGATGTCTCAAGGCATGGAGCGACCCACGGGAAGCTCAGGTGTGGCTTACTTACAAAAGGTTGAAGGTCCCTAGAAGACGCAGCTGGAATACCTTAGGACCAACCGATTAGGTGCTTGCATCTATGAGGATGGCCTAAGAAGAGCCGTGGTCCAAATTAAAAACCTTGACCAATCCATTGGACTCGAACATCCAACAGTCAAGTTTGAAAATGGTGCATACCTAGACAAAGAAGGAACCATGTATGTGGTCACCACCTACCCAGATAGGACAGATGAATTTGGTAATGTGATCCCAGAAACGGACATAGGTGACCTAGAGCAAGGGAACATAGGAGGAGAGCCGAAAACCCCTCGAGGCAAACTAGTTCTCACTAGAATTATCACTCCAGAGTGGGTTCCCCAAGACAATAAGAGCATAGATCTGGTCTTGAACTGAGAGACTGATGAAGCCTTTTGGAAGCATAAGCCTGATCAGCCGAATGAGGTAGGAACGATCACAATCTATGAGTTCAAAGATCCTGATAGCCCAGGCAAAGTGACGTGTTTAGACAATACTTCAGAGAGGATCTTTGTGGTCACAGAGCATGGTAGGCATGCCTACACTTGGAAGGGTGAATTTATTTTTCCCCAACCAAGGTCTAATGTCTCTTATGGCCACCAAGGAGCTGGAACATCCCAAGCTCATGAAGCTCAAAGGGATAGAATTAGAGATAGGCCAGAGGTAAGTTTTGCCAACCCCTTGGGAAGAGAAAGGATGAGAACAGAGATGGATAGAGTGGAAACGGAGAGACCTAGAGCCCCAAGAAACCAAAGAACTGCTGATGCTTTTCCTTTGCCAAGGCCTAGGGAACACACTAGAACCTTGAGGCCGACCCAACTAGTTAAGTCCATGAAGAGTTACTTCGATGGCACTGGAGACCCATACCATCATGTGGCCGAGTTTAGGCAAGTCTTGAGAGCTGAACAAGTTGAGGACCTATTCCCGCAGTACAATGCTTTTGGTCTATCCCTTAGGAACACAACCCTTACATGGTTTCAACCACTACATGAGAGACAGTTCAGGAACATAGACCAACTTCTAGAGGCATTTATTACTGAATTCTCTAAGAGTGGAATAAGGCATAATACTTCCTCACTGATTCATAGCTTCAAGCAAACACCTCAAGAGACCGTTAGACTTGTAGGAAGAAGGTTTAGGCAGTACTTAGAGAGATGTCCAGTTCCAGAGTTACCCGCTCGAGCCAAACAAGTGGCTCTATTCCTAGATGGATTGCTAAGTACCAAATTGAGATCTTATGTGTATTTGAAAGACCCTAGGACCATAGAAGAGTGTGTACACATGTGCATTGACATTGAAGATAACCTAGGGGAGGAATTAGAACTTTCAAAAATCTACAAAGATTCAGATAGTTCTACTAGCCTCACTTCCACGCAGTCCACATCTATTGAGCAACTCGTTGAGAAAGTAGCTTAGAAGTTAGGAGTCTCAAGCAAATAAATACCAAGGTTTGCCCTAGTGAAAAGATGCTATACTTGTGGAGGTGACCATATGGCGAATGTATGTCCCATTATGGCTCAACCCCAAGTGAATCCTAATAGCCAGGACTGCACCATAGAATGGAGATACACTAATCACACCACACAAGATTGCCCATACAATAAACAAGTGGTTAGGCAAACCTACCCTTATCCATACCCACAACAAGGAAGATACCAGAACCAGTACCAACCACAACAATATGGCAGACCACAGCAACCTTATCAGTAACCCTCCCAAAACCAACAAAGGCCTCAACCAATGTTAGCTCAGCAGCCCCCAACCCCATCCAACGTGATTCCAGTGAAGTACATAGCTGTAGAAGAGAATCTGAATAGAGCCATAGTGCCAGTAACACCATTGCTTTCAGAAAGTGACCCTAGTGATCATAGTTTTGACGCTACACACATTGATAGTCCACAAGCTTACTACATGCAGCCACCTGAGCATAATGAGTCATATTACTATGAAGATCTGAGTGAACCTAGTTGGGAGCTAGAGTATGCAAATATCATGTACGTAAACCCCAACTCTAGGCCTCAACCTAGGCAACTAAGACCTCCATTTCCTAGAGGACCATGCTACCAATGTCAGGGAGATCACCTCATCTGTGATTGCCCTATGCTTGCACCTACACAAACCCAATCTGTGACAATTCAAGGTTTTTGTCTTGATTGCGAAAGAGAGTGTTGGAAGCAGTCAGAGGCACAGACGACACGGAAGCATGTAACGACAAAGCAGGGAGCCAGTCGAATCGTTTTTCAAATAATTATGTTTTCAAATACTTTCCAAAAAAACCTCCAACAGTGATTCTTATCACTATTGTAACATATGTAACATAGAAAACCCCATTTTTGTAATCCATAGCTCCATTTTGTGCAAGCCGAGGAGTCCTCGAGCTTGAGGAGCTTAGGTAGAATGCGTGTACCAATTTTCGTTATTTTTAGATACCGTTTACCCTTCCAAATAGCATCTAGGACCTAATTTTTAACTATGCCGGTCACTAGATGTGAAATCGGTCAAAACTAGTCTAGAAACTATAAAAAGAGCTAGAGAACTCATTTTTGAGGTTAGCTTGTTGGAGTTTAGAGTTCTTTTGAGCTTGTAATAGTGTTCTTGAGTAATAGAGCTAATTTCCCACCTTCCATTGTGTCTTGCTTGTCTCTTCATTGTGTGTGTGTATGTGTGTGTGCACCTTTGTGCTTCTCACCTTCACTCTCACTTCATCTCACATTCACGATCTTCATATCACTCCTATCTCTTCCGCGGATTGACATTAAGGAGGTGGAGCTTCTTAACGTGGTTCTCACCATTGTGCTAGAGCAACACCAAATTTGGCGCCGTTGCCGGGGATCGAGTCTAGGACGAATGTGTGATGGTAAGAGTATAGCAAGAAGTGGCGTTGGAAGGTAAAAATTTCAGTTTTTGTTGTTGTTTTTACTTAGTTTTTAGTGTTTTTCACCTCCCCCACACTCCATCTTCATCACCGCATCATCATCTTCATCTCCAAAAAAAACAGAAAATTCACCATATCCACCCATTCTCCTCATTTCCCCTCATTTGTGCATGCGAGAGAGTGAGAGAGAACTTTTGTGCTTGTGTGTGCTTTTGTTTTCTTGAGTTTTCTTGCAGGTACAGAGCTCCAGTGCATCAGGAAAGCTTGGAAAAGGTAAACTTTTCAGTTTCTGTCAGAAATTTTCGACTGTGTCAGACCATCGCGATGGTCTGCAAAGTTCGGAATTTGGAGAAGGCGACCACACCAGCGTGTAGGCGACACCAGCGCCTCTAGGAATCCACAGCTGCATTCACAAAATTTGCATTTTGGTGGACCATCGCGACGGTCTCTGACCATCGCGATTGTGTCACACCATCGCGATTGGCTCACGCCATCGCGACGGCTTGGCCGGACCATCGCGACGGTCTCTGACCATCGCGATTGTGTCACGCCATCGCGATTGGCTCACGCCATCGCGCCGACGGTGCCACGTGGCAATCTAGACCATCGCGACGGTGCACTTCAGACCATCGCGACGACACCCTCACGCCATCGCGACGGTGCACTTTCAGACCATCGCGATTGTGCAAGTTCACGCCATCGCGACGGTGCACCCTCACGCCATCGCGACGGTGCACTTTCAGACCATCGCGATTGTGCAAGTTCACGCCATCGCGACGGTGCACTTTCAGACCATCGCGATTGTGCAAATTCACGCCATCGCGACGGTTCACCCTCACGCCATCGCGACGGTCCCAGACCATCGCGATTATCTCTGACCATCGCGATTGTGCACTCCCATCGCAAATTTTAGGGTTTCAAATTTTGGCCAATTTTGGGGCTATTTTTGGGAAATTTTTGGGTGATTAGACTCATAAGAGACCCCTTAGCTCATATTTGGAGAAAAACCTGTTTGTCAGTTTTTACCCCCCAGGGCCTGAATGGTCATAACTTTTTCATCCGAAGTCCGTTTTTTGAGCTATTTTTAGATAAGCTATTTTGAGGTTGACCTAGTTTGGGACTTGAAAGCCAGGGGGCAAGCATTAAAAAGTGGGCAAAAGGGAAGGGACTTAAAAGGTGTATATACTCAAGTGCTTGATCATCCAACTGTGAATTGGTCTAATATTGGATTTTTCCAGGTCTAGCGAGGGCAATCAAAGACAACCAAAGCAAGGCAGTGAAGGGCATAAAGCTTGGGAAGCGCGGCTTCTTGGGCATCAGAGCAACCAGAAAAAGCTGACTCGAGGTTGGAAGATTACTCAACCCCCTCAGTCAATTCTTAGCTTAGGATAAACGTTAGCATTGTGGATTAAGACGATAGAAACGCCTCAAGTTCAAGATATTTAATTCTTCCAAGTTCAAGACTAAAGTAAAGGTGTGTGACACGAAAACCTAAAAGAAAGAACCTAAGTCTGACGGAATGAGAACTCAAAATCATCACGGAAAGTCGAATTCCTGACGCATACATTAAGACAAGAATCTAAAGAAATCTAAAAAGAATCAAGAAAGTAATAACAAAGAATCGGTGACGATCTGAGCGTGTACTGAGTGTGCAAGGAAGAAAATTAATGAATCTTAGATCGGGCAAACATATAGGTAAGTCAGACCGACGAAGCCTTAGATCATCAGAGGCAAGTGTAAGAACTACTGCACGATCGTGGGCTCAGCAATTGAATAGTAATTATCCCTACGAGAGCTCAGATACTAGTGATTCAGAAATGGCATTTAGCACAGAAAGACCAGAAGGAGGGTCGAATGTAGCCTATTTAGAAAAACCTGAAGGACCCTATAGAACACAACTAGAGTTTCTCCAAACCAACCGATTAGGTGCTCGCATTTATGAGGATGGTTTGCGAAGGCAAGTGGTGCAAATGCACAACCCCGATCAACCCATTGGATTGGAACGTCCAGTGGTGAAATTCGAGAGAGACGCGTACATAGACAAGGAAGGAACGATGTACATCTTAAGTACGCAGCCAAACAATACCAACGAGTTTGGCGTGATTCAACCAGAGACGGAAGCAAAATCTCAAGGAAAGGAACCATTAGAAGAACCTAGAACACCTAGAGGGAAATCTGTACTGACACGAGTACTAATCCCAGAATGGATCCCTCAGGACAACAAAAGCATAGAGTTGTTTGTAAATAAAGAAACGGATGAAGCCTTTTGGAGATACAAGACATAACTACTTAGTGAGGTAGGTATCATTACTATATACGAGTTCAAGGACCCGGATACACCTGGAAAGGTTGTATACCTGGATGAGACTTCAGAAAGAGTCTTTCTGGTACCCGACCGCGCTAAAAACACATACACATGGAGAGGAGAATTGGTATTCCCTCCATCTAGAACAAACATGAATACAAGTCAACAAGGGGCAGGAACATCCTCAGCCCATGGAAATCAAAGAGAGGGAAATAAAGAGAGACCGGAAGTAAGCTTCACTCATCCCATAGGGAGAGATAGAACAACCACGGACACTAATAGAGTGGATAGACAAAGAGATCATGGAATCCCAGGTGGTAGAGATGATTTTCCTCTACCTAGACCACGTGAACACGCAAGAATATTGAGACCCACTCAATTAGTAAAATCAATGAAGAATTATTTTGACGGGACAGGAGATCCCTACGACCACGTCGCAGAATTCAAGCAAGTACTAAGAGCCGAACAAGTTGAAGACATGTTCACGCAATACAACGCATTTGGACTAACGTTAAAGAATACCGCTTTAACTTGGTTCCAACCTTTGCAACAAAGGCAATTTAGAGACATCCATCACTTTTTAGAGTCATTCATCACTGGATTCTCTAAAAGTGGGATTAGACATGACACGTCTTCGTTGATTCATAGCTTTAAACAGACCCCTCAAGAAATAGTTAGACTGGCAGGACGTAGGTTTAGACAATATGTTGAACGATGTCCAATGCAAGAGCTACCCTCACAAGCTAAGCAAGTGTCATTGTTTCTAGATGGCTTGTTGAGCTCTAAACTACGCTCCTACGTGTACCTAAAAGAACCCAGAACGCTAGAGCAATGTGTGAGAATATGCATAGACATTGAGGACAACTTAGGAGACGAGTTGGAACTCTCCAAGGTCTATAAGGACTCAGACTGTTCATCTCTAGCATCCACAAAATTGTCTAGCTCAATAGAAGACCTAGCAGAAAAAGTGGCCCAGAAACTAGGAGTTTCTAGTAAACCTAGGGTGCTAACAAACAAGCGTTGTTACACCTGTGGTGGTGACCATATGGCAAATGTGTGTCCCAATGCACCACAACCACAAGCCAAACCTAGTGGCCAATACTGTACAATTGAGAGAAGATACACGAATCATACGGCTCAGGACTGCCCGTACAACAAACAAACCGTGAGACAGAACTACCCGCAAACATACGCACAGCCAGGTAGGTATCAAGGCCAATACAATGCTCAGCCTTATTACTATAGGCCTCCTCAGAACTACCCATACCAGGCTCAACAGAGACCTCAACCTGTCTTAGCTCAGCAGCCACCCCCACCAGCGAATGTCATCTCAGTCAAATATGCTGCTGCAGAAGAGAACCTAAGTAGGGCCTTAGTGCCTTCTTCACCTTTGATCACAGAAAGTGACCCAAACTCAAACAGTTTTGACTCCACTCATGTAGATAGTCCACCCGCATATTACACAGAGTCACCAGAACACGTGGACACATATCATTACCATAGTCCACCAGTGGAACCTAGTTGGGAGCCCGACTATGCTAATGTGATGTACACAAATCCAAATCCACGGCCCCAATTAAGACAACAGAGACCACAGGGCCCTAGAGGACCATGCTTTAGGTGCCAAGGAGATCATTTCATAAAGGATTGTCCACACCCCGCGATAGCAGGACAATCACAGTACTATAACATCCAAGGCTTTTGTGCTGATTGTGGCAAAGAGCACATAATCAAAGATTGTCCTAAGAACCCTGTTAACGCTTCGAATGTGACACCGATTAACGTGATAGGTATTGTAAATAACGCAGATGGATCCAACCCTACATACGTGCCTATCCAAGCTATAACAAGAGCCCAGGCGCTCTTACAGAACCAAAAGCTTAATCAAGAGAAAGTAGCCGAAACCAGTGAAGTTGCAGAATCTAGCAGTAAAAAGACAAAATCTTGGAAAGATTCTAGAGAAAGAATAAAGAGAAAATGGAGTAAAAAGATAACGGAGTTGGAAGGAAGTTTAAAGGAATCTAGAGCCAAAATCCAAGAATTGACTTCACAGGACTTGAATCAAGAGAATCCAGCTCAAAAATCAGGATCAGTTTTAGCGGAACCCATACCAGAGAATCTAGACATGATGTTTCGTGCATATCAGGCTAGATTAAAAGAGGGACCTCAGGTAGCTGAAATGAGCAAAAATTACCCTCGAGCTGATCTAGAAATTGAGAGAACTAAACTTTGCATGAAGATGGTAGAACTAGCACAAGCTTTGTTCGAAGCCTCTAGATATATTAATTGGAATAACATAGCAAAACCGGAATTACATTTTCAAGGACTAATGGAGAGGCTAGAATATTTGATTGAAAGCAAAGAGAAAAAGGATCAGCCTAGGAACCCTATTGTCCCAGAGACACAGGAAAGGAATGCACCATCCCTGTCTCAGGTACCCAATACAGAAAGTCAAGACAATTTGTCTTCCATACATAGGTACTCACATGAATTTTTGAGGGAAATACAAGAAGAGAAATGGAGAAAAGAACAAGGAACCCATCCTCCTATTCAAGATATAGATGACTTGCAGGAACAATTTCCCCAAGACATCCCCTCTATATACGATGAGGTAGAGGAAGAACAACTCAGTGAACAAACAAGATTTGAATCTAATTCTTTACAAGAATTACCTCAGTTCACAGGACCTTGGGAAGCAAAGTCTATTAGTATGAGAGCACCCACGATAATAGTGAGGAATGAAGAATCAGTAATCCCTAGAAACACGGAAGTGATCAAGAATACCAAAGTACAATGTAACCTTACTCTGGAGGAGTTATTGAAGGTAAAACCAGAATTGTGGAAACAGGTAGCAAATCAATTCCCCGAGCTTGCTACTACTCCCTCACAAATAGGATCACAAAAGAAGGTACCAAAAATACCCGTAGAAAAGATCGGAGATGTAAGCGAAGGAGAGGAAGGTAACACTTATCTTCCGATAACCCATCAGGGCTACACCACGAAAGCCATCTTAGATTCAGGAGCCGGAGTAGCCATAGCTACCACCGCTTTATGGAAACGTTGGGGTAAGCCAGCATTAAGACCCACCAAGATGAAGCTACAAATGGCTGACGGACACATAGAAAAACCATTAGGCTTACTAGAAGGAATATCTCTCACCACTTGTGGTGTAGAATTTGAGCATACCTTTGCCATTTGTGACTTTGCAAAAAACCATGCTTATGAGATGATATTGGGACGACCATTCATGCGTCAGTTGCAAATTGTACAAGATTGGGGAACCAATTCTTTGTACTTGCAACACTTAGGGGTGACTACCAAAGTCAATCTTAAAGACTATTCACATAGAGATGTACCCCCAATACAATGGAATACCATCCATAAGACACCAGTAGAAACAGAATCCGTGCACTCATTAGAATCAGATCCTTCTTGGTTGCATGAGGATACTCATTTATGGATGTGTAAAGTAGCCAAACAAGAGGAAGAAAGATTAGGAGCAAGGACCTTAGGTGCAGAACAAAATCCACGAACCCTACAAGATCCAGCCTACGCACCTGTAGTATTCCTAGACGAAGAGTTTGAACCCCATGGTTGGGCAGAAATCCTTGCAACCATGGATGTAGCCATCAATGAAGAACAATGGACTCCCCACTGTGACGAGGATGGCTATGACATATCAGTTTTCACGATAGAGCCAATCATGTGCGATGCAATTTTAGAAGAGTGTGAACCTAACACTGATGCATTTGAGGATGCAAGCGATTTTGATTTAGAATCAATTATCATGGATTCTCCCTTTGCATCAGAGGAAGAATATTTTTTCGAAGTAGAGACTCACCCTCAGAGACACGAGGAAATTACGAATGAGGTGAGATTAGCCACGGAAGTGACTACTAAGAGTGAAGGCAAGAAAAGAAAGAAGAAAGAAACCATGTCAGAAAAAGAAGAATCTTTGTTTGAAGTACCCGAGAACTTCAAGAAATATGAAATCGAAGATAGAAGAATCATGGTACGAATGCCTAATAGAAAGGCGAATGACGGACAAGTATATGATAACCGCGAGACAACCAAGAAAATAATCGTAGCCATAGAAAGAGAGGAAGAAAAATGCACATACATAGGACATGATTTGACAACTGAAGAAGAAGAAGAGCTAGTTGCCCTATTACGCGAATATAGAGATGTTTTTGCGTGGAGTTACAAAGATTTGAAAGGAGTAGATCCAGATATATGTTCTCATAGAATCCCTATGACTCCAGATGCAAAACCGACAAAACAGAAACCGTACACGTACAATGATAACTACGCTGCGAAGATCAAAGAGGAGATAGATCGCTTGATAGAAGCAGGATTCATTTACGAAATTGAGCATACCGAATGGGTATCCCCCATTGTGGTTGTGCCCAAGAAGAATGGAAAATTGCGTGTGTGTATTAACCTTAAAAAGGTTAATGCCGCAACGATTAGAGATAGTTATCCTCTTCCTATCACAGAACATCTATTGGAAAGAGTTGCGGGCAAGGAAGTTTACAGCTTTCTTGATGGATTTTCAGGCTATAATCAAGTAGCTATTGCTCCAGAAGACCAACACAAGACGGCATTTGCCACTGAATGGGGCATATTTGCATTTCGTGTGATGCCATTTGGCTTAACAAATGCACCCGCCACTTTCCAGCGACTCATGTGTCATGTTTTTAAGGAATTTTTACGCAAGAGCTTGGAAGTTTATGTCGATGACATATGTGCTCATTCAAGTGTAAGACAGACACATATCCCAGAGTTAAGACAAATATTTGACAAATGTCGAGAGTATCAGGTTTGTTTGAACCTAGAAAAGTGCGTTTTCATGGTCAGACAAGGCAAAATTCTAGGACACATTGTGTCAAAAAATGGAATCTCTACGGATGAAGAAAAGGTGAAGGTAATTGCAGATTTACCTAGACCAACTAATGTGAAAGAGGTACAGGCATTTATGGGCCATTGCGGATATTATAGGAGATTCATACACATGTATGCAATCATAGCCAAGCCTTTGTACTCTCTTTTAACCAATTTTGAATGGACAGATGAATGTGAAAATTCATTCAATGAACTTAAACGACGCTTGTGCTCAGCACCTATATTGACTACCCCAGATTGGAGTAAGCCATTCCATGTACATGTGGATGCATCCAATTACGCCATAGGATGTGTGTTAGCACAACCCACGAATGAAGGTAACATAGATCTCCCCATAGCTTACGCGAGCAGACAATTGAACGCAGCAGAAAGGAATTACACCACGACGGAACGAGAAGGATTAGGGATGATCTACGCAGTAAAGAAGTTCAGGCACTACTTGTTGGCCAAAAAATTCAAGTTCTTTACGGATCATCAAGCCCTATTGTACTTAGTCAACAAACCATGTAACACAGGACGGCTGATACGATGGTTTCTATTACTCATGGAGTATGATTTTGAAGTCGTAGTCAGGAAAGGAAAGACACATCTTAGAGCTGACCACCTTTCAAGATTAACCTCAGGAGAAGCTCCTCAAGGAGTAGCGGATGAATTACCAGATGCATACTTGTTTAACCTTGAGATAACACCAGAATGGGCTAAGCCTATAGTCCCTATTCTCACATATGGACCCAAGAATCCTAGGTTAAAGATCAAGGAGGGAGAGATTACCAAGTCTCAGAGATACCAAATAATGGCAGGAAGCATATATAAACAGGATAATCAAAAGATTCTTGCTTGTTGTGTAGATGAATCAGAACATGCGAATTGGTTGCAATTAGCACACATAGGTGCATTTAAGCAACATCATTCAAAACATCGAACATTACAGACTCTGCATAGATTAGGAGTATATTGGCCTTCGATGGAAGCAGATGTCTACAGGTTGTGTAAGGAATGCAATGTTTGTTGTGAAAGACCACCAGTAGAGCATGCTACATTGTATCACGTGTCTCTCACACCAGACTGGAGTGAACCATTAGTGACATACTTGAGGACGAACACATTCCCTCAAGGCATGACCTTAGCACGACAACGCAGTCTAGAGCAGGAAGCTCAAGATTATTCACTTATTGGCGATAACCTATACAAAAGAGGACGAGATGGATATCTAAGACAATGTGTTCATGAGAGCGATTATCTGAGCATACTAGAGACTGCACACCAAGGTGTTGCAGGAGGTCATTTTGGACCCGATAGGATAATCAAAGCCATCCTCTTTGCAGGATTATGGTGGCCCACTCTTCACATGGATGCTCATACCTATGTCAAGAGATGCGATGTGTGCCAAAGAACTCAGTTTCCTACTCGCAGAGATGAAATGCCATTGAAACCCATGATGGGCGGACGTGCATTTTCTAAGTGGGGTATAGACTTTGTAGGACCCATTAACCCCCCTGCAAAAGGTACACATGCAGAATATATTATTGTTGCCACAGATTATCTTACGAAATGGGTAGAGGCAAAAGCCACGAAAAAGAATGATGCACACACAACTGCAAAATTCTTATTTGAGAATGTCTTTACAAGGTATGGACTGCCTATAGAGTTAGTGAGCAATCGAGGCACTCACTTTCTAAACCAAGTCATTGAATATCTGTTGCAGGATTTTATGGTGATTCACAAGAAATCCGCACCATATCATCCTCAGGCCAATGGTCAGGCTGAAAACACTAATAAGATCCTTTGTAACGTACTGACGAAACTCGTGAACAACAAACGTTCAGATTGGGATAAACAGTTACACCACGCTGTTTGGGCATATCGAGTGGCCTACAAGACCGTACTCAATGCAACTCCCTTTCAGATGGTTTTTGGTCAGAATGCTGTGCTTCCTTTGGACTTCTTGATACCGACCCTTAAGGTTGCACAAGAACATCAGTGGACCGGCCATGAATTATCAGCGAGAATAATGGACTTGGAACGATTAGGAGAAACCAGGCTCAAGGCAGCAGCGGGAATATATGCAGCGAAGAAGCGACAGAAAGCGTATTTTGATGCACATGTGAAAGATAAAGGCCTAAAAGAAGGAGATTTAGTTCTAGTATATACGCTAAAGCAACACGCACGTAAGTTAGAAAAGCGAGGTTATGGACCTATGATCATTAACAGACTCTCAACAAGTGGAGCAGTACAGTTAGCCACTTTAGAAGGAGATATAATGCCTAATTATATTAGTGGCTGTAGAGTCAGGCTATATCAGGAACCTCTTACGGAGGATATGCTTAGACGACTCACGTTGGCAAAGAAGCGTAAGGAGGAAGAAAATAGAATACGAGCAGAAGCTCAGGCAGAAGCAATAGAACACATTAAACGCATGAAGTTGAGAAGACAAGGACTAGGGAGAGAGCAGTATAACCATCTGGATACAACACCCAGATATCCCATGGCTATGTGTGAGGTAAAGTCACGAACTCATCCTAGTATAGTGGACAGGAGACCATTCATTACAGTCAGGCTAGAGCACGACAACCCTTGCCAAGAGCCCAGGGCTTTAATTGATTCAGGTGCTGCGACTAGTGCGATTAGATGGTCCCACTATAAGGATTCGGGAATAGAAATGCGGCCAATTGAGGCATACCTCATAGGGCTAGGAGGCATGGAAACCCCTTGCATGGGTGAGGTGGACCTTCCTATCCTCATTAAGGATGTGACCATGAAAGCGAAGCTACTAGTGTGCCATGATGACGACCTGATAGAACCCCTAATCCTTGGCCAAGATTGGCTATACAATCACTCAGTGGACCTAAATCTTAGACAAGGCTCCTTACAGATTGGAACCTTAGAACAGAAGCGAGTGATACCGCTTGACTTCCCTAACGGCATTCCGCTTGAGGTTTGTAACCCTAGACCCTATGAAACGCATGCAACGGAAGACCGGAAGATCTTGGGTCAGACCAGTCACGTTACGTCTACACCAACCCACTCGGGCTTGGCTAGGGACAGTTGTCAATCAGAAGGATGACAGGAGATCTTCCCTGGGGCTTCCTGCAAAGTAGAGAGGGCAGCTACCCAACCGCTAGGGCAGATGAACACAATCAGCGGTCAGGTGGGTTGCATCAGCGGCCAAATGAGCACCACACCCTGCGGTGCTCATCCTTCCAAACTTGCTGCGGACTGGCCTAGATTAAAGATAAATAACGGATCACTTCCTAATGGGCAGATCACGCAAGTGTTGGATCTCCCTTCTTTTCCAAAGCAGAGTGTCCAAAGGACCTCTCAAACCCAACCACGAAGGAGTCAACCACAACAGAGGAACCAAGACCGACGACACAACCAGAGAAGACAAAGACAGCAGCCGTGTCAAACTCACAGAACAAGTGGCACGAAACAAATATGGGTGCCAAAAGGACAGCAACCACAGCCTATTCGCAACACTGCAGACAAGAACAGGACAAAGTTTCCAAAAAAGCAGAGTCAGCATTCAAAGTCCCCTCGATCTTCTTCTACAAGTACTCGACAGATTTGGATCGCCAAGAAATATCTTATTAATCGACCCACACCCATGCAGATTTGGGTACCCAAACAATGTATTATAGCCCAACCCTCTAGCCATGTAATGTATACCCCTCCGAAATCTTTTCATCCTTCAACACCACCAAACCCGATACCACTTTTTGTATCTCAGCAGAAACATACCACCCACTCCAAGACTCTTAGGAAATGGATACCGAAACGTATCCAAACGTCTTCTTGTACCCCCTTATCTAACAATTCTCCCGCCCCGTTTAAACTCCACCCTTGTACTAATTCACCCTCAACCAAACCTTGTATAAATTCATACACCCAAACCCCACATCATGCATAATAAAAGCTCATCAAGAAATGTATGCATAATCTGAAACATGTAGGCGTCTAGAGACCTGCATTAGCTCTGCAAAAAGATCATTGCATCAATCACTTCACGACACTTGGCTACACGGGTTACACATCGGCTATGGAAAGGGATTGCGGTCTCACCTTAATGGGATCATAATTAATTTCCATACTAATGTGTTAATCTTTTGTAGCAGATCTTTTCCATTAGCTCACCAGTCATCATGCAAAGCGAAGCAGGACCATCGAAAGCAGGCCCCAGCGTGGCTGTGGTGCCCCTCAATGTTTTACGCGCAGAATCCCACCCGACAGCTCCACCGCCAGAGTTCCAAGGATTTCCGGGACCCATGCCAATCGATAACCCACCTATGGGATACACAGAGAAGATACACCGTAACTCTCACTGGTTCCAAGGCCTAGCAGGACCATTAGCTGATGCTGACTTCATTTTTGAAGCAAATATGACATTTGATGACCGCACATGGGGCAAGTATCAATTCTTCTCAAGAGAATTCGAAGGCCTACAGAACACCCAGGACTATGTTTGGGCTAGAGCCGGCTTCACGGAGTATTTCAATGATCCTCTGCCCAAACCTGACTTTTATAGGTGTTATTACTTAATCACCACTTTGCTGGCCTCAGAGAATAAGGACATCCCAGGAACCTTTATTTTGCCTTCTTTAGTGGATGATCCACCTTACAAAAGATTTTATCTTTCGAAGGATTTAATCAGAGCGGCCATCAAGATTCATGGAACCCACACCCCAACGGAGAAAGAACGGCTAGTCCCAGAGCAGATGAAGCGTGGTGACGTAACTAAGTGGGAGGATATTTCTGCTATAACACCTGAGCTCTCTAAGCCACTACGGATATGCATGCAGCACTTTGCTTTCCCAGCTCAGGATCGTTTTACCATGCCCCACAAGAGAATCTGGTTCGGATTATACTTAGCATGTACTGGACCGCAAACGGTTGATCTAGCCAGCTGGATCATTGATCAGCTCTATTTGGCACAACATAGATGGGAGCGAAAGAAGTGAGGAACTGAAAGCATTCAAAGGCACCACTAGGAAGGCTAGAAAGTCTAGCAAAGGCAGAGCCGGAAAGCGGATGAGAGGTACTATTCCGTGCCTACAAGTCCCAACATCACCCTCTCCACAACCATCTCCAGAGCAGTCACCAACAGCAGCCACTCCCACAGTACAACCTATCCGCATAAGGTTATCTAGACCAGTGGTAACGGAGGGCACTACCAGTACTATCGTACCCCAAGCAGCCACAACCACAGACCCTATCACCACAGCAGCTGAACTTCCCACCACTATCGGTGCGGAAGCTTTCTCTTTTCCAATACCGCATTTAGAACCAGGACAAGCAGAGCCACTGGACCAAACTTTTGATTTTGAGATGCCCGATGCATTCTCCAATGAGTTCCAGTTTTCAGAAGGGCAAATGTTTTCTCAAGAATTTGAACGGCCTAGCTACCCTACCACACCCAGGGATCAGCCACAAGGACAGGTCGTGTCCAGCTCTGATGACGAAAGGACAGCAACCGATGATGACGAAGGAGACGACGAAGCTAGCCAAGGAACACATGAATCCCAAGAGCAGGAACAGACAGATGGCCAAGGCCGACAAACCGACACACATGGCGATACAAGTACCTATGAAGATGAAACTTACGAGGCAGCAGCTTACACTCTAGCTATCAAGAAGCTGTATAGAACTATGGAAAAAGTTTGGGCACGCAAGAAGCTGACAGAGGAAGAGAGCCAAAAAATAATAGAACAAGAACTTGTCACAGGCGGATTCGAAGACGCATATATCAAAGGATTCAAAGAATTAGTCCAATCAGTAGGCTCCAACGAGGCACTCAGGTACTTGCAACGAAAACCACTGCCACAGTTTGACCCCCCGCAGAGTACGACTACTTTCAAAGCCCGGCGAATACATTCGTGTACCAACCGGAGCACAATCTTCAGAACAAGCCAGGGGGGCATGCCTCGTTCCGGAACGTTCATTGGCCGAAGAAACCATCATTGTAGATTCCCCACCCCGCGCTACAACTGTACCTACCTCAGTAGTCACTGAAGTACCGACCACCCCAACCGCTCCTCTCTCACCAACCGTCCATCCAGCCTCCCCTCTTCACCCTCCTTCCCCCAGACACACATCTTCATTCGCCGGTGGTGTTGCAGAAACCGTCTTTACGACCACTCACCCCACAATTCCCGCGCCCATTAGCCCTAATCTACCCCTTCCCACACCCACCTTTCTATCCAACCCATTCCTTCATCAATCTTTTCCATCTTTCCCCACAACTCCAACACCCCTTTTCCCATTCCCCCCGCCATTAACCTTCTCCCCCGTCTCACCTCCCCGACCCACTGTAACCCCTCTTTCCCCTTTCCACCAAGCTGCTCCAGCCAGCCCCCCTGTAAATTACCCCTCAACCTTTGTAAATCCCGTATTTACACCAGCACGAGTACCCACAATCACACCCATATTCACGGTCACCGCACTAGATACGTCCACCGACATGGACATCTCACCACCCACTGCACCATCGCTCACTTCACTCACGGCACAAACATTTTTAGGCACATCACAATTTTCAACAATCACTACATCATCCACCTTCCCATCCCCATTCCCGTTCCAGTTGCATCCACACCAACTGCATCTTCATTTAGCACCCCATTAATACTATCACCCACTGTAGATAATGCATTCCGACAGATGCTCTTATGTATGACGCAAGTAAGAGATGAGTTCACATTTCTTGGTGATAATTATCAGCAGCTGCAAAGGACAACCAACGACTTACAATCGCAGCTTAATTTATTGTCCATTGAGAATGCCTCTCTGAACACCCGCTACCAAGAATTACGCGAGGCTTATCACAAATTGGAACTAGAAAGCGAAGAAAAGACCAAGGAAGCCATGGCTGACCTGGATAATTTATTAACAGCCCAGACAGTCCGCAATGCAATGCTAACACGAAACATGGGCTTACTACGAAGACACCTAGCAGCCGCCAAGGAAGAAAACCAGCGCTTACAGGATCAGAACCGAGAAAACTTAGAAGCAGCGCTCGACCACCCAGACCAACCACTCAGTCCTAGCAGGTTCAAAGCCATTCCTTCAGAATCAATGAGGATGCTGCTAGACGATCATGTACGATTGCTAGATGAATATGACCGCATGAACGAGGAGTTACAAAACTCAAAGAAGATCACAAATTACTCCAGTTACGAGAACCGGCACACCAAGACGTACCAGCACCTGTGGAACCCTCTCCTGACCTCCTAGAGGAACTCAACTCATTACGGGCCCAGGTATCGACCATTGAATCAAGGATTGCAGTATACGAAGCGCCACCAAGGCCAGATTCCCCACCTGAGCTTCCAGCTGAGGAAGAAACGATCACCATCCCGGTGGAGGAAACGTTTGAAGAAGCATACGAGCCACAACCCATCCCAGGCGGACGCGTCACGGCCGAAGGACAGATGACGTACGAACTTCCGACCCCCGCGTGGATGAAGACTATTGAGGAACTTGGAACAACGCACTCAGCTAGAGTAGAGGCACAATTACATGCCATGGCGATGATAGAAGAACGAATATTACAGTCTCCATTCTTTGCTCAATTGGCCCCGCGACGATACATATCTGGGCACGAGCTACAGTATAAACCGTACTTCATGTTAATGGCCGAATACCAGTTAGCCATTGAGAAAGAGATAGGTAAAAAACCATCACATGCAACTCAATTCGAGGCGGCTGATTTGCCACTAGATGCACAGAAAGGAAGGATCTATCAACCAGAGTGGCGAAAAAATTTACTACAGCAGTATCCAGAGATGATGAGTACATGGGTAAAGACACCTTTGCACCTGAAGTATAACCTGTGTTGGGGACCAGTGCCACGACGCCGCTCCTGGACTGCCTTTGCTATTAAGGTACAAAACAATAAGCAGTGCCAAGACTGGTTGAATTACCCCTATTGTAAGCCACCCATTGAGTTACCAACTGTTGGCTACATGATGGCTACAATTCGCCACTGGCTCCCTAGATTAAAGCATATGGATGATATAGCGGCGCATATGACTGTCAAAATCTTTGACATGATGCAAATGATTTTTAAAGTCTTCCGACGCGTCAAGGCACCCCATGTCAACACCCCGGGCTTTGAGCATGGCAATTTTGACCTGGTATATGATATGAGTACAACGCCATCGCTACGGGTTTGTTATGCCTGGCATTGCAGAATAAAGTACCTACCGGCGTGCTACAAGCAGACATTCAAAGAGATGTTCACAACCGGCTTTTGGGAATACCATTCAGAGGTATTCATAAGCAGGCCTACACATTTATTACACTTATTTGCCTGTGAACGAATGGTCTATTCCACACATTATCAGCTCCCGCCACCGGAAGAACCGCAACCAATCGACTGGGAGAAACTCGAGGCAGACCTGGCCCGAGGCATTCGTATCTCCGAGCACACCCTCGCTCAAGACCTCCTACAGAACTATATCCGGCAGACCTCACAGCAAGGTTCTGTCAGGGACGACAGAAGCGAGAGGGAGGGGGGTGTTGGAAGCAGTCAGAGGCACAGACGACACGGAAGCATGTAACGACAAAGCAGGGAGCCAGTCGAATCGTTTTTCAAATAATTATGTTTTCAAATACTTTCCAAAAAAACCTCCAACAGTGATTCTTATCACTATTGTAACATATGTAACATAGAAAACCCCATTTTTGTAATCCATAGCTCCATTTTGTGCAAGCCGAGGAGTCCTCGAGCTTGAGGAGCTTAGGTAGAATGCGTGTACCAATTTTCGTTATTTTTAGATACCGTTTACCCTTCCAAATAGCATCTAGGACCTAATTTTTAACTATGCCGGTCACTAGATGTGAAACCGGTCAAAACTAGTCTAGAAACTATAAAAAGAGCTAGAGAGCTCATTTTTTAGGTTAGCTTGTTGGAGTTTAGAGTTCTTTTGAGCTTGTAATAGTGTTCTTGAGTAATAGAGCTAATTTCCCACCTTCCATTGTGTCTTGCTTGTCTCTTCATTGTGTGTGTGTATGTGTGTGTGCACCTTTGTGCTTCTCACCTTCACTCTCACTTCATCTCACATTCACGATCTTCATATCACTCCTATCTCTTCCGCGGATTGACATTAAGGAGGTGGAGCTTCTTAACGTGGTTCTCACCATTGTGCTAGAGCAACAGAGAGCATCTATTGCGAGATTGTCCTAAGAACCCCAACAATGTGCCAAAAATTACTCCCATCAACGTTATTGGGTTAGTCATAGACTCTACAGGAAGTGTAACTTCCACTACCCTTGTGCAAGTGGTCATTAGAGCTCAAGCTTTGCAGCAAAACTTAGGATCAAGCTAGGAAAAGAGTTCTGAGGTTAGTGAAACTGAGAGCATAACTAAGAAGAGGACTAGAGCTTGGAGGGATAGCCGCGAGAGAATGAAAAGGCAATGGGCAAAAAAGATGAGTGAACGCGAGGAAAGTCTAAGAGAAACGAAAGCCAAGATAATTGAACTCACATCTCAAACTCCCTCTCACACTACTCCACCACCACCATTCACATCTCCATCCAATCCACCACCATTCCCACCTCCCTCAATCCCACCACCCCCTAGAGTAGGATTAGTCCTAGCAGGTCCC
This sequence comes from Ceratopteris richardii, assembly GCA_020310875.1. Taxonomy (NCBI): domain Eukaryota; kingdom Viridiplantae; phylum Streptophyta; class Polypodiopsida; order Polypodiales; family Pteridaceae; genus Ceratopteris; species Ceratopteris richardii. Next base: position 105,414,875 of record CM035441.1, on the reverse strand, counting down.
ACTCCTGAGGACCTAAACATGATGCTTAAGGCATATCAGGACAGAATCCAAGAAGGGCCAAATGTAACCGATCATGAAAAGTGTTACCCTAGAGCCAAACTAGAGCTGGAACGAACTAAATTTTGTGCCAAGATGGTGGAATTGGCTCAAACCATGTTTGAAGCCAGTCGCCTCTTTAACTTCTCTAGTTCAGCTAAGACGGAGTTGCACTTTGATGGGTTGCTAGAAAGATTGGAGAGGCTAATTGCACAGTCAAAAAAGGATCCCGCCTCTCAAAATAAGGGCAAGGCAAGTGAAAGGATAAGCCTTCCTGCCCAGGAAGCTTATGTGCCTAACTCCACAAGTCCAGACACATCTTCTTCTATGAATTGGTACTCACCAGAATTCCTACGAGAGATTCAAGAAGAGAAATGGGCCAAAGAGAGTGAAGTTCCTTGTCCCATTGAATTTGTGGATGACTTGCACGATCAATTCCCAAAAGACATCCCATCCATTTATGAGGAGCAGGAGAGTGCCCAATCTCATGAGAGATTAGACTTTGAGTCTAATTCCTTATATGAACTACCCCATTTCACAGGCCCATGGGAAGCTAAGTCTACTTGTATGAGAGCACCCACTGTCAGGGTAAGAAATGAAGACTCGATCATACCTAGGAACACGGAGGTCGTAAAGAACACTAAGGTGCAGTGTAACCTCACTTTAGAAGAGCTACTCAAGGTTAGGCCAGAACTGTGGAAACATGTAGCCAATCAAGTGCCAGAAGTAGCAAAACCTCGTTCCCATGTAGGATCTCATAGAACAGTGCCTGCAATACCCTTTGACAAGATAGGAGACATGAGTGAAGGCAAGGAAATACCACTTCCTTATGGAAGCATTAAGGCAAGCCAGCACTCAGGCCAACGAGAATGAAATTGCAAATGGCTGATGGTCACATAGAAAGACCCTTAGGACTACTAGAAGGAATCACTCTCACTACATGTGGTGTTGAGTTTGAGCATACTTTTGCCATATGTGACTTTAGCAAAAACCAGGCCTATGAGATGATTTTGGGAAGACCATTTATGCGGTAGTTGCAAGTGGTACATGATTGGGGAACTAGTTCCCTGTACTTGCAACACTTAGGTGTTATGACCAAAGTTTTTGAGCATTGTATACTTTCTTTGGGCTTGCTAATAAAAGCTTCCATTGTTCCTCTTTTTGATCTTGCCTTGTGTGTGTGTGTGTGTGTGCATGTATGTGTTTGTCACTCACATTTGCTCACCACAATTTTACATGATCTTCATATCCTCCTCATGTCTCTATGGATTGGCAAGTAAAGGAGGTGGTCCTCACGCTTGAGCTACACCAACTGCGTTGAGTTTCTAGCTTGCATATGCAATGGGAACGTCAATGTTTCCTTCACCTATCCATTGTGTTTGCATGCATCTAATAGCAAAATTGGAAGCAGCCATGTGAATATGGAACGACTTATTCCAATCCGGCATAGTCAAAATAGGGGCTGAGCACAATCATCTTTTCATCTCATTGAAAGAGTTTTTACACTCTTCACTCCATTCAAAGTTAATCAAGAGATTGTACATAGGCATCACAATGATAATGTACATGTGGATAAAACACCAATAGTATCCACAATGAACCCTAAAATCTTGTACTTCCTTGACCATCTTAGGTTTAGGTAACTCTGCAGGAGCTCTCACCTTATGCCCGTCTGTGGATATGCCATTCTTTGACACTATGTGGCCTAAATTATTTCCTTGCTTGACCATGAAAACACACCTCTTGATTGAAGCATACTTGATATTCCTGACATTTGTCAAAGATTTTTCTAAGCTCTAGGATGTTAGTTTATCTCATGTGGGAATGAGCACACATATCATGCACACAAACTTCTAAGTTCTTCCTCTAGAAGTCCTTAAACACATGACACATCAACCTCTAGAGCATAGCAGGTGCATTTGTGAGCCCAAATGGCATCAGAAAAAATGCAAAGATTCCCCATTCAATGGCAAAAGCCATCTTATGTTGATCTTCTAGGGTGATGGCTTCTTAATTGATGCTAGAAAATCCATCAAGGATGCTCTAAACTTCCTTTCTCGCTACACATTCCAATAGATGTTCAGTGATAGGAAGCGGATAACTATCTCAAATAGTGGTGGCATAAATGTCTTCAAATTAGTGCACACACATAATTTTCCATTCTTTTTGGGCACTACCACAACAGGGGATACCCATTTCGAATGCTCACTTTCATAGATGAATCCAGACTCTATCAGCCGATCTATTTCTTCTTTGACCTTGGCTGTGTAATTATGATTATAGGTATAAGGATTTTGTTTTGTTGGCTTGGCCTCTGGCATAGGGATCATATGAGAAGAAATCTCTGGATCCACTCCTTTCAATTCCTTTCAATTCTAAGCAAACACATCTCTATATTCTCTTAGCAAATCAATCAGCTCTCATTCTTCTTCGTCACTCAAATCATGTCCTATATATGTGCAGCTTTCTTCTCCATCTTCAGTTGTCACCACAATCTTCTTAGTTTGTTCCTTATTATCATATGCTTATCCTATGAGTGCTTCTCATTTAGGCATTCTCACCATAAATTTTTTATCTTTTATCTCATATTTCTTGGAATTGTCTACCACTTCAAGTAAGGATTGTTCCTCTTCTTGTGTGGGGGACTTTTTTTTCATTTCTTCTTCTTAGTATTTGTGTATACTTGCATAGCTAGCATTACCTCACTCTTATGCTCTTCCCATTCTTGGGTCCTAGCTTCTACCAAATAAAGGTAATCTTCCTTTGAAGCTCAAAATGGTTCCATGATGATGAATTTTGAATCCTCATCATTGGGTTTTGCTAGTTCTTTTACACTAGGCTCACATTCCTCAATGGCAAGTCAAACATGAGAGGTTCTGACATGAACTTTGAGATATCATAGCCGTCTTTGTCATAATGGGGTACCATTGTTCCTCGTTCACAGATATGTCAATTGTTGCTAAGATTTTTGCCCAAATATGGGGTTCAATTTTTTTTTTGGGAATACCATATGTCCATATGCTAGGTCTTCAATTGATCTATGATTTTTGATACCACCGCAGTTTCTTGCTTCTAGTCTCTTTTCTTCTTTCTCTACGACTTTACACATCCATAAGTCTGTATCTTCATGCATCCATGAAGGATCTAATCCTTAGAATGCATAAATTCCATCTCTTCTAATGATTTATGGATTAAGTTCCATTGTAGGGGTGGTATGTCTATGAGAATAGCCTTTGAGATTGACTTTGGTAGTTACTCCTAAGTGCTATAATTACAAGGAATTGGTTCCCCAATTTTGCACTATCTACAATTGCCTCATGAATGGTCTACCTAAAATTATCTCATAGATGCGATTCTTTCCAAACTCACATATGACAAATGTATGATCAAACTCTACACCATAAATAGTGAGAGTTATCCCTTCTAGCAATCCTAGTGGCTTCTCTATATGTAAGTTTTCCATTTTGAACTTCATTCTTGTCGGCCTTAGAGCTAGCTTGCCCAAATGTTTCTAGAGGGAAGTGTTGGCAATGGCAGCTCCTACTCTTAGATCTAAGATTGTTTTTGTTGTATAGCCCTAGTAGGTGATAGATAGGTTAGTATTTCCTTCTTCACGTTCGCTCATATCTCCTATCTTATATATAGGTATCTTTGGTATCATCTTTTGAGATCCTACTTGAGAGTGGGAAGTAGCAACTTCTACCAGTTGGTTTTCTAGGTGCTTCTAGAATTTGGGTTTTATCCTTAGTAGCTCATCTAAATTGAGATGATAGTGTACTTTAGCGTTCTTAACTACCCTAGTGTTCCTAGATAGAATTAATTCTTTGTTCCTAACCATGGTTGTGGGGGCTCTCATCTGAATAGAATTAGATTCCTATGGGCCTGTGAAGTGAGGAAATTCTTGCAAAGATATGGATTCAAAGTCTAATTTTTCACTCAATTTCACGTCTTCCTATTCTCCATAAATGGAGGGAACATCCTTAGGGAATCGATCATGAAGATCATCCACTTCTTGAATTGGAGGAGGATCCTCTCTCTCCTTGGCCCATTTCTTCTCTTGTATGTCTCTTAGGAACTCTTGAGAGTAATGATTTATAGAGGAAGGAATTCCATTATCCGCATAATTAGGAACATAAGATTCATGTGGTGGTAAGCTTATTCTTTTAGTTCCACTATTTTGAGTTTGTAGAATAACCATATTCTTGGGTTTAGCTATCAACTACTCTAATCTCTTCAGAAATCTTTTGAAATGTAACTCTAGTTTTTTTTATTGAAAAGATGGCTTGCATCGAACATAGCGTGAGCTAGTTCTACCATTTTTGCACAAATCTTAGTCCTCTCATCTTGGCATATCTACTCAACGATAACATTATCTAACTTAGCTACGTTTGGCCCTTCTTAAAGTCGAGCATTTCAAACCTTGAACATCATTTCCATGTTTTCTAGAGTAGGATCTGCTAAGACTGAGCCTGCTCTGGGTTGTGGTGGGATTAATTGCATGGTTTGATGTGGTGGGTGAATGGCAATGGTGCCTAAGAATGTGTGTGAGATACGATTTCAACTATTTTTGTTTTGGTTTCCTTAAGGCTCTCCTCTAACTCACTCAATTTCCTAGCTCATTGTCATTTCATTCTTTTTTTGGCTATCCTTCCAAGATCTCATTCTCCATTTACTTGTGCTCTCTAATTCAGTAGCCTTTGACTTATTTTCTTGCTCTATATCTAGGTTCTTCTGTAGAGCCTCCTAGGCTCTAGGGTTCTACTATAAGCCAATGATATTTATCAGAGTGATATTTTACGATTAGCTGTTTTTTTTGGACAATCTCTAAGGAGATTATCCTTTCCACAATCAAGAAAAAAACCTTGGATGACTATGGGTTGAGGCTGCCCTGGTGGAGGAACTAGACAATCTCGTATAAAGTAATCTCCCTAAAATCTATAGCATGGTCCTCTAGGGCTTGAGGTCTGATATGTCTCAATTGGGGCCTAGTTTTTGGATTTTTGTACATCACACTAGAATATTCAAGCTCCTAATTGGGTTCTAATAGTGGTGCTTCATATTGATAGACCTCATTATGCTCAGGTGATTCTGTATAATAATCTAGTGGGCTATCTATATACATTTAATTTAAACTTTTAGTATTAGGATCACTAACCAAAATCAAATGATAACTTGGCATTAAGTTATCTTCTATTGTTGCATATTTGACTGAAATTACATTGGTAGGGGGTGGTGGTTGTTGAGCTAACATGGGGTGACGTCTCTATTGTGTTTGATAGTATGGCTTGTATGGTTGTTGTGGCCCACAATATGGTTGCTAATATTGGTTTTGATATCTACCTGGCTGTTGGTAAGGCTACTAGTAGTTTTCCCTAATTGCCTATTTGTTGTGGGGACAAAGATACGAAGTGTGATTTGTGTATTTTCTCTCAGTGGTGCATTACTAGGAATTTAGGCTCCTCAAATTCTGAGCTAGCAAGGGTCACACATTGGCCATGTGGTCTCCTCGACAAGTGTAACTATGCTTTACTAGGACCACTCTAGGGGATTGGCTACTTGTTGCTCCTAACTTTCAAGCCACTTCTTTAGCTAATTCATGTATTGATGACGAGGGTTTGGAAGTGAATCTAGTAGAACAATCCAAATCCTTATTGAGCTTAGAGATTTCTAATTCATCACTTGAATTATCCTCAATATCAATGCATATTCTTATACATTTCTTTATGGTTTGATGTTCCTTAAGATATGCATTGATCATATGTTTCCACTCAATAAGCCATCTAAAAACATGGAAACTTGTTAGCATGAGTAGGTAGCTCTCGGATTGGACACCTTCAATGTATTTTCTAAACCTACTTCCTGCTAGCCTAATAGTTTCATGTGGAGTCTGCTGAAAGATATGAATTAAGGATGAGGTATTATATCTGATTTTTCTCTTGGACAACTCTATAATGAATGCATCTATCAAGTGGTTAATATCTCTGAACTGACCTTGACGTAAGGGTTGAGACCATGTTAAGGCTATATTCTTCAAATCAGTCCAAAATCATTGTATTGTGTGAACAGATCCTCGACCTGTTCAACTCTTAACACTTGCTTGATTTCAGCCACATGATGGTATGGATCTCCCATGCCATCAAAATAATTCTTCATGGATTTCACCAACTTAGTGGGCATCAAAATTCTAGGTTTTCTCTTGGCCTACGTAGGGGATATTCATCCATATCTCTTTGATTTTTAGATGCTCTCCATCTCTTTCCTTTTGCTTGATCTATGTCTAGTCCTGATATTTCTCTTCCTATAATAGGCACAAAGCTCACTTCTAAATGCTCTCTAGACTTCTCTTTGTGTGCTCGTAGGACATGAGAAGATCCAAACCCATGCTCACTATGAGGATCAGTAGACTTGTGTGGGGGGAAGATTGCTCACCCTTCCAAGTATAAGCATGCCTACTATGCTCCATAACTGCATACATCCTTTTTGAAGTGTTATCCAAGTAGATGACTTTTCCTAGAACATAAGGGTCCTTGAATGTTGGAGTTAGACATTTGCGGAAGCATGCGAACAACACAAGGAAGAAGAGGAAGCATGGAGCACAACACACAATATTGAATGCATTACTAGAGAATGTACAAAGATAAATAGCCCATTAGGGCAATAGGCATATATACAAGCCGGGGGAAAAAAAACCTCCTAAAGAGGGAAAAAAGTGCCCCGACAGTCCCCGTGTGTTCACACACATCACTACCTAAATATATCAACAAATCCCCCCCTGGGAGTGATGCGGTGAACAAGGAGCTGGCACTCATGTATAAGGAAGTGCCAAGCTATGTGCAAATCACTCCACAAAAGGAAGTAAGCACAAAGCTTTGCGGAAAACTTCAAAATTCTCACTAGGCAGAGCCTTCATGAAAAGGTCTGCAATGTTCTCTTGCGTGGGCACATATGCTAAGCTGATCTCCCCAGTAGAGAACCTCTCCCTAACATAGTGATAATGCACCTCAATGTGCTTAGTGCGAGCATGCAACACAGGGTTCCTCGCAACTGCTAATGCGCTCTGACTGTCAGTGAAGATGGTGGTGGCAGAAGTCTGACCAACATCCAAATCAGCCATAAGGCGTCTGAGCCACACACACTCAACAGTCGCTATGAAAGCTGCCCTATACTCAACTGCACAATTGGAAGTGGCCATAGTAGGTTGCTTCTTGCTCAACCAAGATATACATGAGCTACCAAGCATGAAGCAAAAGCCACTAGTGGACACACGAGTGTCATAACAACCAGCCCAATCAGAGTCAGAAAAAGCATGCAAATCTTGCAGTAGTGATCCCCCCTTGGGATAAAACAACCCAAGTAGCCGACTACCACTCAAATAGTGAAAGATGCGCTTAACTGCCTGCCAATGCTTGACTCCTGGGCAATGCATAAACCTGCTCATTTGTGAGACATCAAACTGAATATGTGGTCGACTAATGCATAAGTAAATCAAGCATCCAATAGCCTGCTGATAGAGAACAACATCAAATGCATCTCTAGCATCATGAAGACTCAACCGTAAACCTGTCTCCATAGGAGTGGCAATAGGCTTACAATCTTCAAGGCCAAAATGCTGCAATAATGTGTCAATATATTTCGTTTGACACAAAGCCATTCCACCATCAACTTGGATAAATTGAATGCCCAAATAGTGATGCAAATGTCCCAAATAAGACATCTCAAATAAGGCATGCAAATCAGCCTTAAAATCAGCAATATGCTTCTCAATAGGACCAGTGAGCAGCATGTCGTCAACATAGACACCAATGATCAGAAGCACATCATTAGCTCGCTTAACATATAAGGTGCTTTCAGTTGGACTGTTCTCAAAACCATGTGCAATCAGATAGGCATGTATCTTCTCATACCAAGCACGTGGTGCTTGCTTTAAACCATATAATGCCTTCTTTAACCTGCACACCTGGTTTTCATGCCCTTTCTGCACAAAGCCACGAGGCTGAAAAACATACACTTCTTCATGCAAGTCACCATTCAGAAATGTTGTTTTAATGTCCAACTGATGTACATTCCAACCATGACGAGCTACAAGTGCACAAATGCTCCGAACAGTACTCATACAACATCTAGGTGCAAAGGTCTCATCAAAATCAATGCCTCTTTCCTATGCATAACCCTTTGCAACAAGCCTAGCCTTATACCTGTCAATTGTACCATCCGGTGTACGCTTCAGCTTGTATACCCACTTAGTGCTAATGGCCTTCTTGTCTGGAGGCAAGTTACATAAAGACCAAGTACCATTCTTCATTATAGCATCATATTCAGATTGCATAGCAGCCATCCAATTTTTTGAATTTTGTGCTTCATCAAATGAAACACGCTCATTCTCATCACAGAGACTAGATGGAGCCATAGCATAGCAATCTGATGCAAAAGAGGCACTATGAGAGCCTGAACGAGTACGATATGACAGGGGTGCATCTAATTTGCTGTCATGCAAAGTCTTCACCAGCCACTTTGGCATAGTTTTTGCCTGCTCAATATCAGCTCTCTCATCAACTAGTGCATCATGTAAATCTTCACCAGAAATGGAATGATCTGCATCATCACATGAAACCTGCAAAGGATGAGAAATTGCCTCATTAGGACCAACACTAGACTATCCACCTGTAAAAAGAGGCAGCAAAGTATCATACATGTCTTTGGAGCTAACAGATGTCTCCTTAGTACATGAAAGCAATGGTTGAATAGCATCTTCCACAAAAACAACATCATGGCTAACCAGAATGCGTTTAGTTTGTGGATGATACAGACGATAGCCTTCACTTTCAGAACTGTACCCAACAAAAATACATTTTACTGCTTTATCATACAATTTTCTGCGATGTTGTTCAGGCACTAATGCATATGCCAAACAATAAAAAACACGCAGATGAGCAACAGATGGCTTGCAATCATGCCAAGCCTCATATGGAGTGATAGAGTGCAACGCTATAGTGGGACACCTGTTCAGTACATATGTTGCACACATGACAACCTCAAGTGAGAAACTATGTGGTAAAGCCTGACTCTTGAATCGTACATCTCGCCATCTCCATGAGTGACCTGTTCTTTCATTCAGCAACTCCATTCTCTTGAGGTGTATATGGCACTGTACACTGGTGTTTTATCCCACGTTCTACCAGAAATGCATTTAAATCAGAAGACATATATCCCCCCCCCCCCCCCCCCCCCCCGATCAGAACAAAGGGTGCCCATTTTACATGCTGATAGATTTTCAGCCAAAACCAAAAACTGTTTGAAGCACATGAACACTTCAGACTTTTTCTTCAATGGATATACCCATGCATGCCTGGAAAAATCATCGATGAAAGTCATGAAGTAAAGATAATTCCCAAAAGAAGGTGTCTGCATAGGACCACATACATCACTATGTACAAGCTTCAATTTCTGAGTAGCCCGAACTGAACCATCTTTTGGAAAGGACGAACACTACATTTTGCCCAAAATACAGCCTTCACAAACATGTTTTCGAGGTGCCTCAAGTTTGGGCAAAGAGGACACCATTTCAGAGTTTTGTAGGTGTAGCAAACTAGAAAAATTCAGATGACCAAAGCATGCATGCCAAAGCTTTGCATCTGACATAGCTTGAGAATCATTTACTGCACATGCCAAATCATTTACAGATCTTTCATAGTCTATTAGCTTATACAACCCACGACATAAAATGCCAGAAGCAATAATCACATCGCCATTTTGATAGATCATGAACTGTACACCTGTCATCAACAAATTTCATGGCCAAGCCAATCTTGGCTAATGCAAAAATTGATAACAGGTTCTTCTTGATCCCTGGCACAAATAAAGCATCTGACAAAGTGAAAGCAGTAGTCAGAATGATCTTACCAACTCCCATAACAGGATAAGAGGAGTTATTGGCGCATGTGACAGTATTCCCTGTAGGGGCAGGCTCGAGTGAAGAGAAGAAACTGCGCTGCGAGGTAATATGTTTGGTCGCCCCACTGTCAAAGTACCAAACATCTGAGTCTACTGCAGACATGCAATGATCATGAGAAGATGGGTCAAAACTGCAGACAGTAGTAAACGCCCATTCTTCTTCCTGCACAAGATTTGCAGACTCTGTTTTTGGTGTAGAGGCCTCTGCAACAACCATTCCAGCCTCTTTCTTCTTTGTCTCTTTAGCAGCCAA
>CM035441.1:105364635-105402135 GCA_020310875.1 Ceratopteris richardii | reverse complement strand
TGATTTAAGTTAAGGATTGTTAACTCGAGTTAGAAAGCTATAGAGCTCTTTGGGCAAAACTTAAGCTCTTTCTCTGAGCATATTGTTCTAACCTACAAGAATATATTTAATCTCTACGGTGGAATTCATTTTTTATTCCAAATGAATAGAGGGGGATCCACTATCTGATCTAGTTATGTTTTTTCATTATTATCATCATTTTGGTAAGACATCAATAGTCTCATCTTCATTATCTTTATTAATTTCTGTTATTTCTTCTGTGTTAAATCTGTGTTCTCATAAATGACATCATCTGTTGATGGTTCTCCACCAGCGTTGATCCGTCTCTTTGAATCTTTTTCTCTCTCTCTCTCACTTGGATCTCTTTCCCCCAATTTTCTATTGCCAATTCTCCATCGAATCCTTGTATCTAAGAGTGTGCGACAATCCATCAATTGTAGATCAGAGCTATAGAGGATTTCTCTCTCTCTTTCTCTCTTTCTCTCTCTCTTTCTCTCTTTCTCTCTTTCTCTCTTTCTCTCTTTATCTCTTTCTCTCTTTCTCTCTCTCTTTCTCTCTTTCTCTCTTTCTCTCTTTCTCTCTTTCTCTCTTTCTCTTTCTCTCTTTCTCTCTTTCTCTCTTACTTGATCTATGTAGAAGTGGATAGTAGCATTCTGACCTCTCTCTCTCTCTCAATCTCATCTCTCTTTCTCTATTCCTCTTTGTCTCTCTCTCTCTCTCTCCCTCTCTCTCTATTTCTCTATTCCTCTCTCTCTCAATCTCCCCTCGCTTTCTCTATTCCTCTCTCTCTCTCTCTCTTTCTCTCTCTCTCTCTCTGTGTCAATCTCCATGCCTACTCTCTTGACAGAGTAGCAAAAAGAAAGAGAAAACAAAAAATTAGAGTTTCCCTCTCTAGTACACACCAATAAAAAAGCAAGAGCGAATTCATTTACTTGTGGAAGAGTCTAGAGGAGAGAGTAGAAAAGATATGATGAAATCTTTCTCTCTCTCTCTCTCTCTATTCCTCTCTTTTTCTCTATTCCTCCCTCTCTCTCTATTGGCATCACAACTAGAGATGGATAGATGATAATCATAAAGAGTTTAATTTCCTCCCTCAAAATTTAATAGAAGAAAAGAGAGAAAAAAGTAACTAAAATGAACATAGGAAAAATTAAAGTTTCATTCAGGTCCTCTTTTATAGAGTCCAAAATCCAATCTTTTCAAATTGGAAGTTTTGCTCTTTTCTAGAAACATGGAACTTCTTCTTCTTCTCTTCTAGATTTAAGATCTTTTCAATATTCCTTTCTATACTTTAGAACTTTCCAATTTTCCATTCTATATTAAAGATGTTCTTTTTCTTCTTTTCTAATTTTGAAATATCCAATCCTTCCTTTCTAATTTGGTTTTTCTCCTTTGTATTTTCTTATTTTTATTTTTCATTTCTTATTTCTTTCTCTTTTCTTTTTTCCTTTCTTTTTATTTTTGAGATTAAGGTTTCTTTTATTATACATGTATAGAAAGCTTTTCATTTTACAAGGCTTTAGGGGTCCAAGCCAAGGGCATTTTAGAAAACACATCTATGGATTTTTTATGGAAAATAGTAAGAATGATTGCAAGAGAAGGTTAAATTAGGGTTTTTATTTAGGGTCCAAAGGGTAAAACATGAATTTTAAAGAAGTAATGAATTAATGGACTTTATACAAGTAGTCGTTACAAGTTCCTAGGGTTAAGCTAGGTCAAAAGCTCACTTAAAAGTACAACTAGAATGTTTTTCATCATTCAATCAATTAATTCAATCAAGTACTTGAACAAATGAAAAATCATTTTCTCCTTGTAGATAAATCATCAAATCATAGTAAAAAAGGAGTTATCTAAAAGAAATAAATTAAAAAGAAATTGACACACAGTCCTAGAGGGATTTCATTGTGACATCCACTCCACCTAAACATGCACATTGTCTCGATGGGCCAACCTTCAAAGTCAAATAGAAGTGCATCAAGATTGTTTTGAAACTATTTTCAGTTTTTATTTTAATGTTTTTGTTTTGGAAATTGAAACATGATTTTCATATGAAAATGTAGGTTCTAAGAAAAATAAAGATGACTTTACCATACTTAAGTCATGATTGAAAACTCATTCGATCAACAGACTACCATAAAAAATAAGTCAAATTACACCTATATAAATCATTTAGACTTTCCAATAACAACCTTTCGTATCAACTCGTTTCAAAGTTAGTTGTCATTTTATATGAATGTTCATATGTTTTGCTCCTATACACCTATCAAAAAATACTACTAGCTCCACTATTGCATAGCTCCACCTCGTGTAGCTTGCATAGTATTTCATAGAAGTGGTTTTGATACCACATCTAACTCATAAATCAATGCTTTTTCTTTTTTACTTTTCCTTTATTTTTTCTATTTTTCTTTTTCTTCTTCACTTTGCAATAGCCATTAATGTAATGCTTCTTTATTTATTCTTTTTACTTCACAAATTTTTTGTTTAAGGGGAAATGCCTAACCCCTAATCAGAGCAGAGGATCTAGAGATATGCGCTAAAAGGACTCAAGATTTCACTTCCTAAGTGTTTTAAGAACTTCACAGAGTCTATCTATATAAAACAAGTTCTTCTATTACTAGGAGCTTCAAGTAAGAGTGTCCTATATAGATCCTCATAATGGCTATAGGGTATTTGATCCTACTCTCTCAAGTGCACACATCCCTACTAGTGTTTCTAATCACTTCTTATTGCAATTTAAAACCTTCTTTTATTCCCTTAGAACATCATGAAATGCAAGATATGATATGCATGAAATCAAATATACATAGAAAAATAAAAAATGAACAAACCAAATAAAAGACATTCAATTGATTTTAATTTCCTTTAGTTGTGTCATCTTCATCTTCATCTTTAAGTTGCTCTTGATCAATCTCATACTCTTCTTCATTTCTCTTCTTCAATAACTCTTCTTGAATAACTCTTCTTGAATAACTTTACTTTTTTTCCTATAGTTAAAGATCTTAAAGGAGTACTACCAAATTGGTGAAGCTCATACATATCATTATCAAATACAGACATCACTACATACTGACTAAACCATCTTTTAGGATCAATTTGTTTCTTGCATCATACTGAGTATCAAAGGTACTATCATACATCAATACCTAGTCATCAACATCAATCTTACATGGTCTAAGCCGATGAGTTTTGTCAAAATAAATCTTATTCTTTAAACTTGACTCCTTTATTTTTTGCATTGCTTCTTTTAGCTTTTCATTGCCTTGTTCTAAATGTTTTATCCTTAGTGATAATGATTTTTGTCTTGTCATCTCATCATTCCAAGGAAGCATCATCCACGTCAAAATTTGAGTCTCAATAGGGAAAACTGGCTTTTGACAATACATCAGTTCAATAGGCATAAATGTTGTAGACCAAGTGTATGTCATCCTATCTATCCATAACACAAACGGAAGATATGTACGCCACTTCTTTATGTCACCATTGTGGGCCTTAGAGATCACCTTCACAATAGAAGTGCAACTCTCTCAATCTTTCCATTAGACTCAGAGTTATAGGCAATGGTGAGAGACAACCGAATCCCATGATGGTCAAAAAACTTCTTTGCCTCTCTCGCATCTAATTCTCCCCGATCTGCAACCATTTTCTCTATATATCCAATCTTGAAATCACTTCTTTAAAAGAAATATGCATACATTATAGGTAGTCTTTGTTGGAAGTGAGGTAGGCCCTTGGCTCATGTCACAGGTCCATGGTTCCATAGTTCCAGTATATACAACATTAATTCCAACATTCTTCAATATTGACAAAACATGAACATACCACAACTTAATCATACAGATGATGATATAAATATAGAGAAAGAATAGACGACATGTGTAAGGTGTTACGTAAGCCATCGCTTACTCATAGTATCATATATATCAATGTTCAATGTACAATGTGGGAGCAAAACTCTCAACCACTCTATGTGAGGAGAAATAGATGAATGAGTGAATGTACAAATGTAACAAACATATTCAGATGTATGGGCAAAAATCTGAATATACATGAGATGTGTGACCTTATAGGTTATAGAAGAGTGAACATGAGTGATCGAAAGAGGAAGAATCAGTGTGAAACTGATAATCAACAAACCCTCATCTAACCTTAGGCTATGGAAGACCCTAATTCAGATACGTGTGTGAAAAGATCACATACTTAAAAAGTAGCATAGGATGCTAACAAGTTTGCTGCCGTCAATCCTCAAACTCATGTGAACACACCTTCTCAAACACCTCATCCAAATATGCATAAAGCATATACGTACTGTTTCTCTTGTACCTATGCCGAATAGGACTCCTCTTGATATGAATGCCACGGCCTCCATAAATGTTAAGTAGTACCTGTGTGCATAAAGAGAATATGTACCTGAATACTTTAACATAAGATGTAAATCTTATGTTAACCACCATCCAATGTCTTTTAAGTAGCCCGACATCTTCTTGTAGAAGACAATCTTCAACCTGATATCTTCTTGTAGAAGACAATCTTCAAATACACTATGTAGATGGCCGATCCTCACCATCAAGCTGCTAATGACCAAGTCTTCTTGCCATGAACAAGAGATAACCTCCTCTCCATAAGCTAGAGTGTGAGCACACCCTTCATCTTCTCCAAGAAGAATCACCAAGAAGAACTCCATAGCTGCTCCTCAACATGCTTCAAGTTAGCACCATGGCTGCCCCATGTTCTAGACGAAACACCACCTCTATTGAGGTCCAAGCTCAAGGCTTGTGTTGAAAACTAGGTGAAGGATGAACTACAAGTGACCCATGACTCTTCTTATATAGTGTTGTGTGACTTTGAAAAGCACTTCCAATAAAGTTTCATAGCGAAAAAATTACTTCAATCGTAGCCCATCACATGCGTTTTATTATCGCTAAAGAAAATTTGTCCGTCTGCTTTTGCGATCCGTCGCTGGGATGAGTTTTCATAAAATAAAAGCACTATAAAACTATTTTCGTGAACGCGCTAGCAAGAGTCGGGTTCGAACAATGGTGGATAGGATGAGAGGATATTTGCCTAACCATTGAGCCACACGCTATTGTTGTACAAAGTACCAAACTGATTACAAACACATCCTGTTTCCGCGCCCGTTCTTTTGATAATAATTGAACTAGAACAAAGCTCTACACATGCTGTAGAATGTGTACTAAAAAGAGCTACTTATTTTGGACAAAATGGACCAATTGCACATTGCTTTCCAATAGTCTTTGTACAAAGAGCTCGAACTTCCACGTGGTTAGTCAAGTCCTCTCTAGCAAGTACAATATATCTCATTTTATCCCTTCCTTCGAGCATAGTTACAAGGTCTATTATCAACTTGTAATGAATACAATGAGGGTAAGTCAGATGTAATGGGTCTCTATGCCTAACTAAAGAATGAACTTGACATGTGGCACAAGTGCAAGACTTTATATGCTTGGCTACGAGTAGGCTTCTCGAATCTTTTCATACATCACATGAAATCCTTTGTGACCTATCCATAAGGTCTCATGCATTTCCCTCATACTCTTTCTCTAAAGACTTCTATTACTCAGTACACATTGTGGATTCTAGCGTATCACCAAATAAAATTTTCCTTTAGGAAGAAGTTGTAAGAAGTTTTTCTGATGGATCTAAACTTATTTGTGTACCAACACAAGGAAGGTTTCAATGAACTCAGATAATTTCCATCATATTCATTCTTGCAAAATGGATCATAAACATAGACTAGTGGTTCATATCTCATCATTTTTATATCTCTTTCTATCTCATCATCATCATAATCATTGTCAAATTGTGCTCTTGAGAGCATATCAACAATTGTATTTAACCTTCTAGTATGTGGACAAAAGTTGGATTAATAAACTGTCTACCACACCATTAGCTCTAATGAGATATTCTTTATCAGATTTTAATGCAATCACCAATCCCATAATTCTCTCTTAATTTGTGGATACTTTCTTTGAGTATCATGTAGTATCTTTGCACCGAAGCGAACTACGTATCTCTACCCCTCATCATCATCTTGACCTATGACCCAAACTATACCAATATGGCTGGTATTCTAATAAGAAAAATAGGCTTCTGACCTGAATAATCAACGTGCTTCAAAATCAAAGATCCAATTAGTAGTTGCTTCAGTTAATGCATGGTTGTTGACAATTTTTTATCCAAATAAGTTTCTTTGTCTTTCTCAACAGATCATATAAAGGGTTTGCAACATGAGTGAATTGAGGAATCCATATCACTTAGAAGAAAGAAGCTCCTAATAACCTCCTTACTTCACTAACATTACGACACACCTCAAAAATTCTACGAATGGCCTCAAACTTCTACGAGTATGGCTTGCGGCTATAATTTCCACACAGATGTCCTACAATGAGAACCTTGTCGACTCCAAACAAAGATTTCTCTATAGAAAATGTTAGCCCTATCTCTTTGAATCTTTCAAAAGTTTTCTCACAATCAGCGATATGTTCATTAACAAATTTCCTACAATCAAAAGCATGTAACGTCTCATCTTTCACTCTTTCCTCACAACCCTTTATCGGAATATCATCAATAAGAGGAATAGTCACTAAAGGTATAAACTCATGTAGCACTTGATTCATGGCATATTCCTTGCTCCCTATAGTAGAGTACACATGCATACATTGCCCCGTGGAGTCTTCATGGTAGTAATGTCGCTACTCTCAATAGATAACTAAAATTGGTCATACCCTGAATACAGATCACCCATGGAGTAGATGGAATTCCCATCAAATGCTTTTGCAAACTTATCTACTATAGGTTGTGTTCCTACATTTCTAATCGTGACTTTATTCACAGGTTTCAATCCTTGGATAAAACAAAGTTTCCCATTCTTCTTTGGCACTGTGAACCACCTCTTCAAATATGGCGTTGAAGATGATTCCAATATTCGCATGGATATATTCTCATTTAATAGTCTGATCGACTCAAGTAAATGAGCTTTTGGAATTGGTATAGGTGTAATATTTCATGGAATATGTGGCACTATAAAGATGATCATGGATGGAACTTGTTTTGGATCTGTACAAACTATCTGATGTGATAAAAGAGTGAATGCTTTCTTGTGTCTCTTGATAAATTTTATAATTTTTTCTCTTTCCTTTTCTATAAGAAATGATTTCTCTCCAAACTTAATCTGCATAACAGTTTGATCAGTAAAGTGATGCTCTATTTGCTCTTGTTTTCTCAGAATAGGGTCATCAAACACTCTCAAATATTTTTCACAACTATCTCTTAGCAATGGTCGAGCTATGGTTTTGATTTTGTTATCAGCAGTCTTGTGCCTGGTTGTTGTGGAAGCTCCATTTCCTACACAAGTAAATAACTAATCAACCAAGAAGACTAACTTGCAAAGCTCACACTATGGAGAGAGAGAGAGAGATAGATAGATAGATAGATAGATAGATAGATAGATAGATAGATGGATAGAGAGAGAGAGAGATGCACTTTCCACCCAACCAACCCCTCCAATATATAGCTCCAAGTCTAAGGGATTAACTCCCTCTTAAGAGGACATGTGTACCTTCCATCACAAGGATCCCTAAGGTATCCACATGGTTTCCAAACGTAGGAAATCACATGGCTTCTAAAAGAGGACTCTCCAAGCTCTCACATACAAACCAAGTGGCTAGGAGAAGCTTCCAATCAAGCCTAAGGTACTCAACCTTAGAGAATTATCTCTAAGGTTCAACACCCATCTAAAAGGGGTAAATAAACCATAAATTGCAAGGATTTTATACCTAAAAACCCAAAGCTTCTAGACCCATGTAATTATACAACATTCTCCCCCCTTAAAAGCATTTCTGTTCTAAAAAAATGAGTGGAGACACATACCTTGGGGTATTCCCCCATGCCGCATGTTCCATCTCAAGGATCATGGTCTTCATCTCTCTAAGTCTACCTCTTAATTCAGAGAATTCTACCCCAACTGAATCTTAAAAGAGGAGAATCCATGTGTGGTATAATTCCCTACCCCAATCATTCAAAGTTCCATCTAGTTTGCATACAAAAAAGAAATGAGTCGAATGAACAATATGGAAAGAATGAAAAGGGTGCAAGAGAACATCCCTATCCATTTCCTTGTTTAAGCCATGTGCCATCAGGGTCTCCATAGCTCAAATATGTGAATTAGATGGATTCAAAGTGACTTCAACTAAATTGCTACCTTTGTCCATTGCTTTGCACCACTTGTGCATGGACCTAGCAAATAGATGAATGTTTCTTAAGGTTTCCTTATCAAATTCATCTCTCAAGTCTGAATCCAACTTGTTTTGAAAGGAAGGTGATTCTTTCATAATCTATGCCCAAAACACTTCCTCATAGATGATTCTGTACCTTTAGTGAAATGGATGGATTCCTTATTTGTGATTTGCCTTCTAATAGAAATGAATGTATATAGAGGGAAATCTATTTTATATCCTTACCCAACAATAACATGGTATAGGTGGACTACCTATTTAGTTTTAAGAGGACATAAAATCCTCTTTATCTTTAGAGAGAATTAGAATAGCTAAAAGTGGGTTCAATAGACTTTCACAATTTTATGTAGTTTTTAGAATCCACTTTGAGGGACTAGAACCCATATGGATCAATCTAAGTGTTGAAGACTCTAATTGGTTGAAATCTATTTTATTTGTTCTTCCAAAAGCTTAAGATCTTTATAACAATGTCGCTAGATGGGAACTCATGGTGTAAAAGATTGTGCTATCATTAAGGGCCTTTGTTTTTCTTGCTTAAAGAGAAGAGGATGATAGATCTTGGTGAGATGGAAATGATGTAAGTCATTATAGAAGTGGGAGGGGCAAAAACCAAGCTCAAACAAGCCAAAAACGACAAAATGTAGAGCAATGTCCTTTGTGAAAGGATAAATTTTCTCATGTTTTCAAGTGTATATGACCTCTTGTGACTTAGATCTAGAGGATAGAAGTCTTGGTTGCCAAAAGAAGTGATTTTGGATCACCATTGCAAACTCATGATTGCTCAAGAAGAAGGTGATGTGTAGAGCAACGGCTTCCATGTGAAGTGCTCAAAATATCTAAGTTGCCAAGTAACAAAAAGTCACATGCAAAATTTGGCACAAAAGGCCCAAGAAAACGCAAGCTATTACCAACAATTTCCCTTGGTTGGTAGTGCAATCACCTCTGAGGAGCCAAAAAGTTGTAGAAAGGGCCAAAAACATACATTGGATTGCTCTAAATCTAGGGTAATTATTTGGATGAATTAAGATCTAAAAGTTATTTTTGAGGTGTTATTTCTTGAGAAGCATATAGCCCAAGACATTACAAGAGTAATAGAAGAGTTCAAGTCAAGAAAATCAATTTTAGCCTCAAAATTATCTAACAATCACTCTAGTTTGTAGGGTGACCATTTGGAGGATTTTCCACTTATTTCAAGGAATTTGGACTTGAAAACTTCCAAAATATTGTATGACCTAGTATAGCTCACACTAGGCCAAAAACTTGTAGAGAAATGACTTTTTTGCACATCACTAATTGCCTAGCAGAGAAATTACTTGACTGCATGTGGAATTCTTCAAGCTCAAATTGAAGTTCCAATCCCCTAAGGGCTACATAAGCATAAGACAAAGAGTCTTGAACAATTTGGGGCAAAAAATCATCATTTCACACCAATAGTTATTGTAGCATGTAGAAAGATTAGGTGCTAGGTTTGAATTATTCTTGAGATAAGATATAGTTTTTGCAAGTGCTCATGCTTGTATAAGTGTTCTTCTTCTCTTTGGCATAGAAAAAATCCAAGGAAATATGACTTGCAAACCAACAATTGCCCTAACCAGTAGAATAATTGCTTCCTTTAAAAGTGGACTTTGGGCATCGAATTGGGTTTTGTTATAGTTAACGAGTGTTTGCAGCTCAATAATATCCTCTAAAATAGGAAAATGCCATTTAAAATTCACCCATAAGGTCAGTGCACACCAATGATTGCCCTAGCTGCAAGGCAATCACCTATTGTGATTTGGTGTTTTGGAAGTGGGTTTTGAGTTTTCAAGGCACACAGTCTTGGCTCAAGTTTGTAGTTACCATAGGCTAGCCAAAAACCAAATTTCAAGTAGAAGTGCAACAAATGATTTCCCAATATCTCGTGTTTTGCTACAATCGTTAAGAAGTCCTTTTTGCATGTTTTGACCCTAAAGTGTGAAAGAACATGTTTTTCACCAAAAAATCCATTTTTAGGGTTTTAGAGATCCCTAGAAAGCTCATTTCAATTCCTATGCGCTCCCAACTATTTTTCTTAAAAATTGTATGTTTATTTTAAGACATCATATTTTGAAGTTGACCTTCGAGTTAGAGTGAGAAGCTAAGAGAACCTCTAGGAAGCTTCCACCATAAATAGGGGGTTGGAGCAAAAGGGACACCAGAAACATATGAAACCTAGTCACCTTTGAAGAATAAAGGGCTCAAAAAAATTAGACCACCTCTAGGTAAGGGGAATTTTTTAAAGAGGAATTTGAGAGTAAGCCTAGTCTCCCTTTCTTAAATTAATTGAAAAATAATTGATTATTGAAGGGGCATAGTGGCCTCGAGATCCTTGTATCACACTAAATAGGACTTGAAAATGCAAGTGTTGATGGCTAGGCTTCAGCAAGAAAACTAAGTATTTGCGAGAGTTATAAAGAAGGTGAATGATCTTTGCCCATGGGATCCCCCATGACCATTCTTTTGGAATGTCATCGAAGTTTGTCCGCACACCTTTCTTTCCAAATTTTAAAAAGTGATTCCCCTCTAATGGTGTTCAACAAGGCAAAGGAGCACCCAATCACTTCACCCATGAGTGCTTGTTTCCAACTGATTTGACTTTGTAATTTCAAAACCCTAGCAACATTTTGCTAGACAAGGTGGATCCTAGGGCACAAAAAGAAAAGGTGACTAACTTCCTCTCTACCAATAAGAGAGTGCTTACACCATTGGGGGGCCCCATGTATTATTTAAGCTCTAGCATTGGTCCAAATTTGTCGATGGAGAATTCGCCACATTAGAACAACCTTTTGCTACCAATGAACATAAATTTCCACCTAATACTTGGCCAATTGAGGCACCATCTCATGTTGAGGAAAATAACTACTCGTGGAGATGTTTTCCTTGTTGTTTTGGTGATTATCTCCTTGGGTGTCTCATCTGCTCTCCAGGTGGTGGCTTTGATAGCAAGGGAGCAATTGGTTGCTCACCCATTCAAAACCCAAATCTACTTAATTCCATGAATCATTTTTTTTGCAAGGTTTGGTTGGCCTTCTTGATGCACTATTTTGCTAATGATGTTGCTTA
Source organism: Ceratopteris richardii (assembly GCA_020310875.1). NCBI lineage: Eukaryota > Viridiplantae > Streptophyta > Polypodiopsida > Polypodiales > Pteridaceae > Ceratopteris > Ceratopteris richardii. The sequence goes on along the minus strand of CM035441.1, from coordinate 105,390,799 downwards.
GTTTGTCTCTTTGTTTGCGATATTACTACCACACTTGTCTTTGGAATAGATGAGAGTTCCACTCGCCCTTGAGCCCGTTCTTTAAAGTTCTAATTCTTCTACACCACAAAGCTTGGACACATACAACATCTTTTTCTTCAAGATTAGTCTTATAAGAACTAGTAGCCTTTGTGGGACCTAAATCAATGACCATGCTATTTTATAATTTGATTGTGAGAGGTTACTTGTGTACCCAAACTTAAGGAAGCGGAATTCTTAGGTTTATGTTGGTTGCATGATCATAGATCCAGTCTTGACCCAAGATGAGAGACTGAGTGAGATCTTCATCATGGCATACAAGCAACTTTACCATCATAGGGACATCCTCAATTGAGATGGGAAGTTCCATATCATCCATGCAAAGGGGTTTTCACACCTCCTTATCCTACAAGGTAAGCTTCAATAGGATTCATTTGTAAGTTCATGTCTTGGCAACTACAATACCATATTGCACTAGTAGCTACTCCTAAATCAATCAATGCTCTAATTTTCTTGAATGTTGTGCCTTGTATTAGATCAACTAAAATAAATGTTCATCGATCAATGATACTAGGAGAGTGATTCCTCTTAGTCTGGCATGTTGCCTCGTGATATCGATGGGCTTCAAAGTGGGGAAGGTCATTATTGTTCATTGGCTACTCTACACATTTTTTTAATTTCATTCTCGTAATCCATTCTAAGGCTTCATCCTACGCTTCATCTTGTATTCTTATCTCTTCTTCTTTTCATTCTCTTGGCCTCACTAATTTGTCTAAGTATGTCTTCTATCAAAGGCTCTAGATAGAGATTGACTCGACAACCATCGATGTAGTTTGGTAATATGCCTCCTTCTAAAGTGTCTAACTAGACTTCTCCACTAGTCCATATCCTATTGATAACCATGGGTTTGTAGCCATGTTTCTCTAAACATATTGTGGTGTCAAGTGTTTTCTTTTATATATATATATATGAAGAAGCTTTCGAATTGCGTTCGGTACAAAGTGAACCATTTGATATGATTAGTTAATTTGTATGCATGATACATCGTGACTTAGTAGGAAGGATGATTGATATGCACGCTTTGCTGATATTTGCTACTACAAAACCCTGAGCTACCTCTTTCGCACAAGAAATATTCTTGTAGTGAAATTCCAGTTGATTTCAACACTACTTTAAAAGAAGAAGACTTCGGGAATGCGTAACTGTTCTCCTATATTTTCCTGGATGCGCATAACTAGATGTGCTTAACTTTCTAAATGATCGTAGCTTCTTTGATGACAAAGTATAATTAATCATTCGACCTGTTGATAAATCTTTATGATTTGCTGAACACCAAACACGGAGAATTACACATAACATTTGTTTGAAAACACTGAGTTTTTTGAACCTTTATATTGACATTAACAATTGTGAGTGTAAATAGTGTGTGCTGCACTATCAAGTACATCGTGTTTAATTACCAAAGCTTGAAAATATCAAACACACTAGATGATGGCATCGCACATGGTTGAACTTTATTTTACTTAAAAAGTCTCGAAATGTGCACACTTTTCCAATCAAGTTTTGTGTTGGTACTCCCTTAGACTATGAAGAGGTTGTCTATACATTAGTAGAATTTGTGACATGAGCTTTTCCTTCATCTCTTACAAAACTTGCCCATCGAAACTCGATTTCATGGTCTAGTAATCAAAGCTTTTGTGAAGTGAGCGAACATTTGAATTTTATTTTCTAAAGCTTTTGTTTCTAAGTATCTATTTTTCAATACAAGCGAAAACGGTTCATCACTTGAGTTTGGCAAGAAGCACCCTGTGTGCGCCGTAATTCCAACGGTTGACTTGATCCACCAACCGTTACTTTCACGCCGACATTGAGGACAATGTATAGGATTGGTGGAGTGAATGTCAAAGAGAATTCCTCTATCTTCTTTGATAAGAAATGAAGAAAAAAATTATTCAATAGTCTTTTTCTCCTTAGGATATTAATTGTTTTTGAAATAATAAGAGTTTGATGAGTTCTTTTCTATCTTTCCAAGAAATACTTAGTTGGATAAGTTGAATTTTGAATTCAATCTTTGAAAAGACTTGCTGATATATTGAGAAGTTCTCATCGTAACTTAATATGAACACTCACTCATGATCCCTGTTTGTGAATGCCTTAAGGATAATTGCGTGTTACACATATCAAATGTGTATGAAGAGTGTGTGAAAAAGAATATTTGCTACGTGTTCATGTTTTCATATGCAGATGTGCAAAAACGATACATGTGCATTTATATATACATACATATGTTTTATATACTAAGTATCATTATACTTTTATGCATGTATAAGTGAGTAATGATATGTGTTTTCACTATGTGAATCCACTAAAATTTGTATAGAAATGTAATGTCTTCACATTACTTGTTTACAAGCATGATTTATACCTATGAATCCAATCATTATAAGTGTGAAATGAACATCTAAAAGTAAAAGAAAGAAGTAATAAATTAAGAAATAAAAGGAACAAAAACTAGCGTTGATCCTAATGCTCTACCTGTTGGAGTTAGATGTTTGCGGAAGCATGCGAACAGCACAAGGAAGAAGAGGAAGCTTGGAGCACAACACACAATACTGAATGTATTACTAGAGAATGTACAAAGATAAGTAGCCCATTAGGGCAATAGGCATATATACAAGCCGAGGGAAAAAAACCTCCTAAAGAGGGAAAAAAGTGCCCCGACGGTCCTAGTGTGTTCACACACATCACTACCTAAATATATCAACAAATCCCCCCTGGGAGTGATGCGATGAACAAGGATTTGGCACTCATGTATAAGGAAGTGCCAAGCTATGTGGAAATCACTCCACAAAAGGAAGTAAGCCCAAAGCTTTGCGGAAAGCTTCAAACTTCTCCCTAGGCAGAGCCTTCGTGAAAAGGTCTGCAATGTTCTCCTCTGTGGGCACATATGCCAAGCTGATCTCCCCAGCAGAGAACCTCTCCCTGACATAGTGATAATGCACCTCAATGTGCTTAGTGCGAGCATGGAACACAGGGTTCCTCGCAACTGCCAATGCGCTCTGACTGTCAGTGAAGATGGTGGTGGTAGAAGACTAGCCAACACCCAAATCAGCCATAAGGCGTCTGGGCCACACACACTCAACAGTCACTGTGAAAGTTGCCCTATACTCAGCCTCACAACTAGAAGTGGCCACAATAGGCTGCTTCTTGCTCAACCAAGGTATACATGAGCTACCAAGCATGAAGCAAAAACCACTGGTGGACACACGAGTGTCATAGCAACCCGCCCAATCTGAGTCAGAAAAAGCATCAAATCTGGTGGTAGTGATCCCCCCTTGGGATAAAACAACCCAAGTAGCCGAGTACCACTCAAGTAGCGAAAGATGCGCTTACCCGCCTTCCAATGCGTGACTCCTGGGCAATGCATAAACCTGCTCACCTATGAGATAGACAACTGAATATCTGGCCGAGTAATGCATAAGTAAATCAAGCATCCAACAACCTGCTGATAGAGAACAGCATCAAATGCATCTCCAACATCATGAAGACTCAATCGTAAACCTGTCTCCATAGGAGTGGCAATAGGCTTACAGTCTTCAAGGCCAAAACATTGCAATAATGTGTCAATATATTTCGTTTGACACAAAGCCATTCCACCATCAACTTGCATAAACTGAATGCCCAAATAGTGATGCAAATGCCCCAAATCAGACATCTCAAATGAGGCATGCAAATCAGCCTTGAAATCAGCAATATGCTTCTCAATAGGACCAGTGAACAACATGTTGTCAACATAGACAACAATGATCAGAAGCACATCATTAGCACGCTTAACATATAAGGTGCTTTCAGTTGGACTATTCTCAAAACCATGTGCAACCAGATAGGCATGTATCTTCTCATACCAAGCACGTGGTGCTTGCTTTAAACCATATAATGCCTTCTTTAACCTGCACACCTGGTTTTCATGCCCTTTCTGCACAAAGCCACGGGGCTAAAAAACATACACTTCTTCATGCAAGTCACCATTCAGGAATGTTGTTTTAATGTCCAACTGATGTACATTCCAACCATAATGGGCTGCAAGTGCACAAATACTCCGAACAGTAGTCATATGGCATGTACGTGCAAAGGTCTCATCAAAATCAATGCCTCTTTCCTGCGCATAACCCTTTGCAACAAGCCTAGCCTTATACCTGTCAATTGTACCATCAGGTTTACGCTTCAACTTGTAGACCCACTTAGTGCCAATGGCCTTCTTGCCAGGAGGCAAGTCACATAAAGACCATGTACCATTCTTCATTATAGCATCATATTCAAATTGCATAGCAGCCATCCAATTTTCTGAATTCTATGCTTCATCAAAAGAAACAGGCTCATTCTCATCACAGAGACTAGATGCAGCCATAGCATAGCAATCTGATGCAAAGGAGGCACTATGAGAGCCTGAACGAGTATGATATGACAAAGGTGCATCTAATTTGCTGTCACGCAAAGTCTGCACCAGCCATTTTGGCATAGTTTTTGCCTTCTCAATATCAGCTCTCTCATCAACAAGTGCATCATGTAAATCTGCATCAGAAATGGAATGATCTGCGTCATCATATGAAACCTGCAAAGGCTGAGAAGTTGCCTCATTAGGACAAGCACTAGATTGTCCACCTGTAAAAAGAGGCATCAAAGTATCATACATGTCTTTGGAGCTAACAGATGTCTCCTTAGTACATGAAAGCAATGGATGAATAGCATCTTCCACAAAGACAACATCACAGCTAACCAGAATGTGTTTAGTCTGTGGATGATACAGATGATAGCCTTTACTTTCAGAATTGTACCCAACAAAAATACATTTTACTGCCTTATCATCCAATTTTCTACGATGTTGTTCAGGCACTAGTGCATATGCCAAACAACCAAAAACACGCAGATGAGCAACAGATGGCTTGCAATCATGCAAAGCCTCATATGGAGTGATAGATTGCAGCGCTTTAGTGGGACACCTGTTCAGTACATATGATGCACACATGACAGCCTCAAGCCAGAAACTATGAGGTAAAGTCTGACTCTTGACCATACACCTTGCCATCTCCATGAGTGACCTGTTCTTCCGTTTAGCAACTCCATTCTGTTGAGGTGTATACGGCACTGTACACTGGTGTTTTATCCCACGTTCAGCCAGAAATGCATTAAAATCAGAAGACATATATTCCCCCCCTCGATCAGAACGGAGGGTGCCCATTTTACATGCTGACAGATTTTCAGCCAAAACCAAAAATTGTTTGAAGCACATGAACACTTCGGACTTTGCTTTGAGTTGATATACCCATGCATGCCTGGAAAAATCATCAATGAAAGTCACGAAGTAAAGGTAATTTCCAAAAGAGGGTGTCTGCATAGGACTACAGACATCACTATGTACAAGCTGCAATTTTTGTGTAGCCCGAACTGAACCATCTTTTGGAAAGGAGGAACGCTCCATTTTGCCCAAAATACAGCCTTCACAAACATGTTTTCCAGGTGCCTCAAGTTTGGGCAAAGAGGACACCATTTCAGATTTCTGCAGGCGTAGCAAACTAGCAAAATTCAGATGACCAAAGCGTGCATGCCAAAGCTTTGCATCTGACATAGCCTGAGAATCATTTACTACACATGCCAAATCATTTTCAGATCTTTCATAGTCTATGAGCTTATACAACCCATGACATAAAATGCCAGAAGCAATAATCACATCGCCATTTGACAGATCATGAACTATACACCTGTCATCAACAAATTTCACAACCAAGCCAATCTTGGCTAATGCAAAAATTGATAACAGATTCTTCTTGATCCCTGGCACAAATAAAGCATCTGACAAAGTGAAAGTACTACCATCAACAGTAGTCAAAATGATCTTACCAACTCCCATAACAAGCTAAGAGGAGTTGTTGGTGCATGTGACAGTATTCCCTGTAGGGGCAGGCTCGAGTGAAGAGAAGAAACTGCACTGCGAGGTAATATGTTTGGTCGCCCCACTGTCAAAGTACCAAACATCTGAGTCTACTGCAGACATGCACTGCTCATGAGAAGATGGGTCAAAACTGCAAACAGTAGTGAACACCCATTCTTCTTCCTGCACAAGATTAGCAGACTTTGTTTTTGGTGTAGAGGCTTCTGCAACAACCATTCCAGCCTCCTTTTTCTTTGCCTCTTTTGCAGCCAGTTTTGGACAGTTCTTTATGATATGATCATTCCCTTTACAGTACTTGCAAAACAATTTTTGCTTTTCTGATTTCTTCTCATCTTTATCTTGGTTCTTCGAATGTGTAGCATTTGCATATTTCTGCTTACTAGTAGAAGAGCTCCATTTTCCTTTGCCCTTGTGACTAGCCAGGAAAGCTTGATCTGCAACACACATAATGGACCTGTTCTGCCTGGACTGATCTTCCTGCAACAAAACAGAGACTAACTCCTCAAATGATAAGGCATTCGGATTGCCTTTCATCATCAACCGAAGAGTAGAAGCAAAACTCTGATATGAATCAGGAAGACCATTCAGAATGGTCTGCACAAGTGAGCTATCTGGTATAACCTCATCAGCAGAAATCAACTGTTCCTTCAAATCTTTGATCTTTGTTAGGAAACTGTCCATAGAATCACCTTCATTCATGTGCTCACTCGCCAATTGTTTTCGGAGGTAAGCAACACGAGCCTTATTCCTAGCTTGGTACAATGTGGTAAGTGTATCCCAAGCATCCCTAGCTGTTCTGCAGGAGCGAATATGAGGAATAATGGCATGTTTGATAGACAAAGCTATCAATGCATGTGCCTGGGCATCTCTGCCATCCCAATGAATCTGCTCTGCAGTAGGTGCAACAGAAACAGCAGCACGAACAGGAATCTGCACAATATCATCTTTGACACCATCTTCATCAGCTCCAGCACCTGTATTCGCAGTACATGTTGTTACAGGTGTAACAGGACGTCTTTCAACACCCTGCACAATGTTCCACAATCCTTTTGCAACCAATACATGTCGCATCATATAAGCCCATAATGGGTAGTTGGTACCATCCAACTTATCCTCAACAGCAAACATACGGAATACATCACTGCTTTCAGCCATGGCCGGTGACTAAAATACCTTGATGCAAAAAATTGACTGTATCTCAAAAAGTTGAACAGAACTGCCCAGACGAGTTTTGCTAGACCTGTAGTAGACTTTGAGACGCTTAAACGGGCGAGCAAAAACTGGTATATACCTTTGGCTTAAAAAGACAAAATAGCATGCACAAGCGCTACAATAGTGCGTTCGGAGGCTGAAACGAGCTCAGATCGTGATTTTGGCACCCTGAGTATGCTCACCAAATTTTGTGCGAATCTGAGACTGCAAACGGAGGAGTGTCGACGGTGCCCTAGATGAAGCGACGACCTGCTCTGATACCAATTGTTGGAGTTAGATGTCTGCGGAAGCACGTGAATAGCACAAGGAAGAAGAGGAAGCTTGGAGCACAACACACAATACTGAATGTATTACTAGAGAATGTACAAAGATAAGTAGCCCATTAGGGCAATAGGCGTATATACAAGCCGAGGGAAAAAAAACCTCCTAAAGAGGGAAAAAAGTGCCCCGACGGTCCTAGTGTGTTCACACACATCACTACCTAAATATATCAACACTACCATCTTTGACAAGGAGAATATAGATGAGCAAGGTATTTCATGATGTATTATCTCTTGAAGTTTACTTTGGGACAAACTCCAAAGAATCCTTTTGGACTCTACCACCACCTATAAGCACATGTCCTTACCATTTTTATATTCATGAGTATAGGTATGTGGATTCAACTCTACTTTGCATGTTTGAAGATGATCAGAATGGACCATATTCCCTAATTGAGGAAGACAACCAAAAACATATTACACATCATGGTCTACTAGTTTTTGTGAATGTCATTCCAAGGACATTACTCATTCCACCTCAAAGTCCTAGGAATCCCAGCCCTTGATATCAATGGCTCCAACAAACCCTATAGTCACCACTATAGTATCTATTTCAAGTGTACCATCTATCAATATTTATATTGTGATGCAGACTACTCCTATCTCAAAAGCTCCAACAACACTAGTCTCAATTTCCTTCACAAAATTTTCATATATACCCTTAAATATGACTACTACATGGCACCCTGTGTTTGCTACCATTAACAATGCCAATGCCTGGTATGCCACCATCCCCATAACTATTCCCCTTAGATTTCCACAATGACCACCTCAAATTCCATATCCAATAAATCCACTAGGCCAACACGTGCCTATTGTGCCATAAGCCCCACTGCTTAAGGCATGTCACAACAATTGTAGATGACACAAGTGCACATTGCAAGAGCAAATTTTGGTGGAAGCATTTGCTTTTCCTTAGTGAAAAAATGTATGTGAGTCTTATGAGGGAAAAGGTGGTCCTCAAGCAGAGGCTTCATAATTTAGGAAAGTTTTGCTGGTGAAACAAGTAAATGAAAATTTTTCACACAATATCAAGCCTTTGGAATCACCTTGAAAGGGACTACCCTAGCATCGTTCCAACCACTATGCATACAAATTATCCCAAACATTGATCAACTCTTGAAAGCATTTATAGCTGAATTCACTAAAACACGAGTAAAGCATGGAACCTCAGTACTAATAATGAGCTTTAAGTAGGAAGCCAATAAGGACTTGAGGTTAGCTACTCATTGTTGGAGAAACAATCACTAATTGGACATATATTTGAAGGTCAAAGCTTTAGAAGAAAATCACATGCCTATGTGAAGGGACAAATTCACAAGTGTATTATACTTGTAAAGTTAGTTCACTTTAGTTCTAGAGTTTTTTAAAAAGTCACGAGATTGAGAAAAACTATATAGGTTAGTTTGTATCAACTAACGCGATGAGGAAGAGAGAATGAAGAGAATGGTAGTTGAGAGAGTTAGTTAGAACTCATTTTGTATGACTGAGAATAGTCGGGCTTTTCTGCATGAGAAAGCACCTGTGCATTTCTAAGGTTTCATAGTTATGAAAAGAGTTGATTATACTTCTGTGTATAAGCCTTCCCTCTCCATCTCCAGAGTTTGTCTTCTGTGTAATGATTTTAGAAGTTGAAGTTTTTCAAGCACATCGATGCCTGGCATCGAATCTGTACTGATAAGTCATATTTTCATTTATCTATTTCATTCACTGCTAAAAGGTTTGCAAATCATGACCTTGTTGGAGAAATTCGATGCCTATTGAATTCCAGGTTGATAAGTGATGTTCTAAGTGTGCATGAAATCATCTATTGTTTTGGCATTTGAAAGGTTGAGGTTTTATGCGAGAAGTTGATGCCTCACATCAAATTCCTGCTGAAAAGTGGCTAAAGACACCTCAAGTCAATTCTCGGCATTGAATTCTCGTTTCAAGTCGATGCTAGGCATCGAATTTTCATTTTTAGACAGACGCTCTTATTGTAACGGGCAAAATTTCCAATTTTGGCAGTTAGACATAGTCATCTTGGGAAGGCCATAACTTGAGTTCTAGAGATCCATTTCTTGCAAATAATAGCTTCTTGGAAAGCTCTTCTGTTCTACTTTCATGTCCAAAACTATCTTTGCAAAATAATCTTTGTGCTAAGAGAAATTATCAAAATACTGAAGGTATATCATTTCAATGATTGGAAATTTCTGAAGAAGTAAAATTTTTGGTTTTGGCTATCATTTCCCAAAGTCTGGAGTAGCAATAAGTTAACGGTGACCATAGAGGTTATCTAGTGTCACATTAATTCATTTCTTATGATGTTTCACACATCAACAAGTGGCATCAGAGCAGAAAGGTTCTTGAGAGCAGAAGACATCAAAGGTACGAGAAGTTTTCGAAAAGTTTTCATTAAAGTTTGAAAGCGGAAGCATCCAAAGGTACAAGGCATCAAGAGATTACTTAAAAAGTATATTCACATACAAAGAACTCCAAATGGCATTATTCTTTAGCCTTTAAACTCACAGGTTGAAGCAGAAGCAAAGAACTATGGTAGATCATATCTCCATTGACAAACCGGACAGAGATAATCATCTTGCATGGGTAATGAGAATGGAAGCCTTACTTATGAGTAAGGATCTCATGGTGTACATAACAGGTGAAGAAGAGAAACCAGTATTTGAAGATGAAAGTTGACCAAATAAAGAGGAACTGGATGATTTAAAGCATTGGAAAAAAAGGATGCAAGTGTAAAAGCTTACATCTACAATACAATCTCATATCATTTTCTACCACACATCATAGGATTGGAATCAACTGAAGATATATGGAATGCATTGGAGTATCATTTCCAAAGTACCACCAAAGTAAGGATAGCAAGTCTATGGTCAGAGTTTACAACATTCAAGAAGAAGCCAAGTCAAACTATTAGTGATTATGTCACTAAGATGAAGGATCTAGCAGATAGTCTTGGATCCATAGATGAAGATGTTTAAGATCACCGATTGATTGCTTAATTGCTTGTAGGTTTGAGAGGAGATGAAAGGTGGAAACCTTTTTTCTTGTCAACAGAACTTTCTTTGAATCATTTTGTTCTAGATTTGAATCAATTTCTTGGTTTGATGCTCATATGTGAGCAAGACTTGAAGGGAGATGGAGATAAAGGACAAAGTTCTGCAATGTACATGAAAAACAAGAAGAAAGGAGATAAAGGTAAAGCAAAGGATGAAGAGGAACCGACTTCTCAAGTTTATTATGCAAGAGGTAAAGGCACTGGCAAAGGAAGAGTAAGAGGTTTTGGAAGAGGAAGAGGTAATCAGAATAACAACAAGAAGGCTTGTTGGATATGTGGATTGAGTAATCATTTGGCTCATGACTATTGGCATAATCAACAAGGATCAAATCAAAATCAGAATAACAATAGCAGAGGGAGAGGTGGAAGATATCAAAGTAATTTTCAAAGAGGTAGACAAACTCAAAGAGGAGGCTATGGTAGAGGTGGAGGAAGAAGTTGGGGACAGAATCAATCCTACAACACCACCTACTACAATTATGCAAATGACACACAAATTGAAGGTCATACATCATTGATGATGAACTCAATCAGCACATCAGATAAAGAAGATCTAAAGGTATTTTACATTGACTCTACTCGTTCTAATCATTTATCATGAAACATATGTGAGGGATACTTCATTGAGCTTTATTAGATTTACCTACCGAGAGTGATGGCACATTTGTTCCTTGCCAGCTCACTCATTCGTAGACAATAGGTTTTTCCTTATGTTGTGATCTTTATATATTGCACTTGTTGTATTCTTGTTTTTAGGTCATTCTTGTACATTCCTTTTTATGTAATATAAGAAGAAGAAGAAGATCATTCTTCCTTGCCTCAATCTGTGTATGTGCTTCTCCTTGAGAGTGAGAGTGTGTGTGTGAGCTCTCTTTGTTATCTCCTTCCTCGTGACATGGTATCAGAGCTAGCGTGGTTGTAGAGAGCTCGTGGAGAAGGCGACAGTGAAGAGTACGCAGCAAGGCATGGAGAAAATGTGATTGACAAACGACCTCCATTTGCTATGAAAATCGGTGTGAAGGTAAAACAACTCAAAATTTTTCAAGTGTTATCCCTTTAGGGTCACTCGTTTTTTTCAGATCGAAGTTTCGGAGCCATCTCAACCTCCGTTTTGAGCTCGCAAGGTGGGGCTCATAAAAAAATCTAGGTCAGTTTTAGAAACTATAACTTGCGTCGTGTTCAGCAACACTCGCATATTCTAGATCTAGAATTTCAAGCGATTCCGTGTACTGTTGATACCCGAAAACTATGTTTTTCTGAGATCAAACTATCACATCATAGTGCAATAGTGTTCAAGCAAAAGTGCTGCTTGTAGTGGTTTGTAGTGTTGTGTATTGTTGCAGAAATGGCAAACGCAGATGGAATGAGTCAGCTTATGAGCAATAAGCTGGACAAGAACAACTTCCATGCTTGGAGATTCAGAATGACAAATTTCTTGATGGAAAAAGGCTACTGGAAGTACATCAAAGGAGAGAACGAAAATGCTCCGCATTTACGAGAGAGGAATTGGACTACAGAACAGATAAGAGCATATGAGGAATGAAATCAAGGAGCACGAAAGGTAATGTATTGGCTATATATTAGCATACAAGATAGCATGATTGGGCACATACAGGATGCCAAGACTCCGAAAGAGGCTTGGAATAGTTTGGTCACATTGTATGAGACAAATACAAAGGCACAGACTCAAGAACGAGTTGCATACCTTGGAGAAAAAGAGCATGTTGGTAAGTGACTACACCTTGAAAATCAAAAGCATATGTGAATCACTTGCATCTATTGGTGTGAATGTAGATGATGATGATAAGGTGGAAGTGTGTCTTCGTGGTTTAGGAGCTGCATATAAGCAGTTTAGAACTTCTATACAGACTAGGGAAAATATTTCAAATTTTGCTGATTTGGTATCTATGCTGATTATTGAAGAAAAGCATATTGGTGAGGATTCAAACTCCCAGGGAAAGCCCAATTCTGAGCAGGTAATCTACTCTGGCAGAGGAAGAGGCAGAGGTAGAGGTTTCAAAAGTGGAAGAGGAAACATTAACCAAGAACAAGGTCAACAACAGAATCATGCAAGAGGAAGAGGACAATTTCAAGGCAGGGGGAGCCAAAGAGTTCGCAAAAAATTCCAAAGAAATGATTCAGTTAATGATAGTAAAGGATGATGGAATTCTGATAAACCTGGACACTTTGAACGTGGTTGCAGGTTGAAGAATCAAAATAATAGAAGGCAGCAAAACAACTATGCATCCACAAGTGCAGATGATTCTGAGAAGTTGTTCATGGTTCAACATCACATGATGAATACGATGTCTATTGGTGTTTCAAAATTGAATGATAATGTCTGGTATGTTGATTCAGGTGCTTCAAATCACATGACAAGTCATGCGAAATGATTTAGTACTTTGCAAAAATTATCAATTCTTGGATATGTTAAAACAGGTGATAACACATCACATCCTATTGAGCATACATGAAACATAGCACTATCGATGGAGGATGGAAAGGCAAAACATCTTACTGATGTGCTGCGTGTTCCAAATATAATAAAGAATCTGGTTTCTGTTGGACAAATGGTTGACCAGGTATTACAAGTCAAGTTCAATGCTGATGGATTATATGTAGAAGAGTACAAGCAGGATGGACTATTGGTTGCCAAAGGAAACAAAGTGGGTAGGATGTTCACCTTAAATGTGAAGATTCCTGAAATGAATGCAGTCATGTTTGCAAAAGGTGCAAGAGTTATTACTGATATAGAGATCTGACACAAACTAATTGGATACGCAAATCTGCAAAGGTTGAAACTGATGCAGTCAAAGGAGATCGATCGTTCATGGACTTCCAATTTCAAGGTTTTGAGAGATGCAAAAGGTATGTGCAGCATGTCAATTTGGTAAACAGTCAAGAGCATCATTTCCACATGACAAGCATGTTAGTGAGAATGTACTAGAAGTAGTACATACAGATGTTTGGGGTCTAGCAAAGGCCACATCTATGGGTGGTTGCAGGTTTTATGTTACTTTCATTGATGACCATACACGCAAAGTATGGGTATATTTCATGAAAGAGAAGAGCAAGGTGTTCACTCACTTCCAGAATTTTAAAGCTATAGTGGAAAAGAAGACAGGGAAGTACATTCAAACATTAAGAATTGATGGAGGAGGTGAATACATGTCAAATGATTTCAGTAGTTTTCTAAAAAATCATGGAATTCGATGTCAGTTTTCATGCAGGTACACACCACAACAAAATGGTGTTGCTGAATGCAAAAATAGACACATTGTAGAAATAGCAAGAGCCTTGAAGGTTGAGCATAATATGCCTCATTGTTATTGGGCAAAAGTTGTTCATACTACTGTATACATCATGAACAGAATTCCGACTGCTGTTGTACATCAAGTTACACCTCAAGAGAAGTTTACATGTAAAAAGCCAAACTTATCACATCTGAAAGTTTTTGGCTGTATTGATATGTGCATGTCCCAGATGATTTGAAGATGAAGCTTGATCCAAAAGCAGAAAAGTGTGTCTTCATTGGATACTCCCTTGAGCAAAAGGGATGTAAATGTTATAACCCACTCACACAACTGGTAAAGGTGAGCAGAGATGTGGTATTTGATGAAATATCAAGCTTCTATGCAGATACCAAAGAAGGACTGAATCTTGAACCAAATGAGAAAGAAAATGCTAAAAAATCAAGTGCAGAATCTCAAGTTTTGAGTGGACCAGATGCATCACCAAGCAATAGTTCCAACTCAAATCCATGGAGTGGAAGATTGCGTGGAAATTTCAGTCCAGCAAATTCATCAAATACATCCAAGAAAGGTAAAGAAAAGCTTTTTGCTAGTAGTAAAACATGTGCAGGCTTTGAAGACGTTGATGGAGATTCAAGCAGTTCAGAAAAGAGTCTTAATGAGGAACTTGGATTGCCCTCTGTGAAGACTCCAGGAGTAAGAAGGGCACATGCAGATGATACAAGGAGAAGTGACCGAGGACCAAGAAGATCTGGGAGGATGCGGAATTTAGTGCAACGATTGATGTATGACATTTATATGGCTCGTCATTGTGCCCACATGACCAATGTAATACAAGATGTTGAGCCTTCTTGTTTTGAAGATGCAATTGGAAATGCAGATTGGAAAAAAGCTATGGATGAGGAGATGGCTGCACTTTATGGGAATGAAACATGGAAGCTAGTTCCATTGCTGCAAGGAAAGAAACCCATAGGCTGCAAATGGGTTTACAAGGTAAAGCATAATGCTGATGGTAGCAGATGCAGGTATAAAGCACGATTGGTAGCTAAAGGATATGCACAGACATATGGCATTGATTATGAGAAAACATTCAACCCTGTAGCTAAAATGTCTGCTGTCAGAACACTTGTTGCATTAGCTACAGCAAAAGGATGGACTTTGCATCAGATGGATGTGAAGAATTCTTTCCTACATGGTGAGTTATAGGAAGAAGTATATATGGACCAGCCACAAGGATATGAAGATTCAAAGCATCCAGAATATTTTTCTAGTTTGCAAAAAGCTTTGTATGGGCTTAAGCATTTTCCTCATGCATGGCATGCAAGGATTGCTGATTACTTAACCAACGTTGGGTTTTCTATGTGTGATGCAGATCACTCACTATATGCAAGGAAGGCTAATGATGACATCACTATTGTGGCTATTTATGTTGATGACCTGATTGTAGCTGGTGATAATGAAGGAAGCATCAAAGAGGTAAAGCACAAATTGGTGATAATGAAGGAAGCACAAATTGGTGGAAGTCAAAGACTCTTTTGGCTTCTCTTGGTTGAGCCTTTAGTCGAGGATGAAATTGCAAAAAGGCAAATTTGATAGATTCTATCCATCTTAGAATTTCATTGATTTTCTTGGTTCCTCTTCCTACACCCAATGCTAAGATCTAGTTGTCTCAGAGCATTATCCTGTGGTTCTATCATTTAAGCTTTTGGGAGACACAAGAAAGCTCCCTGGTTTCATACGACTCTTCAATCCTCTCCCTTCCTTTTGTATAGCAAATGATCACATCGACATAGATAGAGTATTTTCATACCGATGAATCATTGGCCAAGTGTTGGAAGAAGGCTATCAAACAATCCCAATTTCTAATTACTAAGGATCAAAGGGAGATTCAAATATTTGTCTCATAAGAAGATAAAAGTTTTATTGTAGGTTTTGACATTTTGAAGCGAAAGTGAATAAAGGTACGGTCCACCCACATGTCAGACTCCAAATAAGAAGCAAACTCAAATATGAAGAAGAAATCCACATAAAGTATTTGCAAATTTACTTTAAAGAATGGTGGGCAAGGAAAGTGGATAAGCCTTTGAAAGAAATGTGTAAATTCCTGAAGAAAAAACAACTCAAGGAAGAGATCTTGCACATGATTGAAAACATGGGAGTGCAATGCAATTCAGTTGAGGAGAATATGGATTTTATTGTTAGCCACTTCACTTAGCTTTTGGGCACATCTACTCTGATGTCCTCTCAAAGAAACAACAACATGGCTGCTATCTCTAATATGAGGACCAAGAAAATTCTACATAACTTGTGTTACCTTCTTGACTCCCCTAATATCTAGGACATATTATTTCAAGTGAAAGTGTGCATGTGGATCCAAAAAAAATTAAAGTTATAGTAGAATGGCCTACACCATAATGAGTCAATGATGTTCGTTTTTTTCTTGGGTTGGCTAGTTTCTATAGGAAGTTTGTTCGAAATTTTTCTTATTTAGCATTGCCCCTTACCTTGTCATTGAAAAAGAAAATAAAATTTAATGGAGGCCTTACCCAACAACAATCCTTTGAAAAACTCAAACATGCACTTTCACATGCACCTGTTTTACAATTACCTGATTTTTCACAACCCTTTCATGTTGTAACTCATGCTAGTGGTCCAGGGATAGGTGCCATTTTAATGCAAAATGATCATCCCATTGCATTTGAGAGTAGGAAGCTTAAGCCCTCAAAAACGATATATAGTACATATGATAAAGAATTGTTAGCAGTTGAACATGCTTTGCGAAGTTGGAAACACTATCTTATGGGCTCTAAGGTCTTAATCAAAACAGATCAACAGGCTATTAAGCATTTATTAAATCAGCCCTTAATCTCTTATCGCCAACTTAAATGGGCATCATTCATTCAAAATTTCCAACCCATGATCCAATATCAGCCTGGTAAAGCTAATGTTGTAGTTGATGCTCTTAGCCGATTTCCTTCACATTCTGTTGTTTTGCATAATATTTCCGCCATCCAAATACATTCTTTTCAAGAAATGGTTTCCAATTATGCATCTGATTTGTATTTTTCACGTGCATGGCATGACTTCAACAATGGTGCATCTTTATCTGATGAACATTATACATTTCATAATGGTTTTCTTTATTTTCAACATAGATTATGCATAACTCAAGCTTTTAAAGATTTTGTCATCAAAGAAATGCATGAACCATCTAACATGGGGTCATAGAGGCATACAAAGCACCATTTCTTCCTGCAAAGATTTCTTCTTTTGGCCACACATGAAAAAAGATATTGCACATTATGTTTCTCAATGCATTGTATGTCAGCGTGTCAAACGTCATCATGGTAAACCATTTGGATTATTAATGCCACTTCCCATTCTGAAGGAACCATGGGAAGAGATTTCTATGGATTTTATCACAGGTCTTCCCATCACTTCATCACATAATGATATGATTTGGACAATAGTTGATAGGTTTAGTAAATATGCATATTTCATTCCATGTAGGAAAACTTTGTGTGCACCTCAGGCTGCAAAATTATTCATTAAGTGCATTTTCTCACATCATGGATTTCCCAAAGTAATGTGATCTGATCGTGATGTTAGATTTTGTAATCATTTTTGGGTTGCCTTATTTCAACATTTTGGTTCTAAAATAGATTTTAGCTGTGCATTTCATCTCTAAAGTAATGGACAAAGTGAACCTACAAATAGTACTATTCTTGATTTATTGCGTTGTTATTAATTAGATAGCCCCACTAATTGGGATGAAAAGTTTCCATTGCTTCAATTTGCTTACAATAACACCACACACACCACTACTGCTCGTGCACCTTTTGAAATTGTCTATGCTAAAAAGCTTCCCACTCCCATGTCACTCAACCAAACCGACATTCTGATGGCTGATTCTATTGCTCAAGCTCACATTTCTATACTTCACAATGTTCACGAGCACATTAGGAAAGTCAAGAGCAATACACACGTAATATCAATACTAAACGATTAGCTAAAGAATTCAAGGAAAATGATCTTGTATGGTTGTGTATCATTAAAAGACGTCTCAAAAATATTTTGCAGCATCCTAAAATTAAACTTGCACCATGCTATTATGGACCCTTTCGCATTATAGAAAAAATTAATGATAATTCATTTAGATTAGATATCCCATCTCATTGGAATATACATAACTGTTTTCATATTAGTTTACTTAAACCATTTAAAGGTACTTTACCACTCACTCCACTTCTTGATGATCCTCCTTTGATTGAAGAACAATCTGAAATCTTGGTTCCTGAGAAAATCATTGATCATGATGTCACTACTACACGCACAGATACTCAATACCATCAATCTTTGGTTAAGTGCAAAAATCAATCTATTGAAGAATGTCAATGGATACATAAAACACAATTATAGACATGGTGCACTACACCAAGAGGAAATAGAAAACCAAGTAAAAGACCTACTACATAAAGGACTTATAAGGCCTAGTTCTTCCCCATTTGGAGCACCAGTTCTTTTAGTAGAGAAGAAGAATAAAACTTATCAAATATGCATTGAGTATAGAGCCCTTAACAAGATCACAATATAGAATAGCTACCCTATTCCTCGAATCGATGATCTTTTAGATAAATTACGAGGATCTCGTGTCTTTAATAAAATTGATCTAAAATCGGGATACCATCAGATTCATATGACACAAAGTGATATTTTTAAGACTGCATTTAGAACTCAAACAGGCCATTATGAATTTATGGTAATGCCCTTTGGACTTACTAATGCTCCTGCTACATTTGCACGAATGATAAACAACATTTTTCTTGATTACTAAGCTTTTGTTCTTGTATTTTTTGACGATATACTTGTTTACAGTAAGAATGATAGTGAGCATGAGATGCATCTTAAAACAGTTTTTCATTTACTACGAGAGAATACACTTTACGCTAATCCTGAAAAGAGTTACTTCTTTCAACATAAGCTAGAATATCTAGGACATATTATTTCAAGTGAAGGTGTGCATGTGGATCCAAAAAAAATTAAAGTTATAGTAGAATGCCCTACACCACAATGAGTCAATGATGTTTGTTCGTTTCTTGGGTTGGCTAGTTTCTATAGGAAGTTTGTTCAAAATTTTTCTTATTTAACATTGCCCCTTACCTTGTCATTTAAAAAGAAAATAAAATTTGCATGGGGACTTACCTAACAACAATCCTTTGAAAAACTCAAACATGCACTTTCACATACACCTGTTTTACAATTACCTGATTTTTCACAACCCTTTCATGTTGTCATTGATGCTAGTGGTTCAGGGATATGTGCTGTTTTAATGCAAAATGATCATCCCATTGCATTTGAGAGTAGGAAGCTTAAGCCCTCATAAAAGAATTATAGTACATATGATAAAGAATTGTTAGCAGTTGTGCATGCTTTGTGAATTTGGAAACACTATCTTATGGGCTCTGAGGTTTTAATCAAAACAGACCAATAGGCTATTAAGCACTTATTAAATCAGCCCTTAATCTCTGATTGCCATCTTAAATGGGCATCATTCATTCAAAATTTCCAACCCATGATCCAATATCAGCCTGGTAAAGCTAATGTTGTAGCTGATGCTCTTAGTCGATTTCCTTCACATTCTGTTGTTTTGCATAATATTTATGCCATCCAAATACATTCTTTTCAAGAAATGGTTTCCACTTATGCATCTGATTTGTATTTTTCACATGCATGGCATGACTTCAACAATGGTGCATCTTTATCTCATGAACATTATACATTTCATAATGGTTTTCTTTATTTTCAACATAGATTAAGCATAACTCAAGCTTTTAAAGATTTTATCATCAAAGAAATGCATGAACCATCTTACATGGGTCATAGAGGCATACAAAGCACCATTTTTGCCTGCAAAGATTTCTTCTTTTGGCCACACATGGAAAAAGATATTGCACATTATGTTTCTCAATGCATTTTATGTTAGCGTGTCAAATGTCATCATGGTAAACCATTTGGATTATTAATGCCACTTCCCATTCCGAACGAACCATGGGAACATATTTCTATGGATTTTATCACAGGTCTTCCCATCACTTCATCACATAATGATATGATTTGGACAATAGTTGATAGGTTTAGTAAATATGCATATTTCATTCCATGTAGGAAAACTTTGTGTGCACCTCAGGCTGCAAAATTATTCATTAAATGCATTTTCCCACATCATGGATTTCCTAAAGTAATGTTATCTGATCGAGATGTTAGATTTTGTAATCATTTTTGGGTTGCCTTATTTCAACATTTTGGTTCTAAAATAGATTTTAGCTCTGCATTTCATCCCAAAAGTAATGGACAAAGTGAAGCTACAAATAGTACTATTCTTGATTTATTGCGTTGTTATTCATTTGATAGTCCCATCAACTTGGATGAAAAGTTGCCATATCTTCAATTTGCTAACAATAACACCACACACACCACTAATGGCCGTGCACCTTTTGAAATTGTTTATGGTAAAAAGCTTCCCACTCCCATGTCACTCACCCAAACCGACATTCCGATGGCTGATTCTATTGCTCAAGTTCACAGTCTCAAAAATATTTTGCAGCATCCTAAAATTAAACTTGCACCATGCTATTATGGATCCTTTTGCATTATAGAAAAAATTAATGATAATTCATTTAGATTAGATATCCCATCTCATTGGAATATACATAACTCTTTTCATATTAGTTTACTTAAACCATTTAAAGGTACTTTACCACTCACTCCACTTCTTGATGACCCTCCTTTGATTGAAGAACAATCTGAAATCTTGGTTCCTAAGAAAATCATTGATCATGATGTCACCACTACACGCACAGGTACTGAATACCATCAATATTTGGTTAAGTACAAAAATCACTCTATTGACCTCATTATGACCACTTAATTTCTGCATATCATATACAAACACATTAATGTAATTCCTCCATGAACATTTCCATGCATGTTTCTTTTAACATGGAACATGCTTATTTTCATTCAGTGATGAAACATGTGAGTGGCCATCCATGTTTAGTTTATTTTATCAACTGAGGTCAGTTGCTTTTTCAATTGAGGAGCATATTATACATTATAGAATATGTTGAACAATGCATTGTTGGAGTGTTAATTTATTAATGCATTAATGTGTTTTTGGTGTTTTTGATATAGCAGCTGAAGGTTCGTGAGGGCGTGAAAGCGTGAAAGGGCGAACATCAATAATCCGACTTTAGGGCAGACATCAATAAGTCCAATTTATAATTTAGTTTGTAAATAAATCCGCGTAGAAGGTTCTATTGTTAGAAATAGTTAGAAAAATAGTGGTTACAATAAGATTCATTGTAGACCACAATTTTTTATATTAAAAGAAAAGGCTTTCTATGAAAGTCACCAACTTTTAGTTACACGCATGCTTTTCGAAGCTTCTCTCATGTAACCACTCTTTTTGACGTAATCAAACATTCCTATAAATACATGCATTCTGTGGACTGTCGAAATAGAGTGCATGGGGGGAGATTGCACCCTATACCGCGTTCAGTCTCGTCTCTTAGTGTCTGTAATTTTCTTTGTGTTTTCTGCATTCGTAACCTCTGTGTGCGTGTGAGCAAGCTCCTGATAACAAC
The DNA here is from genome assembly GCA_020310875.1 of Ceratopteris richardii. Taxonomy (NCBI): domain Eukaryota; kingdom Viridiplantae; phylum Streptophyta; class Polypodiopsida; order Polypodiales; family Pteridaceae; genus Ceratopteris; species Ceratopteris richardii. The sequence continues at coordinate 105,369,350 of CM035441.1, read as the reverse complement.
TTCTAAAATAAGACTCTCCAAGCTCTCCAAGCTCTCCTTCTCGTCTATTGGAATCCATAACTTAATTTTGTGGTATCCCATGAAGCATCAATATACCTTTACGATTATGCTTTATAGCTCATCCAACTTCTTTTCCTAACCCACTTAGGATATACAATCCTTATGGTGTATGAAAATGTTCTCTTGCATTGAGTTTACTTGAGAACTCTCAATCCTTGAGAACCTCATCTAGGTTGGAAGATGTAATGAAAGAAGTATGGAATATTAGCATGGAGGAAATACTTCAACTTTTATCAATATCTGTACCTTACAATACCCGACTTGGTCATTTTAAGGAAATTGATTGGGTACTTTTACTACTCGACTTTTGTGTGAGAGCTTCATGGCCTCCACAATTGAATAATTAATACACTAAGAAGACTAACTTCCAAGAGTCACACTAGGGAAGAGAGATGCACCTTCCACCCAACCAACCCTTCCAATATATAGCTCCAAGTCCAAGGGGGTAAGTCCCTCTTAAGGGGACATGTGTAACTTCCATCACATGGGTCCCTAAGGTGGTCACATGGTTTCCAACCTTAGAAAATCACATGGCTTCTAAAAAAAGACTCTCCAAGCTCTCATGTACAAACCAAGTGGCTAGGAGAAGCTTCGAATCAAGCTTAAGGTACCCAACCTTAGAGAATTATCCCCAAGGTTCAAGACCCATCAAAAAGGGGTAAATAAACCATAAATCCCAAGGGTTTCACACTTAGAAACCCTAGGGTTCTACCCCTTAGACCCATGTAATTATACAACAGTTTCCCATAAGGGTTGTCAAAGAAATTGACTCCATTGACCACCAAAGAGTGAAAAAGCTATGGAATAAAGGATTTCGTGTTTGGAAACATCTCAAAAATCAAGAAAGAAAACGATGGATTAGGTTCGAGGATTTTTACTCAACAACTATAACTGACCATGAAGAGTGACGTCTTTTGAGGCATAGAATTAGCTCATGGGGGATCTCCTGAGTCTCATCTCCTGATTGGCCACGATCTTCCTTACATCATGGGGCTATGATGGATCAATGTTTACAAATTGGATAAAGTAGCAAATTTTAAGAAGCAAAAGGACTTGGATTACAATCTCAACAAGAGATGGTGTCTCGGTTGGTGCAATATCAGATGACAGTTTAAGTTTGCGGACATGTGGCATACCCTCATTGAGAAAAAGAAGTCGGTTATGATGTGGCAAATTCTCTACCGTGGAATTTGGACCAATACCAAAGCTAAAAAAATATGTGGCCCCCCTATTGGTGTATGCATTGCTATAGGGCTAAAGAAGACATTGGACACCTCTTCTTCTCTTGCCCCAAGAGCTCTCGATTTGGCAAGATCTTGTGGGGGCTTTGAAACTCAAACATCTTATCAATTGGAAACAAGCATTGCTACGCGAGGCGATTGGTTGCTCTGCTTCCTTGTGGAACACCATTAGGAGGGAAGCTCCATGAAAGATATGGAAAGAAAGCTTTGTGGACAATTTTGACAAAGCTATGAAAGAATGGCCTATTGTTACATCCCTTGTCTTGCTTGGCAAAAGAATACGTAATTGTAAGAAAGTTCCTCCTTTCAGACACCCTAGGCTTTTCACCTTGGAAAATAACAAGCTGAAAAGTAATGGATAGCCCATGAGGGGGATGAAAACATCATTGATCTTCTCTGTAACTTGATTTAAACTCATGTTCTTCCCTGTGCGGTTCACTTTTAGGCTTTGTCGCTACTATTCGTGCTCCAATCCTTCCTCTTCTTTGTGGGGCACATGGGATCCCATGGGCGCCTTGCCCCTGCTCTGTATTATTGAGTTCTTTTATTAATCAAAGCATGGGAGATTAAGCCTTGGCTAAACTTTTCTTTGGTTTTTTTTTTTCTTTCTGCATGAGTTAGGTTGTTTGGTTGGGCCCTTTGTCTCATGAGGTGGGGGTGAGGGTTCAAACCCTCACTATGGCAGAACAATTGTGGGCCTAGGCCAATGTATTTCCGTTGGGCAAATTTAAACCATTTACCTTCGGGCAGTTCTTTCTGAGTGTCGCCTTCAGAAAGTCTAACCCCTTCTTTTGAAATATGAAGAGTCCCATGAATCCTATGCCCCTTCACCTATAGAATCGTTCTTTCAATCAGAAAGGGTAAGCTTCAACTTCAATCAAATTCCTCTTAAAAAAACCAAACTTCCTCTTTAAAAAAACACATACTTACGAGTAAAAATAATGGAAAACAAACGCATACTTACATTAAAAATAACGAAAAATAGCCCATTCGGACACACACCATTCATCTTCCTTCCCACTTCCGCTAATGGAAGAAAACACATCCGGACTCCGGAGACACACTATTCATCTTCCTGCTCCTCCCTTTGTCTCGCTCTTCTTAAATAGTAAACGTGTGAGTTATCGTACAAGAGACACATGGTCGCTTATTTAACGCCATTTTCCCTTTCATCTCTCAAAGCTCTCTCAAAAATTTATTTATCGAGCTTGATCACGACTTGGGCCTTGTTAGGAAAAGATTACTTCTGTTCTGAGCTCTATTATGATAGCAGGACTTCTGTACGATCTGGTGATCAAAGCTTTCTCTGCTACCTTGTCTGGTCAATGAGTCATTGACACAAGCAGGAGCGTTATCGAAGCTCAGACACACAGAGAGAGAGGACCATATTCATTGACACGTGATTCCTATAGAGGAGAAGCTGCAAGAGATGACCATAGTCATTGACGAGTGGTTCCTGTAAAGGAGAAGCTATGTATGATGGCGTCCCGAATAGCGATGAACAGAATGATATTCATACTTGCTCACCGGACGAGGAGAGGGAATCCTTGACGGAAGGTCTTGTGAGATCATCCAGTGCGGCCTCCTCAAACTCATTCGATAGTTGTTCAGACCTTCTGGGATCCTTAGAGAATACAGAAGAGCGCCCAGACGATTCATTGGTACCCACCCAACTAAATTTCAGAGAGAGAGGGTCGTCTTTTGCAGAAAACGATGACGGCGAATTCTCCCATCCATCATCACAGTCTGAAGACATACTAGTTGATAATGCTTCCAAGCGCGATCTTTCTGTAGAGAAAAAAGATATTGCTCATTCATCGGATGCAGAGGTGAATGGCGAGGCTGAGCAATCAGAATCTGCAATACGAAAAGATCACGCATATGGACTGTCCAATGCAATTTTATTTGGTAAAGTCAAATCCCTAGCTGGAAGTACAGTAGAGAGAATCTCACAATTGCAGAATTTCTTGCCAACAAACTATATTTTCCCCTTGAAAAATGTGTTGCATACAAACAGTACATTTGTGGGAACAGATTTGGTTGCACAAGGGGATACAAGTTCAGATATTTCCAGCTTATGCCAAAACGATTTGGAAGATGCTTTCGATGCAAAACCAGCTGACGTGAACGTCCTTATGGAAAGAACTACTGTGCTTCCCAAAGAATCTATAGATGTTGTAACAGTTTTATCTAGAGATATGACTGGCGAAACCAGAAAATCAGAGGGGAGGCCCATCAAAAAGGAATCTGATGGTATGTTGCATGAAAACGAATCAAACGAAGAGAAGAGATCAGTGAATGACCATGATGGTAGTTGTCTGAATGCAACAATGTTCTGTAGTACAGTTTCATCCATAGAAGATGATGCTGCGGTTAATAATGCCTTGGGAGGGAGCACTTTGCCACCAGAGGATGAAAATAATCTGCCTTGCAACATGTCATCATCTGATTGTCAAGGTGTGATCACCACCTATATTTTATCAAATAGATGTCCGGACTCCAAACATTCTGAGAATTTTGAACCTACAGTGACACTATCATACATTAATGGGTCTGATGATACTATTATGACGACCATGAATGCAAGTTCTACAGATGCCAACATATCAAAACACTTCTCACAATCAGATATATCCACGTGCAAGCAAAGTTCTGTTTTGATTCATCCCCTTAGGACACTGAGCAGTGGCTCTGGAAGGCCTGATCTTGAAGCAGTTGATGATGAAGAGGATTTATCAATGAACATTGAGAACTTTACAGACCATACGTTATCAACAGCTAATGCTGGTAACACAGAAGGTGGGATGCATAGAAAGGGCTTTTCATTGGACATTCCTGAGATAACTCAACTTTCTGCTGGTACATTTAGGGGTACGGAACAAAACATGGACGGAGACCAGAAGAATCACAGAGACAATCTCTTATTATCACAAACTGAGCAACAGTATATGGGCTCCTCTACTGAGAGCTTTCCAAGTCCCAAAAATGAGTACACATGGTGTGATCAGCGGTCTCTACCTGAACCTTTGAAGGATCTGAAGTTAAATCAGGAGGAAAATTCATTTATGGAGGAACCATCAGTTGAGGGAATTCTACATGATGAAAGGTGGAAGGGTCTAAGAGTTCAGTTGAATAGTAGCCTGGTTGCTAGAGATAGAGAGCAAGAAGAGAATTCAGGTCCAGATGAGGTACATCAAATTGAACTTTATGGTAAAATTAAATTAAATAGTAAACTTGTACTGCTTTATTCATGATTTTTGGGGTTGATTATAACCCCCTTTCCTCTCTTGTTCTGCTCTAATCTTCTTTTCACACCTCTCCCTTTTTTTGGTTGTTTTTCCCCAGCTAAGCAAATATTTAGAGAATCTGGAGTTGAATGAGACATATGCAGATACAATCCTGGATATGGAGGAT
>CM035441.1:105352135-105354635 GCA_020310875.1 Ceratopteris richardii | reverse complement strand
TAAATGGGAACCCTTCGTTCTGATCGAGGGGGGGAATATATGTCTTCTGACTTTAATGCATTTCTGCCTGAACATGGGATAAAACATCAGTGTACGTTGCCGTATACACCTCAACAGAATGGAGTCGCTGAACGGAAGAATAGGTCACTCATGGAGATGGCTAGGTGTATGGTCAAGAGTAAGGCTTTACCACATAGTTTGTGGCTTGAGGATGTCATTTGTGCAACATATGTACTCAACAGGTGTCCCACTAAAGCATTGGAGTCTATCACTCCATATGAGGCTTGGCATGGTCGCAAGCCATCTGTTGCTCATCTACGTGTTTTTGGTTGTCTGGCATATGCATTAGCGCTTGAACATCATCGCAGAAAATTGGATGGTAAGGTAGTGAAATGTATTTTTGTTGGGTACAGTTTTGAAAGTAAAGGCTATCGTCTGTATCATCCACAGTCTAAATGCATTTTGGTTAGCCGTGACGTTGTTTTTGTGGAAGATGCTATTCAGCCTTTACTTTCATGTACGAAGGAGACATCTGTTAGCTCCAAAAACATGTATGATACTTTGCTTCCTCTTTTTACAGGTGGTCAGTCTAGTGCTGATGGTCAGTCTAGTGCTTGTCCTAATGAGGCAACTTCTCAGCCTTTGCAGGTTTCATGTGATGATACAGATCATTCCATTTCTGATGCAGATTTACATGATGCACTTGTTGATGAAAGAGCGGATATTGAGGAGGCAAAAACTATGCCAAAATGGATGGTGAAGACTTTGCGTGACAACAAATTAGATGTACCTCTGTCATATCGTACTCGGCCAGGCTCTCATAGTGCCTCTTTTGCATTAGATTGCTATGCTATGGCTTCCTCTAGTCTCTGTGATGAGAATGAGCCTGTTTCGTTTGATGAAGCACAAAATTCTGAAAATTGGATGGCTGCTATGCAATTTGAATATGATGCTATAATGAAGAATGGGACTTGGTCTTTACGTGACTTGCCTCCTGGCAAGAAGGCCATTGGCACAAAGTGGGTATACAAGCTGAAGCGTAAGCCTTATGGAACAATTGATAGGTATAAAGCTAGCTTGTTGCAAAGGGTTGTGCAGGAAAGAGGCATTGATTTTGATGAGACCTTTGCACCTACATGCCTAATGACTACTGTTCGTAGCATCTGTGGACTTGAAGCTCTTTATGTTTGGAATGTACATCAGGTGGACATTAAAATAACCTTTCTGAATGGTGACTTGCATGAAGAAGTGTATGTTTTTCAGCCCCGTGGCTTTGTGCAGAAAGGGCATGAAAACCAGTGTGCAGGTTAAAGAAGGCATTATATGGTTTAAAGCAAGCACCACGTGCTTGGTATGAAAAGATACATGCCTATCTGATTGCACATGGTTTTGAGAAGAGTCCAACTGAAAGCACCTTGTATGTTAAGCGTGCTAATGATGTGCTTTTGATCATTGTGGTGTATGTTGATGACATGCTGCTCACTGGTCCTCATGACATGCATATTGCTGATTTTAAGGCTGATTTGCATTCCTCATTTGAGATGTCTGATTTGGGGCATCTGCATCACTATTTGGGCATTCAATTTGTGCAAGTTGATGGTGGAATGGCTTTGTGTCAAACGAAATATATTGACACATTATTGTAGCGTTTTGGCCTTGAGGATTATAAGCCTATTGCCACTCCTATGGAGATAGGTTTACAATTGAGTCTTCATGATGCTAGAGATGCATTTTATGCTGTTCTCTATCAACAAGCTGTTGGATGCTTCATTTACTTATGCATTACTATGCTAGATATTCAGTTTGCTGTCTCACATATGAGCAGGTTTATTAGTATTATGCATTGCCCATGTGTCAAGCATTGGCAGGCGGTTAAGCGCATCTTTCACTACTTGAGTGGTACCCGGCTACTTGGATTGTTTTATCCCAAGGGGGGATCACTACGACTAGATTTGCATGCTTTTTCTAATAGTGACGAGGCTTGTTGCTATGACAATCGTGTGTCCACTAGTGGCTTTTGCTTCATGCTTGGTAGCTCATGTATATCTTGGTTGAGCACGAAGCAGCCTACTGAGGCCACTTCCAGTTGTGAGGCTGAGTATAGGGAAGCTTTCACAAAGACTGTTGAGTGTGTTTTGCTCAGATACCTTATGGCTGATTTGGGTGTTGGTCAGTCTTCTGCCACCACCATCTTCACTAATCGTCAGAGTGCATTGGCAGTTGCGAAGAACCCTGTGTTCCATGCTCGCACTAAGCATATTGAGGTGCATTATCATTATGTGAGGGAGAGGTTCTCTGCTAGAGAGATCAGCTTGGCATATGTGCCCACGCAGGCGAACATTGCAGACTTTTTCACGAAGGCTCTATCGAGGGAGAAGTTTGAAGCTTTCCGCAAAGCTTACTTCCCTTTTGTGGATTGATTCCACATAGCTTGACACTTCCTTACACATGAGTGCCGGCTCCCTGTTCACCGCATCACTCCAAGGGGGGGATTTGTTGA
>CM035441.1:105309635-105347135 GCA_020310875.1 Ceratopteris richardii | reverse complement strand
AATCATCGGACAATTTTGCTGAAGTTTGAATGCTGTTTTTGCTGTGATGTGGATGCCTCAAGTTCTTGGAATATTCTGAATATTAGGACCGAGTTTTAGATAGGTTGTATGCTGTGTAATACGGAAAATCTTAGTGTTTGTAGTTGTATAGCATGTCCATTTTCAAGGCACCCATAGGGGCAGTGGTTCATTCTCTGGCCTGTGACCTGTCATGTTCAATCTGAATGTGCATATGGATTGTTTCGTTGAGATTGTATGGGTTTTTTCAATCATTAATCAAGGTCTTTGCATTTGCAGCCTATGTTGTGTGTCAGTGCTGTAAATCCCCATCTATATTCCAGGGTACCTATTCTATCCCATGTGAAAGAAACTCGAAGAAAGCTAAGCAAAGTAATAGCTTGTATGCTATGCCCAACTCGTGCTCGGATATTGCAGACAATGGCTTCTCGCCGATATCTTTTGGAAAGCAATGATTTTTTCGCACTTCGAGATCTTGAAGATCTCTCAAAGGGTGCCTTTGCAGGTAATTTTCTCTATACATGGGTGATTTCTATTCTTGGGCTTGTGGAATCAAACGTGACTATGTTGGAAGTTCTACTCATGTACAGCTCTTCCAAGTATCCTGAAGGCAGTGCTGGAAAACTTAAGACTACATGTAATGAAGCAGTGCTCTGTGTGTTCAGAGACAGGAAAATGGTGTGATGCTGGAGTTTTCTGTGAAGAGCCTTTCAGTCCCATTTTTCCTTTCGAGGTTGTACACCTTCTTATCATAATAACTTGAATTTGGTATGTTCTCAAAAACTGGGTTGCGAACATGGCTGATTCTTTCGATTCACCACTTTTGCAGGAAGAAAATATAACGAGCTGTAAAATATGTCATGCGCTTTTCCACAAGGCCTGTTTTTCAAAATTTGCCTCTTGTACCATATGCGAAAAGGACAAGAATGACAAATCTATTCTCCATAGAGGATCTGACCACTTGCAGGCTGAAGACCTTAATGAAAGCCATGGGGAAGAGACTGCAAATTCAGGTGGTACAGATGCAGAGAGACGTTTTGATATTTCATGCTCCATTCCAGAAATGGAGATCACATCTCCCAATTTGGCAAAAGTAGATTCACATGGTGGGTTTGAGTTGGATAACCATCCTCAAACTCACAAGAGTTGGCCATACCTCTACAGTTTCCTGCCAAAGAAACGTTTGTGGTAGTAGTGGGTATTTAACATGACTAACTGATGAATCACTGGAATTGTACAGTCTGGCAACCGTTGTTGTATCAATCTTGTAGATCACATCAATAAATCATTTGCTTGGGGTTTCTGAATCCTCATCTCTAGAAGAGGCTACAATTGATTAAAAAAGAAAGTGAAGCATTACCTTGTGCAAGGGGAAAGTTCACAAAATTGTACAGTATTCTTTGTTCTTCTTGATCTATATTTTGAGGTCATTACAGGAAAGAAATTTCTTCTTTGTTCGAAGTGGAGGATCCGTTTCACTATAAAGCAAGAAAGGGAGATTGCTTGGATGTATGCTAGGAGGTTGATTGTTTGTAGTGCTACGTGGAGTTGTGTTGATGGGTTTGTATAGGTTTGCTTTACTGTGCTTCTTTCCTTACCTATGTAGGGATGGTGGTTATAATGGAATTCCTGAACAAGTTTTGTTGGACATCCAATGTGATTTGAATCCAACTCCGGCCTTATATGAGTTACATTCTTTTTGTTTGGTATGTTTATAACTTCATGCAACGCGACGCTCTGCATTCCATTGGTCAGTCATTGAATGCGAATATAAAAAGCAAAAAAGAAGAAAAAAGGAGGTCCAGGATATAATCTTTTTGGCTAATCTGCTTCAAATGAAGTCCCAGAATGATTCATTTTGCCAGCTTAGGCGTCAATAGATTGTAGGGGAATGTCGATTGAAACCTTTAACGCGTAAAGTGAAACCTCAATGTGGCAATTCTAAAACTGATGGGAAAGTGAATATTCGTAGGCAATCAATTTTATGCCATAGATAGAAAAAGCCCAAGGAACCTCCATTGGCTTGATAAGGCCTTGTCGTGGCGTTTTCACCCTTTTTCACGTAACGTAAGAGGAGTTTAAAGTCTGCATAACGTTTTAGAGTAAGATCCTTGAAAGTATGTCAAAAGTCCTGCAGGGCAATTCCAGGGCACCTAATTTGTAAAATAATGCCAAGGAGAATGAATCCGGTTTGTCCAACTAGGTTCTAGGAAAGTGTACACTACGTACTCGCTACTCTCATTCTTGTTATTGCAAACGATCAGGGTTGCATTCAAGCGCACCAAGAAAATCACCTTAGAACCCTAACCAAGTGGAGAGCTTGGAAGAGATCTATTGTTATGTCAACTATAGAACAAACATCGCCGAATCTTGTAGGTGCCTTCTCCCAAGTGTGTTGATCTAGCTTAATTTATTGTTTATCAACCTGAGGAACTTATAAACACAAAACTTGGGTAGAGGTAGCTAGTTTTCATGACATTACATTTACGTGGAAAAAACCACTTTCAAAGTTTGCTCAATTCACATTTGATGGTCTGGTTGGTTTCTAAAAAACGTGGGATATGTCCCACTAATCTAGACTTGAAGGACAAGAAGCTTTACAATGTGAAGATGACAGATTGTTCTGAATCTTTTAAGCAATTCAAAATATTGATATAGCAATGGTTTTGAAAATGTGTAATCTTAGAGCAAGGTTCATTCTTATTAGCAAATATTGTTTTGAGACACAATCCCAACTAGGTCGCTTTCTTGAAAAGCCTTTAGAAAGCACCATATAGAAATATTGATTTGGGAACCATCACATAACATTTTTTCTATATATTTTACTTCTCATATTATTTTTCATTTATGAGCCTTTGTATCTTACATATCTTTGTATGTGATTTTACTTCTTGGCCTATGTATTTAGATTAAGGGTAAAATCTATGTGAACTTTCCTTGGACTAATTGATAGCAAACAACACTTCAAAATCTAAGTAAAAAAGCTTAGCATGAAGTGCATGTGAATAAACTTGCATTATTCAGATTTTTGTTGGTTGCTAGGTCAGAGCATAACCAACGCCATCAATAGAAGTGGATGAGACAAAGTACTTGTAGGGAGATCCTTGTCATTAAAGGCATAAGTAACTTCCGCTACCATGAGAATGTAGAGAGTACATATGAAGAAGTAAAATGAAAAAAAGAGTATACTCACAGAATGAAAGAGGGTGAGACTCAAAGGTGAGTAGACCATGGAGTGGGTATACTCATATGGATTAGAATGAGCTTGCTAATAGCATGAAGTAGGCTCTCCAAGCTTCTAAACCAAGTACAAAGTGAGGGAGAGGCCCTCCTTATATAGAGTTGGAGGAGATTCTCCAAAGTATATCATATGTGGGATAGTCCTCTTGAAGTAGAATGAACATAATGTCGAAGAAAGTGGCAAGGTACCGGCATACAACTAAATACTATTGAATAATATGAAATAGAGTGTTTCTTAGATACAAAATGGAGATGCACTCATACAAATACAAAAGGAAATGGGATACATGAAATCATGTTGTCAACACCTCCTTTGCAGCTTGCATTTTGGAGCGATTGAATGTTGTATAGATCCATCAAACGTTGGAGTGGAATCGACGGGACGGTAAAGCCTTCGTGAACATGTTTGCTAGGTTCTCTTGAGAAGAATTGTACTTCATAATAATCTCTTGAGATATGATCTTCTCGCAAATGAAGCGGCATTCGATCTCGATGTGCTTGATCCGTGCATGAAAGACTAGATTCTTGGCAATGGCCAAGATTGATTGGGTGTTAGTGTCGATTCATGTAGGAGTATCGTGCAAAATACCAATGTCAGATAATAAATGACGAAGCCATATGGCCTCCCATGTTGCAAATCTCGATGCTCGATGCTCGGTCTTTGCGGATGAAAGAGCAGTTGTAGGTTGCTTCTTACTTGCGCAAGAGATGGATCTTGCGCCAAGCGAGAATATGTACCCGAAAGTAGACCATTGAGAATCAGGATCACCAACCCAATCTGAATTAGAATATCATGTGAGATCAATGCCCCCTCTGTACCAAAGACCATGATGTTGGATGAGGGCAATATAATGAAATAACCTTTGAGCAGCTTAACAATGTGTCTGACGAGGATGGTATGCATACTAGGTGAGAATACCAATTGCATAGACAATGTTTGGTCTAGTGTTGGCTAGGTATAGTAAAGAGCCAACTTGCCATCGATATTCATGCACATCCACAAGTGGTGATGTGCCCTCTAGTGTGAGTTTGATGTTGGGACCAAGAGCTATAGATACTGGGTGACACTTTGTCGATGATATAAATGGAAAGTAGATCAAAGCAGTATTTCTGAGATAGGAATATGCCTTCTTTCATATGCTAAACTTCCATACCTAAGAAGTAGTGAAGCAAGCCACAAGCTGTCATTGAGTACTTAGGGTGACGCTAGTTGATGATAAATTGGATGTGGTCATCATTTGGGCCTGTCAAGATCAAGTCATCTACATAAAGGATGATGATAGCAACTAGGGACTCTTTCTGAGAGATATAGAGGTTAACATTGATAGTGCTCCGATGGAATCCTTTGTCTTCAAGGAACTTGTGTATTTTTTCATCCCAGGCTAATGGAGCTTGCTTGAGTCCATAAAGTGCTTTCTAAAACTTCCTTTGATTTGGAAACCTTCCGGTTGTTCCATATATACTTCTTCTTGAAGATCACCATTGAGAAAAACACTTTTTACATCTAATTGGTAGATGAGCTATTTGAAATAAGTACTTAAGGCAAGGATTACTCGAATGGTTATAAACCTTGTAGTAGGGGCAAAGGTTTCTTCATAGTTAATGCAGTGCTTTTGCTTATATCACTTTGCTACTAGTCGTGCTTTGTAATTGTCCAAAGTTCCATCTTACTTGTACTTTATTTTATAAAGCCACTTGACTCCTATGACTTGATGATTGGATGGCTGAAGCATGAGTCCAAGTATTGTTCTTTTGAATTGCATTCATCTCAATCTTCATTGCTTCTTTCCATTCTAGTTGGGCTTGAAATTCTTCAAATTTAGGAGCCTCTAGAATTTATTGGATCCGTGCATAGTTTATATAATGACTTTGTTCTCTTTCTTGCTTCTAACAAGTTTTTGAGGCCTTCTAGGTTGTTGGGAAGTACTCGCTTCTGAATTGTGCTTGGAAATAACCGTGTTACCCTTTGAAGTGTAGATGGGTGGACTAGAACTTGAGCTTGGATCTTCAATTGAGTACTTTGAAGATTCATCAAATATTACATATTTGGAAATAGTGATGTAGTTGTTTTCTGTATCGTACGATCTATATGCTTTAGATTGTTCACTATATGCAATGAAAATATGCTTCTTGGACTTAGATGAAGCTTGTGCTCATCTTTTAGCTACATGGATAAAATGCTTCATTTCCAGATACCCTAAAGTAATTGACATTAGGCTTTTGTCCAAAGTAGGCTTCAAACATTGTTTGATTATGAAATGCACTTATAAAGCCTCTATTGATGATGTGTACAACAGTGTGTATGGCAACGTCAATCCAAAATTTGAAAGGTAAAGCCTGTTGGAGTTCAAGATCTGCGAAAGCACGCGAACAACACAAGGAAGAAGAAGAAGCTTGGAGCACAGCACACAATACTGAATGTATTACAACTAGAAAGTACAAAGATATATGACCTATTAGTGTTATAGGCATATATCCAAGCCAAGGAAAAAAAACTTCCTTAAGAAAGAAAAAAGTACCTCGGATGGTCCTAGAGTGTTCACACACATCACTACTTAAATATATCAACAAATCCCCCCTAGGAGTGATGCGGTGAACAAGGAGCTGGCACTCATGTATAAGGAAGTGCCAAGCTATGTGGAATCAATCCACAAAAGGAAGTTAGCCTAAAGCTTTGCGGAAAACTTCAAATTTCTCCCTAGGGCAGAGCCTTTGTGAAAAGCTATGCAATGTTCTCTTGTGTGGGCACATATGCCAAAATCATCTCTCCAGCAGAGAACATCTCCTTGACATAATGATAGTTCACCTCAATGTGCTTAGTGTGAGCATGGAACACGGGGTTCCTCGCAACTACCATTGCCCTCTGACTGTTAGTGAAGATGGTGGTGGTGGAGAATTGACCAACACCCAAATCAACCATAAGGCATCTGAACCACACACACTCAACAATCACTCTGAAAGCTACCCTATACTCAACCTCAAAACTGGAAGTGGCCACAATAGGTTGCTTCTTGCTCAACCAACATACCCATGAGCTACCAAGCATGAAGCAAAAACCACTAGTGGACACACAAGCTAGCAACCAACCTAGTGAGAGTTAGAAAAAGCATGTAAATCTGGCAGTAGTGATGCCCCCTTGGGATAAAGCAATCCAAGTAGCTGGGTACCACTCAAGTAGCGAAAGATGCGCTCAACCACCTACCAATGCTTGAAACCTGGGCAATGCATAAGCCTGCTCATCTGTGAGACGACAAAATGAATATTTGGCCGAGTAATGCATAAGTAAATCAAGCATCCAATAGCCTATTGAAAGAGAACAACATTAAAGGCATCTCCAACATCATGAAGTCTCAACCATAAACCTGTCTCCATAAGAGTGGTAATAGGTTTATAGTCTTCAAGGCCAAAACGCTGCAATAATGTGTCATTATATTTCATTTGACAGAGAGCTATTCTACCATCAACTTGCATAAATTGAATGCCCAAATAATGATGCAAATGCCTCAAATCAGACATCTCAAATGAGGCATGCAAATCAGCCTTAAAATCAGCAATATGCTTCTCATGAGGACCAGTGAGCAGCATGTCATCAACATACACAACAATGATCAGAAGCACATCATTTGCATGCTTAACATATAAGGTGCTCTTAGTTGGACTGTTCTCAAAACCATATGCGATGAGGTAGACATGTATCTTTTCATACCAAGCACATGGTGCTTGCTTCAAATCATATAATGCATTTTTCAACCTACACACTTGGTTTTCATGCCATTTCTACAAAAATCCCGGGGGCTGAAAAAATACACTTCTTCATGCAAGTCACCATCCAAAAATCCAATTTAATGTCTAACTCATGTACATTCCAATTATGACGAGCTGCAAGTGCACAGATGCTACAAACAATAGTCATTCGGCATGTAGGTGCAAAGGTCTCATCAAAATCAATGCCTCTTTCTTGCGCATAACCCTTTGCAACAAGCCTAACCTTGTACTTGTCAACTGTTCCATTAAGCTTACACTTCAGCTTGTATACCCACTTAGTACCAATGGCATTCTTGCCAGGAAGCAAGTCACATAAAGACCAGGTATCATTTTTTCATGATAGCATCATATTCTGATTGCATAGCAGCCATCCAATTTTCTGAATTTTGTGCTCCATCAACCGAAACACGCTCATTCTCATCAGAAAGACTAGAGACAGCCATAACATAGCAGTCTGACGCGAAAGAGGCACTATGAGATCCTGATCGAGTATGATATGACAGAGGTGCATCTGATTTTCTATCACACAAAGTCTACACTAGCCATTTTGGCATACTCTTTGCATCCTCAATATTAGCTCTCTCATCAACAAGTGCATCTTGTAAATCTGCATTAGAAATGGAATGATCTACATCATCACATGAAACCTATGAAGGCTAAGAAGTTGCCACATTAGGAACAACACTAGACTCTCCACGTGTAAAAAGAGGTAGCAAAGTGTCATACATGTCTTTGGAGCTAACAGATGTCTCCTTAGTACATGAAAGTAATGGCTGAATAACATCTTCCACAAAAACAACATCATGACTAACCAAAATGCATTTAGTCTATATGATAGCCTTTGCTTAAAGAACTGTACCCAACAAAAATACATTTCACTGCTTTATCATCCGATTTCCTACATTGTTGTTCAGGCACTAATGCATATACAAGACAACCAAAAACACGCAGGTGAGCAACAGATGGCTTGCGACCATGCCAAGTCTCATATGGAGTGATAAATTGCAATGCTTTAGTGGGAAACCTATTAATTACATATGTTGCACACATAACAACCTCAAGCGAGAAACTATGTAGTAAAGCCTGACTCTTGCCCATACACCTCGCCATCTCCATGAGTGACCTGTTCTTTCATTCATCAACTCCATTCTGTTGAGGTGTATATGGCACTATACACTGATGTTTTATCCCATTTTCATCCATAAATGCATTTAAGTCAGAAGACATATGTTCCCCCCCTCGATCAGAACGGAGGGTGCCCATTTTACATGCTAATAGATTTTCAGCTAGAGCCAAAAACTCTTTGAAGCACATAAATACTTTGGACTTTGCTTTCAATGGATATACCCATGCATGCCTAGAAAAATAATAAATGAAAGTTACAAAGTAAAGATAGTTTCCAAAAGAGGGTGTCTACATAGGACCATAGACATCACTGTGAACAAGCTACAATTTTTGAGTTGCTCAAACTGAACCATCTTTTGGGAACAAGGAATGCGGCATTTTGCCAAAAATACAACCTTCATAAACATGTTTAGTTGGTGCCTCAAGTTTGGATAGAGAGGGACCGTTTCAGATTTCTTCAGGCATAGCAAACTAGAAAAATTCAGATGACCAAAGCATGCATGCCAAAGCTTTGCATCTGATAAAGCCTGAGAATCATGTACTGCACATGCTGAATCATTCATTGATTTTTCATAGTTTATGAGCTTATACAGCCCATGACATAAATGCTAGAAGCAATAATGACATCACCATTTGATAGATCATGAATTGTACATCTGTCATCAACAAATTTCTCAACCAAGCCAATCTAGTCTAAAGTTGAAACTAATAAGAGATTCTGGTCCCTGGCACAAATAAAGCATTCGAAAAAGTTAAAAGGGCTACCATAAGTAGTAGTTAGAATGATCTTACCAACTCCCATAACAGGGTAAGAGGAGTTGTTGGGGCATGTGATAGTATTCCTTGTAGGGGTAGGCTCAAGTGAAGTGAAGAAACTACATTGCGAGGTAATATGTTTTGCTAACCCACTATCAAAGTACCAAATATCTGAGTCTACTACATACATACACTGTTCATGTGAAGATGGGTCAAAGTTACAAATATTAGTAAACACCAATTCTTCATTCTGCACAAGATTAGCAAACTCTGTTTTGGGTGTAGAGGCCTCTGCAACAACCATTCTAGCCTCTTTCTTCCTTGCCTCTTTAGCAGCTAGTTTTGGACAACTCTTTATGACATTATCATTTCCTTTACAATTTCATCTTTTTTGTTTTCTTCTCGTTTGTGTCATCCTTCTTTGATTGTGTAGAATTAAGAGATTTCTGGTTAGTAGTAGAAGAGCTCCATTTACCTTTGCCCTTCTGACTAGCCAAGAAAGCTTGATCTGGAATATGCACAATGGATCTGTTTTGCCTAGATTGATCTTTTTGCAACAGAACAGAGATGAAATCCTCAAATGTTAAGGCATTTGGATTGCCTTTCATCATCAAACAAAGAGTAGAAGCAAAACTTTGATATGAATCGAGAAGACCATTCAGAATAGTCTGCACAAGTGAATTATCAGGCAAGACTTCATCAACAAAAATCAAGTGTTCCTTCAAATCTTTGATCTTTGTCAAAAAACTATCCATGGAATCTCCTTCATTCATGTGCTCACTCACCAATTGTTTTTAGAGGTAAGCAAGAAGAGCCTCATTCCTTACCTAGTATAAAGTGGTAAGTGTATCCCAAGCATCCTTAGTTGTGCAAGAGTGAATGTGAGGAATGATGGCATGTTTGAGAGACAAGGCTATCAATGCATGTGCATGAGCATCTCTGCCATCCCAACAAATTTTCTCTGCAATAAGTGCAACAGGAACCACAACACGAATAGGAACATGAAGAATATCACTATCTTCAATGCAATCTACATCATCTTCAGGAACCGTGTTTGCAAGTGAAATAGGATGTTTTTCAACACCCTGCACAATATTCCATAGTCCTTATGCAACTAATACAAGACACATCATATAAGCCCATAATGGGTAATTGGTACCGTCCAACTTATCCTCAACAACCAACATACAGAATACATCACTACTTTCAGCCATGACCATTGACTAAAATACCCTGATGCAAAAAAATAACTGTATCTAAAAAAGTTAAATAGAACTACCCTGACGAGTTCTGCTAAACATGTAGCAGACTTTGAGGCATTTATATCGGAGAACCAAAACATGTATATATCTTTGGTGTAAAAAGATGAAATTGCCTACACAAGTGCTGTGATAGTGCATTTGGAGGCCGAAACGAGCTCAGATCGTGATTTTGGCACCACAAACCAAAGTTGCTTTGATCTCCTAATCACCCTGAGTATGCTCACCAAATTTTGTGCGATTTTGAGATTGTGACCTGATGGATGTCGATGATGCCCTAGATGAAGTCGCAACCTGCTTTGATACCAATTATTGGAGTTCAAGATCTATGAAAGCGCACGAACAACACAAGGAAGAAGAAGAAGCTTGGAGCACAACACATAATATTGAATGTATTACCAATAGAATGTACAAAGATAAATGACCCGTTGGGGCTATAGGCGTACATACAAGTTGGGGGAAAAACATCCTAAAGAGGGAAAAAAGTGCCTCGGTGGTCCTAGAGATTTCACATACATCACTACCTAAATATATCAACAAAGCCTTGTTATGAAGCATGGTGCACGCCATCTCCATGACACCGTGTATCTTCCTTTCAATAACTCCATTTTGAGATGGAGTATGAGGATGTGTGACTTGATGTTTGATGCCATTCTTCTTTGGAAGATGATCAAAGTCGTGGTTTATAAACTCACCACATCCATATGATATGATAATCTTAACTAAAGTGGATGATTCATTCTCAACCTGATAGATCCACTCTCTAAATTTGGAGAAAGTATTTGCTTTTGAATTGAGAAAATCACCCATTTATATCGAGTGTGATCATCTACCAAGAAAAAGAAGTAGAGCGATCCACTTAATGATGGTGTATTCATAGGTCCAAAAGTTCCATTTGGACAAGGGTTAGAGGATTCCTGGCATGGGTGGAAGCCTCTTTTAGATGGGAGCCATGTGTTTTTTCCTTGAGTGCAAGCTTGACATACATCTTGCACTTGACTAATCTTTGGCAATCCCTTAATCAATTGAGATGGTTAGATCTTGGCAAGGTAGGATGTATGGCCATATCTCTGATGCCAAGTGTGGAGAGTGATTCCTTAGTGAGGAAGCATGAAAGCTTGTATAAGCCTTTCTCTTTGATACCTTGGGCTATAACATCCTGAGGGGTAGGATCAATAGTCTTCATTGATGTCTTTTCGAATAGGAATTACTGGTGATGATCAATAATAACTTTGATTGAGAGGAAATTCATGCAAGGGTTATGTACGAAGAGTACCTCGGATAAAGCTTTGCATTCTCCTTTATGATTTGTGAACTATACTTTGCCTTTTCCTTCCATGGGGAGACTCTTATTGTTTCCTAGGAAGACCTCTTGCTTTGAAGTCTTCTAGCTCCTAAAAGGATTCTTGATCCTTGAGATGAGCTAGAAGTAATTGAGGTGTTGGATTCGATTGAGATGAACATATCTTTGCTCGAAAAAAATTTTTTCAAGGTGTCCTGGTTTCCCACAACAATTACATGTGAACTTGTAGGAATAATTATTGAAGCCTTGCTTAGACGAATTGCTAGACTGATGACTAGAGTGCTTAGTCTTGTTAAATAGTCCCTTGGCTTTCATAACCGCTTTTTGTGATGATGAAGACTTTTCACATGAGTCATGGAGGAGAAATAGTCTTCTTACTTCTTCCTAAGTCAAGAATTGACCTTGATTCTAGAGGGTCATGACAAACATCTCATATGATTTTGGGAGTCTTTTGAGAAGCATAATGACCATATCTTCACTTGAAACTTGGTTGCAATATGACACAAGCTTGCATTGATAGTCTTCAAATGTGGAAATGACTTTACTGATAGGGTCATGGGCCCTAATTATTAGGTTATGAAATTTGGATTCTAGCACATAAATTCTTGAGGGTGTCTCATCTTCATACAGGTCTTGAAGTATCTTCCAAGATTCATGAAAACTTTTCAAGAAGTGATGTGATCTTTTGTTAACTTGTTACCAGCTAACAAGAGTTGCCTTGGGGCTCACTTATCTTTAACAGGGTTTGGGTTCCGTTGCAACTTCATACAAGAGGTTTGTATAAAAACAAGCTTTGATAGTAGCCTTCCACAAGTATTTATGCCATTCAATCGTTCCTCTTTTGGCATGAACAATGGTAAGAGGAAGCCATGTTGGAAATGGTAGACATGTTATAGCCTTTGTAGAAGAAAACGAAACTTCAATAATTTGTATATCACAGTTGCAAAAGATTATTGGAGTTGACACCAAAGATGGGGGGGCTTAGAGTAACCCTATGTGCAATTGAGATTCTTGGGTGGTTTAGATTAACCTTCCCAATCACACAAACACACACACACACATTTTCTTATATTACTTGAGATTACAATGGAGGTTGAGCAGTTAATGCCGATTTGTGCCAAAATTAAGGGTTAAAACCCTTGGGGAAATTCCAAGCAAAGTCTTAGTGATTAAAATGATGGGCAAGGAGTGTCAATAGAGGTTCCAAAAGAAATAGTACAATTTGGAGAGTGAAAATATGCCAAGTACAAGGTGAGACAAAAGATATATTCTTGAGAAGCTTTGATTCGCCAATAAGGTGGGATGGACTTCTGAAGGAATGAACATTCAAAAAGATTCTAGAGGTGTAAACAACTATAAAGGATCAAATTGATGGGTATTTGATACCTCCAAAATCAGTGGTCATGAGGAAAGCTCGAATTGAACATCTCTTTTAAGGGAACAATGATAGACTTAATCAAACTTAAATCATTTCCTTATTTGTGCACCTTAGACAAGATATATTGTACTTTTAACTATAGTTGAAAGGACATTGTGGATGATGTCAGCTATGGAGCAACAAAATTTTAGGAATCAGACAAGGAACATTATGACATCCTCTCTATGTCACCGTGAGCTATATTGTGAGACCCACCTTGTTATGAATTAACATCTAATCAATGCACAAAAAAAGGAAAAATTAAGGAGCTGCAAACATATGTATTAGTCAATGATGATATCAAAACAAGGATGTCGGCCTCTTTGTATTTCGTGCATACTCTCTTTCTCAAAAAATTGGTGTAAGCATCCTTTTGACGAATAGAGAACAAACACAAGCAGAGTTTTAATTCATGCACTTGTTTGTTGAGGCAGAGAGTGTTGAATAAACACTGGTCATTTGCTGCTTCATTGATTGTTTTGTTTTCTCCGCTTATAGAGGCAACACAAAAGACACTTTCTCTCTATTTCTTTCTTTTTGTGATGGAGAGTTTCACCAGTGGGTACTTCTAGGTAGATGTCAAACTATGGTGTTTTTTGGAGCAAACAATCATGGCATTCTTTCTCCCATTGTACACTACGTATCTGCACGAGTGCTCTTCTTTGAGTATGTGATGCCATACTCAGAGAACAATCTACACTCAAAAACTCGACTTTGGGCCCTATTCGATATGTGCAATATCAAGCATGGGAAGTTCTACCATTGTCTTGAAGGCTATGACTCTGAGTATGAAGTTCTTTTTCTTGTCAAAAAATGTTGCAATAGTTGATGCAATCTTTCCTCTTTCTTATCCTCTCTTGTTATGAGAGAAAGATGGTGCAAAGGTCAGGTCCTTGCATCTATGCTTCAAAGAAAAAAATTAGATCAGATGGTCAAATGTTGAGACTTGGGCACATATCAACGGCTATTGCAGAGAAGAGTTATGGAAAGCACTGTACATCTATCCTTCTCTACTTAGTAGTGTTTGCATGAACAAACCACTACACCATCACAACTAGACATTCAAGGAGGTTTTGGGGTGTTAAGACATTTTAGATAGCCAAGATTAGCCCAGTGTGGGTCTGCTGCTCACAGAGATGAGAAAAAACTATCACCATCTAGGTCACGTTGAGTTGCAATGAGACGTGTTAGGGATATCTAAGTGCTCTTTACAAAAAAAAGAGTGATCTGTTGCCCTCCAACTGAATGTGTGTAGATCTGGATGATAGAATTTGATGGATGTTTTTGAGTAAAAAACTTGGGGCTATAGGTTTTAGAAGAAAATATGGTTGATACAGATTGTAGGATTGAACTCCTAATTTCATGCAATATTGGTGAATGAATTTAGAGTTAGCAAAAACAATACATCATTGTTCACTAAACACTCTATCTATTTAGCACAAGATTCAAACTCTAAGGAGCCCTCATCTTATGAGGAATCAAAGAAGAAACTAGAATGGATGAATGCCATGGAGGAAGAGATTGAAGCCTTACAAGAAAACCATACTTGGGACTTAGTACCCAAGATCGCATCTATGAAGATCATTGGATCTAGGTGGATATACAAAGTGAAGAAGAACTCTAATGGAACCATCAATAGGTACAAAGCAAGACTCATGGCCAAAGTGTATGTACAAACACAAGGGGTTGACTATGAAGAGACTTTTTCAATTATGGAAAGATTCCAACTATCAGAGTGCTTAAGAGCATTGCAACTTCCAAGGATTGGAAGATTTACCAAATGGATGTAAAGAATGCATTTCTAAATGGTTGGATATCTGAAGAGGGCTCAACCTCCTGGTTTTGAAGATTTATCATTCCTTGAACATGTATGCAGGTTAAGGAAGGCCCTATATGGTGTGAATCAAGCCCCAAGGACTTGGAATGTTAGGCTTGTCACCTATTTATAGGACAAAGGATTCGTGGTTGGCAAAGCAAATCCTTCACTCTTCATTAAGAGGAATCAATATGAAGACATATACCTTTGTATATATGTTGATGATGTAATAATCATAGGTAATGATGTTGAAGGCATAAAGAGGATCACATTTCAAATGAAGGAGGAGTTCAAGATCATTGACCTAGGGCAACTCACATACTTCCTACGGTTGGGAGTAATATACACTAAAAAGGGTATGTATCTCACCCAAAGGAAATACATCAGTTCAAGAAGAGAATTCTAAGGTTGCAGATACATCCATGGAAACAAATATGAAGCTAAATGCTCATGAAGGGGATCAAATTGAAGACATAACTAGCTATCAAACTTTAGTGGGTAGTTTGAACTATGCCACAATGACTAGAGTGAACATTTTCAATAATGTAAGTGTCGTAAGTCAATTTATGCACACTCTTAGGGAGCCTCACATGGAGATAGCTAATAGGATACTAAAATACTTGAAGGGAACCATCAATGAAGGTTTGTACTACCCATATACATATGTTATAGATATCAAAATCTTCTTTGATGTAGATTGGAGATGATCTAAATATGACAGGAGAAGTACATTAGGATATCACCCAATGCAACTCAGGAAGCAAATGAGGATCAAGACCTTGTATTCTGATTTAGGTCCCAAGTCTTCTACTCATATTTTTGGGGGTAACATTAGTTCATTACATCTTGCAGCTAACCCAATCCACCATGGCAGGACCAAACATATCGAATTGCACAATCACTATGTGAGAGAAATAATCACAAGCATATGTATCTACTCACCAACAACGTGTGAACATGATGACCAAGGCATTGGATGGAGTTGAGGTGAATAGGTTCAAAACGATGACTGGATTATAGAAAGTGTTAAAGAAATGAAGACTCAAGAATCTGAGTCTTGAGAGGGATCTCTTGTATATGGTGCAAGCCTTAGAGCTTTACCAATGCATATTGTACTTCTCATTATTAATGTTTTATCATATAGCTTGAAGACTATATGATAAAATATCAATAATGTTTTATCATATAGCTTGAAAACTATATGATAAAGCTTTGAGATTATCTTATTCAAAAGTAAAAATAAGAGATGGAGAGAATCTCCTGATTGAAGGGAGCCAAAAGCCAAGAAATTATTTTTGAATTCAAATTCAGGTTGTTCCTAAAAGTTAGGATTAAATTTTAGGTGAGACTCTTAACTTTCATCACATTGAAAAGGTGTATATGTACACCATACTTTTAACTATGGGGTAGTAGAGCATTAAAAAGTAATTGGAGCTGATTTTTGCACTCATATTGAGGATACATTATACCACCTCAAGGTGAGACAAGTCCTCCACAACTCCTTTGTATTGTATGTGCAGTAGCAATACAAGTTATGATTTATTTCTATTGATTTTTCAATCTCCCTCTACTATCATAATACCTTGTGTAACTCTAGAAAGTTATTAGAGCCATTTCTCAGCTTATGGGTACTCAATGTCCAATTTATGAATTGGAACATTTATTTAAGACTGTGATAAACATGCATACAAAGTTTCATCATCATTGGAGTCATAGAACTCAAGATATGAGTGATTGTATATGATTGCATTTGTGAAGTTTCTAGTGAAAATAGAAAGTTTCTCAGGGATTTTGAACTCATAATTCATCTATTACGATACAGAGTTTCGAGATGGATCTCCAAATTACTTAAGTGGTCTAAGTGCATATTATGGAGGCTTAGGGAGTGTACTAAGTATCTCTGAAGTTACAAAGGTTGATGTTCAGTAAGCTTTTTCCAACATAAACTGATACCTACAGTGATAAACATGCGTACAAAGTTTCATCATCATCATTGGAGTCATAGAAGTCAAGATATGAGTGATTGTATATGATTGCATTTGTGAAGCTTCTAGTGAAAATAGAAAGTTTCTCAAGGATTTTGAACTCATAATTCATCTATTCTGATACAGAGTTTCGAGATGGATGCTCCAAATTACTTAAGTGGACTAAGTGCATATTGTGGAGGCTTAGGGAGTGTACTAAGTATCTTTGAAGTTACAAAGGCTGGTGTTTAGTAAGCTTTTTCCAACATAAACTGATACCTACAATTACATCCATCACCTCCTCACAATGATGCGGCTTGCCCTCCCTATTGGGTTGGAAGGTAGAGACCATGAGACCTCATTTCTAATCAATCACGTAATGAACGAGCACAACTATAATTTGCATCTTCAAGAGTTGCATTGCTTAATATTATCTGATAATAATGATGAATTGTATAGATGTGGATGGTCTTGAGAATATGGCATAAAAAGACATCAACATCACCTGATATACGTTGGAGAGGACTTCTTGACTATTCAAAGAGTGGAATCTTATGGAGAAGACAACCATTTGCTTTAGTCCTAACATGTACTTGAAGTGGGCTAATCCATTCAGATGAAGAGTATGATGCCACTTCTCTTTTCGCAAGTGTTCTTATGAGCGAGGATCACTTGAAAGAAATGTTAGTAAGAAAACCAAAATTTATAGGTGATGTGTATCCTCACATTAAACGTTATTAACCTTGTGCATGGGTCATCAATAACTCTGTCTTATGCAAGGACGTGTAATATGGCATTATATTTGATGCATACTTGAAGTGCACAAGATCTGATATGGTGCAAAAGAAAAGGTTGTGCTTTAAGCACATGTTTGTTGCAAAAACGGGTTCCTGACTAACCAACTCCATATGCTGCATTTTTTGTATCATTAAGCTTGAAGCACTAGGTGGACACTGTTAGTTTTGGATATGGAAAAGAAAAGATCATGTACACACACACACACACACACACACACATATATATATATATATATATATATATATATATATATATATATATATATATATATATATATATATATATATATATATAGATGAGAGAGAGAGAGAGAGAGAGAGAGAGAGAGAGAGAGAGAGAGAGAGAGAGAGAGAGAGAGAGAGAGAGAGAGAGAGAGAGAGAGAGAGAGAGAGAGAGAGAGAGAGAGAGAGAGAGAGAGAGAGAGAGAGAGAGAGAGAGAGAGAGAGACAGAGAGAGAGAGAGCGGGGGAGGGAGGGAGGGAGGGAGGGAGGGAGGGAGGGAGGGAGGGAGAGAGAGAGAGAGAGAGAGAGAGAGAGAGAGAGAGAGAGAGAGAGAGAGAGAGAGAGAGAGAGAGAGAGAGAGAGAGAGAGAGAGAGAGAGAGAGAGAGAGAGAGAGAGAGAGAGAGAGAGAGAGAGAGAGAGAGAGAGAGAGAGAGAGAGAGAGAGAGAGAGAGAGAGAGAGAGAGAGAGAGAGAGAGAGAGAGAGAGTGACAAAGCATATGCATTCCTTTCAAGATCATGAGATGCATAGCTACTATGAAGATTTGACAAGAAATGAATTTAATGGTTGTGCACGTTCATGGATGGTGAGTGATCTATTTGGTTCAATGATGTGTGAAGGAGTGACTATGGGATGAAGAAGAGGAATGGTACATGTCTTTGGAACCCATATAATATGAATTGTGTTATTCTTGGATTGTGGTTGAGACTTTTTTGGTACCCACTTTTGAATAGTCCTAGGCTTGTGTTGTTGTGGTTTCTTTTCTTGTGATGCATGAGCCTACCTTTTTTTTGTGACCCTTTGCTTTTGGGTTGCTTCGGAATTGGTGTAGATTAAGCCATAAGGATAGATTTTAGGACACTTGATTTTATTGATCCTTTGTTGCTCTAATGTTCTTAGGTATCCAAATATGTGTGACTATTAGTTGTGGATCACTATGCTATGTTCTAGATTTTTGAAGTGGCTTTCTGTGGGAACATGTTTCTTCTTGTGAGTACAAGGAGAATCCTTAGATGATGTAACCAATTCTTGGGCACCCGGATTTGTTTATGTGATGCTTGTGTGGCCATAAGAGACTTGGGTAACCAACATTTTTTAGCCACTTGAAAATTATATTGTCCAAGGTCCTTATCTTTTCCGTATTTGTCTAGCTCTTTGTCTCTCTTTAGGATGATTTACAAAGGTTGTTTTTGTATGTCTTGAGCATGAAAGATGGACTAAAGAATCTTTGGAGTCTCTTTAGGGATCAAGCCATTGATGTTTTCCTCCTAGCTTGAGTATCATTTTGCCATTGGTGAGGTTTAGACCTACTGAATTGTACAATAGCCAATCTTGTCCCATAATGACTTGTTCAATCATATAATCATCATTGCAAACTAAAAATTTGACAAATAAATTATTAGCCTTACCCAGATGCATGGAAAGTGTAACTTCTCCAACACATGGGATTTATGTACTTCCTAAGCCCATTAGGTAGCCTTTGATTGGTTTTATCTTGGCCTTTGAAGTCTGCACAAGGGATAATCGGATCACATTAGTTGCAACCCCCATATCATAAGGAATTTCACCATATGCTTGGGAGGGTGCCCGGATTGAGCAACTATATGTGGTCTCCTATCCTTGATTAGCTTTGCATTTGAATGCACTTGACACATAGCCATGGAAATGGTTTGTGGATCATTGGGTGACACATTGCTAGACACTCCTTGTCTAATTTCCCCATGGAAACTTTTTGTTGAGATGATCTATTGAATTACATCTTGAATCCTATCATTTTATGCATGTAGAGACCTATCAAATTCATGTGTGGCTAAGCTAGTATGTGGATCTGAGTGGATGTAAGGCATTGCAAGTGCATTATAAAAAACATCTATCTTGAGCTTGATTATGCACTTTGGTGATTTTATCATTCTTTTGATGGATTGCTTCTTCAAGATGAATAATGTGTTTCTTCTACTTTCTTTCTTGCATCAATCATGGAATCTTACACGTCAGCTTTTTAAATGAAGAGTCCTTGGGAATATCCTCTTCACTTTTAGAACTAGTAGAACCAAGCACTTTCTTATCTTTAGCCCCTAATTTTGGATTTTTTGATGCTTTCTTAGATTTCACTATCTTCACTGCATCCATCTTCTCATCCTTCCTTTCACTATGAGAGGGGATTACACTCACTATGTTGATTGATGTGGGTTTGATGTGAAAAATGTGAAACATGTGGGGATTTAGGAGAGGGAATAGAATGTGCGGAACATGCATGGCTGAAAAAGCACATGTACAATGTGGACACAAAAGCAAGGTTTGGACCAACCTAAGGAAACGGTATGGGATTTTGGGAAAAATAATGATAAACATGAATCCAAACATATCACAAAACATAAAATTTACCTAAAAATAAAACAACCATAAAAATCATAATCTATAGCCATGAACAATTGAAGTATATACATACATACACACACACACACACACACACACACACACATATATATATATATATATATATATATATATATATATATATATATATATATATATATATATATATATATATATATAGAGAGAGAGAGAGAGAGAGAGAGAGAGAGAGAGAGAGAGAGAGAGAGAGAGAGAGAGAGAGAGAGAGAGAGAGGGAGGGAGGGAGGGAGGGAGGGAGGGAGAGGGAGATAGAGATAGAGAGAGAAAATAGGGATGTCAAGCACATGGAAAAGTTGATCTGGGTGGGGCTCTTTTTTTTTACCTTCAAGGAAAAAACTAGGGGAGATGGTGACCTTCATTTTTTTTTCAATGCTTAATTAAAAATATAAGAAAAAAATGGGAAATTAACTCAAAAATGAAAAATAATGAAAAATTAAATAAAATTTGAAAAATATTTCACACTTAAAAAGCATTCCTACTCAAAGCACTAGAGAACTTCCATTTCCTTGTTATAAATTCTCAATAAAACATACATCATATAAGAAAAAAATCCAAAAAATCTAATAAAAGTTTACAACCTCCTCTTGACTCAAGCTATTGAATGAAATCTAAGTTTTAATGAATACCCCAAAAGCAAGCTTCTAACAACAACTTTTTACATCAAACTAATGAAATAAAGAGAGTGATGAGAAGGTTATTTACAACCTGGACAAAATTTGCAAAATGCAAGCTTGTTGATGATATGACTTGAGCCTTGAAACATTGACTAGTGGTAGTGCCGCTCCAGATAGAGTTTCCAAGTGCACTTCACCCCACCCAAGCATTTCTTTGAATTTGTATGGACCTCCCAATGAGCAAGCCATTTGCCTCAAAGTTATGTTTTTAATTGTGGTCTATGTAGAAAAACCTACATTCCAACCTATAGTTTGTTTTTCCATAAATGTCTATCATGAACCTCCTTTCTTCTTTTCTTGTGTTTCTTGAAATTGCCTTTTTGCATCCATGCAAATATATTCTAGCCTCTTAAGTGATGAGAGTTCGGTAGAAACCAATGGATTCTTCTTTGCCTCTATAGACTTTGTCCTAGGAGAACCATGTAGAAACTCAAAAGGTTCATTTGTTATTTCTCCATACACCATTCGAAAGGGGGAGTGAGTCGTGGCTTCTTTGCGTGTCGATCTGTAGGCCCATAATGTACCCAAATATGTAGTACCCTAAGTAGTAGGTCTTAGACTACATTCCCATCTGAGCAAGGCTATAAATACCTTGTTCGTCAACTTTGATTGCCCATTTTCCCTTGGATAGTAAGCACATGAAGTGACATGAAGAATATTTTATTGATTGAAAATTTCATACAATATTGATAAAATGTGTCCCTTGACTCATGTAGTTTCCTCTAATTTGGCAAAGGGAGTTATATACAGACAAGCAATGGAGAGGCATAGAGTGTGCAGAGAGACAAAGAGTGTGTAAAGTGTGTAGAATGTGCAAAGAATCTCTGATAGACATTAGAGAGCTTGAGAGCCAAGGAGTGGTGAAGAGAGTATTGTATGCTCTCTTGTGTAATGTAGGTCCACAGTGTTTGAGGAAGAAAGCAATAATACCAAGGAGTTCTTGCAAATCAACAATAGAAGTGATTAGGACTTCAACCTTATTGGAGGTTTGAGTGCGAGGGTGCATAGAAGCAAGCCACTTAGCTAAGCTGAAGAGAGGACACATAGGCTGATTGCACAAGTGCTTGGAAGTACTTGGTTGTAGTCATGTGTACTTTTTGTCCTAAGAGTGTTCCACACAATTACTTTTGTCTTATTCTTGAGAACAAAGCGACTAAAAATTTGGCATGCTTGGTGGGATGAGGTAGCTTGAGCATAGGGGAAAACAGCTAATCACAATTATCAAGTGAAGAAGAAGAAATTACAAAAGGTGAGGAGACAACAAATTGAAGAGGTGCCTTTTCTTTCTCTTGTCATTCATTGTAAGCTCACAAAGAGGATGGATAGCTCAAAATGGCAAGGGATTCACACGTAGTAGCCCTGATCTTGAAGAAACTACACGATTCACATACCTAGATAGGTTGAGGAGGAAGTATACGGATTTGCCAAAATTAAAGAAACCAAGGCATAAATATAAGGGTTAGATTCTGTTTCCAATGAGGAAACTAGCTTTAAGGTTTAACTTTTGGGTAGGATCCCCAATATCAAGGGCCCCCATCTACCCAAAGATCATATGAACAATCAAATTATCCTCCCCCATAGCGTGTGCTAGGTTAGCAATTTCCACATCCACAAAATGTAGTGCCAATTAAATACTCACAATCGAAAGAAAATTTAGAAAGGGTAGTGGTGCATGTGACTCCACCTTCAAGTACTAGATCACGCAATCATGGTTATGAACACTAATATGACTATGATAAGAATAGCCATGTTGATTATGAAGCTTCTTACAAGTAGAAATACTATGAATATGACAATTAATCAGATCTAATGGATTGATTATGCAAGTGTTATGTTCATTGCACCAAGAGGTCCTACTCCTATGCATCAAAACACTAGACAATCAGCTTCTAGAGTGCTTATTGTCATTATGGCGGGACCACTTTATCTAGGACTAGCCCATGCCCAACCCATCACTTGTAAAGAAATGATAAGTCACATAGTTTCTTCTATCAGGTTGATGGATGCATATTGCCTTCAATCGGGATACTTGTGAGTCATTGAATCATTAAAAATTATATTTGCACTACCTTTTAACCCGTTGCACTAACAAACTTAGATTTTCACAAACACTTGAAATTTAGGAACTTTGATGTTTATTGGTGCAATAAGCTATGCTATTCCTCACAAGATAGACTAAGTCTTTCCACTAGTGCCTTTATCGAGGTGACTCATAATCTGGTATTGTGATTTTTACATTTGAGATTCTTCCAAGGCAATGCTTGAATTGAGATAACCTATTAGCCTATCTAATTGATAAAAAATGGTGTCTTATGGAGATAAGGATATTTACTTGAATCTTATCACCCTCTGGAGTGGAATCTATCTTTGGTTAATACACCTCCAAATATTAGTGAAGCAACTATCTTCCTTTCGAAACTTTAATGAGTCCTTATGGATGGATTGCTCCACTCATAGAGTGCTTATCAATGGTAAGTATGCACAAAGCTGATAAATAGATTGCCTCTTAATTTTTTGTTATGGATGTGATTGTTTTCCCCCTATTTCATGAGGATGAACTTACCTCGACATATCCTACTCTCCATATGGCACACATGGAATCTATCACCATAAGTGCTTCATATCTGTGTTGACTAGATATACTCATGTATGTCCCTTGGGTTCAAACATAAATCACCTCACAGGTTTTATCTCTTGTAACTGAAAACAACTAGAAGTGATAGCGACACCTACAAATCTCCTTCCTTGTTTTCACTACCACCAGAGGCATTGACATTGTCCTCACCTTTTGACTAATTAAGCAAAGTTTTGATCCCTTTTAAATTCTAGACACATGTCACATGGTATTATCTTTATCTTTATCACAAAAATATTTGTTTTAGCTCTTTATCTCTAATAACACTCGTCTCTTTTATCACTTAAATCTTAGCCACATGCACAACAACATTGATAATATCTAAGTGCTCGTAATGATGGTTGCAAGAGAAAAATGAAGAGATGAGAGAGAATATGTGAAGAGGTGAAGAGAGAAAAGAAGGATAGTAGGAAGGAGAGAAATATTGGAGAGGGCAAAAGGAGAGAGAGAGAGAGAGAGAGAGAGAGAGAGAGAGAGAGAGAGAGAGAGAGAGAGAGAGAGAGAGAGAGAGAGAGAGAGAGAGAGAGAGAGAGAGAGAGAGAGAGAGAGAGAGAGAGAGAGAGAGGGAGGGAGGGAGGGAGGGAGGGAGGGAGGGGGGGAGGGGGGGAGGGGGGAGGGGGGAGGGGGGGAGGGGGGGAGGGGGGGAGGGGGGGAGGGGGGGAGGGGGGGAGAGAGGGGGAGAGAGAGAGAGAGAGAGAGAGAGAGAGAGAGAGAGAGAGAGAGAGAGAGAGAGAGAGAGAGAGAGAGAGAGAGAGAGAGAGAGAGAGAGAGAGAGAGAGAGAGAGAGAGAGAGAGAGAGAGAGAGAGAGAGAGAGAGAGAGAGAGAGAGAGAGAGAGAGAGAGAGAGAGAGAGAGAGAGAGAGAGAGAGAGAGAGAGAGAGAGAGAGAGAGAGAGAGAGAGAGAGAGAGAGAGGAGAGAGAGAGAGAGAGAGAGAGAGAGAGAGAGAGAGAGAGAGAGAGGGAGGGAGGGAGGGAGGGAGGGAGGGAGGGGGGGAGGGGGGGAGGGGGGGAGGGGGGGAGGGGGGGAGAGAGGGGGAGAGAGAGAGAGAGAGAGAGAGAGAGAGAGAGAGAGAGAGAGAGAGAGAGAGAGAGAGAGAGAGAGAGAGAGAGAGAGAGAGAGAGAGAGAGAGAGAGAGAGAGAGAGAGAGAGAGAGAGAGAGAGAGAGAGAGAGAGAGAGAGAGAGAGAGAGAGAGAGAGAGAGAGAGAGAGAGAGAGAGAGAGAGAGAGAGAGAGAGAGAGAGAGAGAGAGAGAGAGAGAGAGAGAGAGAGAGAGAGAGAGAGAGAGAGAGAGAGAGAGAGAGAGAGAGAGAGAGAGAGATGTGAGATGGAGAGGCAATCCAAGGGAAGGGAACGGAAACAATAAGTGGGAGGAGGAAGAACAACAGGGAGAGGGAGGGATGGAGGAATGAGAAGAAGAATGGAAAAAAGGTGGGAGAGATGAAGCTAGGGAAGAAAAAATGGGAATGAGAGAGGTGAGAAAAAGAAAGAGAAGTAGAAATGGGGATAGATGATGGAAGGCCAACAAGAGAGGGTGGAAAGAAGGAAGGGATCGAGACTAATTATGAAGAAAAAAGGAAAAAAATAGGGGCAACTATGGGAGAGAGCAAGTGAGAGAATAGAAAAAAGGAGGGGAAGAGAGAAAAAAGGAGATGGAGAGAGGCAAGAATGAGAAGAAGGGAGAGAAAATATTATAGGAGAAAAGGCAAGGAAATGAGAGAAGTAGAGGAGAATGCGGAATGAGAGGGAAAGGGAGAGGGGGAGGAGACATGAAGAGAAGCGAATAGAAAAGGAGAGGGAAAGAGAAGAAGTGAAGAGGGAAAGAACGGGAAGATAAAAAAGAAGGAGAAGGTATGATGGGGGGAAGGGGGAGATGAAGCTTGATAAGAAAGGTACGGAAGGAGAAAGATTGTGACAAGAGAGGGAGATGGGGGAAACAAGAGGATTATAAAAGAGAGGGTGGGAGAGGAAAAGGGTAAGAAAAGAGAAAGATATGGAGGGATGAATGAAGGAATAGGAGGATCGGCAAGGGTGAGGTGAAAAGACAAGAAGAAGGAGGGGGTGAAGTGAGAATGATGGGGAAAAGAAGGAGAGAGAATGGTCCTAGGTAGGGTGAAAGAAGTGGATTAAAAGAGAAGACAGGGAGATGAGATTGTTGGAGTTAGACATCTGCGGAAGCACGCGAACAGCACAAGGAAGAAGAAGAAGCTTGGAGCACAACACACAAGACTGAATGTATTACTAGAGAATGTACAAAGATAAGTAGCCCATTAGGGCAATAGGCGTATATACAAGCCGGGGGAAAAAAACCTCCTAAAGAGGGAAAAAAGTGCCCCGACGGTCCTAGAGTGTTCACACACATCACTACCTAAATATATCAACAAATCCCCCTTGGAAGTGATGCGGTGAACAAGGAGCTGGCACTCATGTATAAGGAAGTGCCGAGCTATGTGGAAATCACTCCACAAAAGGAAGTAAGCCCAAAGCTTTGCGGAAAGCTTCAAACTTCTCCCTAGGCAGAGCCTTCGTGAAAAGGTCTGCAATGTTCTCCTGTGTGGGCACATATGCCAAGCTGATCTCCCCAGCAGAGAACCTCTCCCTGACATAGTGATAATGCACCTCAATGTGCTTAGTGCGAGCATGGAACACAGGGTTCCTCGCAACTGCCAATGCGCTCTGACTGTCAGTGAAGATGGTGGTGGCAGAAGACTGGCCAACACCCAAATCAGCCATAAGGCGTCTGAGCCACACACACTCAACAGTCACTGTGAAAGCTGCCCTATACTCAGCCTCACAACTGGAAGTGGCCACAGTAGGCTGCTTCTTGCTCAACCAAGATATACATGAGCTACCAAGCATGAAGCAAAAACCACTGGTGGACACACGAGTGTCATAGCAACCAGCCCAATCTGAGTCAGAAAAAGCATGCAAATCTGGCGGTAGTGATCCCCCCTTGGGATAAAACAACCCAAGTAGCCGAGTACCACTCAAGTAGCGAAAGATGCGCTTAACCACTTTCCAATGCGTGACTCCTGGGCAATGCATAAACCTGCTCATCTGTGAGACTGCAAACTGAATATCTAGCCGAGTAATGCATAAGTAAATCAAGCATCCAACGGCCTGCTGATAGAGAACAGCATCAAATGCATCTCCAGCATCATGAAGACTCAATCGTAAACCTGTCTCCATAGGAGTGGCAATAGGCTTACAGTCTTCAAGGCCAAAACGCTGCAATAATGTGTCAATATATTTCGTTTGACACAAAGCCATTCCACCATCAACTTGCATAAACTGAATGCCCAAATAGTGATGCAAATGCCCCAAATCAGACATCTCAAATGAGGCATGCAAATCAGCCTTGAAATCAGCAATATGCTTCTCAAGAGGACCAGTGAGCAGCATGTCGTCTACATAGACAACAATGATCAGAAGCACATCATTAGCACGCTTAACATATAAGGTGCTTTCAGTTGGACTGTTCTCAAAACCATGTGCAATCAGATAGGCATGTATTTTCTCATACCAAGCACGTGGTGCTTGCTTTAAACCATATAACGCCTTCTTTAACCTACACACCTGGTTTTCATGCCCTTTCTGCACAAAGCCACGGGGCTGAAAAACATACACTTCTTCATGCAAGTCACCATTCAGAAATGCTGTTTTAATGTCCAACTGATGTACATTCCAACCATGATGGGCTGCAAGTGCACAAATGCTCCGAACAGTAGTCATACGGCATGTAGGTGCAAAGGTCTCATCAAAATCAATGCCTCTTTCCTACGCATAACCCTTTGCAACAAGCCTAGTCTTATACCTGTCAACTGTACCATCAGGTTTACGCTTCAGCTTGTATACCCACTTAGTGCCAATGGCCTTCTTGCCAGGAGGCAAGTCACATAAAGACCATGTACCATTCTTCATTATAGCATCATATTCAGATTGCATAGCAGCCATCCAATTTTCTGAATTTTGTGCTTCATCAAAAGAAACAGGCTCATTCTCATCACAGAGACTAGATGCAGCCATAGCATAGCAATCTGATGCAAAGGAGATACTATGAGAGCCTGAATGAGTACGATATGACAAAGGTGCATCTAATTTGCTGTCACGCAAAGTCTGCACCAGCCATTTTGGCATAGTTTTTGCCTGTTCAATATCAGCTCTCTCATCAACAAGTGCATCATGTAAATCTGCATCAGAAATGGAATTATCTGCATCATCATATGAAACCTGCAAAGGCTGAGAAGTTGCCTCATTAGGACCAGCGCTAGCCTGTCCACCTGTAAAAAGAGGCATCAAAGTATCATACATGTCTTTGGAGCTAACAGATGTCTCCTTAGTACATGAAAGCAATGGCTGAATAGCATCTTCCACAAAGACAACATCACGGCTAACCAGAATGCGTTTAGTCTGTGGATGATACAGACGATAGCCTTTACTTTCAGAACTGTACCCAACAAAAATACATTTTACTGCCTTATCATCCAATTTTCTACGATGTTGTTCAGGCACTAATGCATATGCCAAACAACCAAAAACACGCAGATGAGCAACAGATGGCTTGCGTTCATGCCAAGCCTCATATGGAGTGATGGACTGCAACGCTTTGGTGGGACACCTGTTCAGTACATATGCTGCACACATGATAGCCTCAAGCCAGAAACTATGTGGTAAAGCCTGACTTTTGACCATGCACCTCTCCATCTCCATGAGTGACCTGTTCTTTCGTTCAGCAACTCCATTCTGTTGAGGTGTATACGGCACTGTACACTGGTGTTTTATCCCACGTTCAGCCAGAAATGCATTAAAATCTGAAGACACATATTCCCCCCCTCGATCAGAACGGAGGGTGCCCATTTTACATGCTGACAGATTTTCAGCCAAAACCAAAAACTGTTTGAAGCACATGAACACTTCGGACTTTTCTTTGAGTGGATATACCCATGCATGCCTGGAAAAATCATCAATGAAAGTCACGAAGTAAAGGTAATTTCCAAAAGAGGGTGTCTGCATAGGACCACATACATCACTATGTACAAGCTGCAATTTCTGCATAGCCCGAACTGAACCATCTTTTGGAAAGGAAGAATGCTGCATTTTGCCCAAAATACAACCTTCACAAACATGTTTTCCAGGTGCCTCAAGTTTGGGCAAAGAGGACACCATTTCAGATTTCTGCAGGCGTAACAAACTAGCAAAATTCAGATGACCAAAGCGTGCATGCCAAAGCTTTGCATTTGACATAGCCTGAGAATCATGAACTGCACATGCCGAATCATTCACAGATCTTTCATAGTCTATGAGCTTATACAGCCCACGACATAAAATGCCAGAAGCAATAATCACATCGCCATTTGAGAGATCATGGACTGTACACCTGTCATCAACGAATTTCACAACCAAGCCAATCTTGGCTAATGCAGAAACTGATAACAGGTTCTTTTTGATCCCTGGCACAAATAAAGCATCTGACAAAGTGAAAGAACTACCATCAGCAGTAGTCAGAATGATCTTACCAACTCCCATAACAGGATAAGAGGAGTTATTGGCGCATGTGACAGTATTCCCTGTAGGGGCAGGCTCGAGTGAAGAGAAGAAACTGCGCTGCGAGGTAATATGTTTGGTCGCCCCACTGTCAAAGTACCAAACATCTGAGTCTACTGCAGACATGCACTGATCATGAGAAGATGGGTCAAAACTGCAGACAGTAGTAAACGCCCATTCTTCTTCCTGCACAAGATTTGCAGACTCTGTTTTTGGTGTAGAGGCCTCTGCAACAACCATTCCAGCCTCTTTCTTCTTTGCCTCTTTAGCAGCCAGTTTTGGACAGTTCTTTATAATATGATCATTTCCTTTACAGTACTTGCAGAACAATTTCTGCGTTTCTAATTTCTTCTCATCTTTATCCTGGTTCTTCGATTGTGAAGCATTTGCAGTTTTCTGCTTACTAGTAGAAGAGCTCCATTTTCCTTTGCCCTTCTGACTAGCCAGGAAAGCTTGATCTGCAACACGCATAATGGACCTGTTCTGCCTGGACTGATCTTCCTGCAACAGAACAGAGACTAATTCCTCAAATGACAAGGCATTCGGATTGCCTTTCATCATCAATCGAAGAGTAGAGGCAAAACTCTGATATGAATCAGGAAGGCCATTCAGAACGGTCTGCACAAGTCAGCTATCTGGTATAACCTCATCAGCAGAAATCAATTGTTCCTTCAGGTCTTTGATCTTTGTAAGAAAACTGTCCATCGAATCACCTTCATTCATGTGCTCACTCTCCAACTGTTTTCGGAGGTAAGCAACACGAGCCTCATTCCTAGCCTGGTACAAAGTGGTAAGTGTATCCCAAGCATCCTTTGCTGTTCTGCAAGAGCGAATATGAGGAATAATGGCACGTTTGACAGACAAAGCTATCAATGCATGTGCCTGGGCATCTCTGCCATCCCAACGAATCTGCTCTGCAGTAGGTGCAACAGAAACAGCAGCACGAACAGGAATCTGCGGAATATCATCTTCGACACCATCTTCATCAGCTCCAACACCTGTATTTGCAGTACCTGTCGTTACAGGTGTAACAGGACGTCTTTCAACACCCTGCACAATGTTCCACAATCCTTTTGCAACCAGTACATGTCGCATCATATAAGCCCATAATGGGTAGTTGGTACCATCCAACTTATCCTCAACAGCCAACATACGGAATACATCACTGCTTTCAGCCATGGCCGGTGACTAAAATACCTTGATGCAGAAAATTGACTGTATCTCAAAAAGTTGAACAGAACTTCCCAGACGAGTTCTGCTAGACCTGTAGCAGACTTCGAGACGCTTAAACTGGCGAACAGAAACTGGTATATACCTTTGGCACAAAAGGACGAAATAGCCTGCACAAGCAATGCGATAGTGCGTTCGGAGGCCAAAACGAGCTCAGATCGCGATTTCGGCACCACAAATCGAAGCTGTTTGGATCTCGGAAACACCCTGAGTATGCTCACCAAATTTTGTGCGAATCTGAGACTGCAAACCGAGGAGTGTCGACGGCGCCCTAGAAGAAGCAACGACCTGCTCTGATACCAAATGTTGGAGTTAGACGTCTGCGGAAGCACGCGAACAGCACAAGGAAGAAGAAGAAGCTTGGAGCATAACACACAAGACTGAATGTATTACTAGAGAATGTACAAAGATAAGTAGCCCATTAGGGCAATAGGCGTATATACAAGCCGGGGGAAAAGAACCTCCTAAAGAGGGAAAAAAGTGCCCCGGCGGTCCTAGAGTGTTCACACACATCACTACCTAAATATATCAACAGAGATGGGGTGAAATCAAATGGTGATAAATAAATAGTTCCCTAAGGAGGGTGAGAGGGATTTAAAGGGCGCCTAGGACTCGGAATGAGACTCTAATGCTAATGGGTCTTAAAAGGGTAGATATATGGGAAATCCCTAAGGATGGTTAAGGAGATAAAGGGACCTAAGTAAAAAGAGGGATGCTTGATGAGCAAGGAAAAGAATAAGAAAAGAGAGAGAAGGGTAAAAGAGCTGAGGAAAATGTATAGGGAAAAAGAGGAAAAGGGAAAGAAGAGGACTAAGGAAAAAACATCCTATATCTCTAGTTTGTATGAGTCTCTCACTTATGAGTTTTTGAATCCACTCTTCTAAGTAAGAACTCAAATTTCCTCTCAATCCAAACTCCCAAACTTATGTCTATGTCAATCTCTTCCACAATGATTGATTTCCACTACGCCAAGGAGAGAATCTTAACATTTTACATGAAAGGGAAAATCAAGTACAAACTTTGTTCATTTCATGTGCTCCAATGCCATTAAAAGTCTCAATGTGTTTTTTCCAAGTGACGTACTTGTTTAGAAGAATTTCCAATGTGAAGAGAAAAAAGAAAAGAATCGCACGAAATTTGGTGAGCATACTCAGGGTGATTGGGAGTTCAAAAGAACTTTCCTTTCTCATACTTTTTTTGACCTCCAAATGCACTATCACAGTGCTTGTGTAGGCAATTTTGTCTTTTTGACTGTATCTCAAAAAGTATATTCAACTTTTTGAGATACAATCATTTTTCTACATCGGGGTATTTTAGTCAGTGGCCATGGCTGAAAGAAGTGATGTATTCCATATGTTGGCTTTTGAGGATAAGTTGGACAATGCCAATTACCCATTATGGGATTATATGATGTGTCATGTATTAGTTTCAAAAGGACTGTGGAATATTGTGCAGGGTATTGAAAAACGTCTTATTACACTTGCAAACACAGTTGCTGAAGGTCATGCAAATGGCATTGAAGATGATGATATTCTTCATGTTCCTATTCCTGTTGCGGTTTCTGCCTGCACCAACTACAAAGCAAATTTGTTGGGATGGCAGAGATGCTCAAGCACATGCATTGATAGCCTTGTTTGTCAAACCTGCCATTATTCCCAACATTTGGTCTTATAGAACAGCTAAGGATGCTTGGAATACACTTACCTCCATGAACAATTTTCTAACAAAGATCAAAGATTTGAAGGAACAATTGATTTCTGCTAATGATATCTTGCCTGACAGTTCACGACTCTTCTGAATGGTCTTCCCGATTCATATCAGAGTTTTTCTTCTACTCTTCATTTGATGATGAAAGGCAATCCAAATGCCTGAACATTTGAGGAGTCATTCTCTGTTTTGTTGCAAGAAGATCGATCGAGGCAGAACATATCCATTATGTGTGTTGAAGATCAAACTTTCTTGGCTTATCATAAGGGAAAAGGTAAATGGAGCTCTTCTACTAGTAAGAAAAAATCTACTAATTTTGCACAATCAAAGAAGGATGACAAAGACAAGAAGAAAGCAAAAAAGCATGAACTGTTTTGCAAGTACTGTAAAGGAAATGCTCATGTGATAAAGAGATGTCCAAAACTGGCTGCTAAAGAGGCAAGGAAGAAAGAGGCTGGAATGGTTGCTCGACAAGCCTCTACACCCAAAACAGAGTCTGCTAATCTTGTGTAGAATGAAGAATGCGCATTTACCACTATTTGCAGTCATGACCCATCTTCTCATGAACAGTGTATGTCTGCAGTAGACACAGATGTTTGGTACTTTGATAGTGGGGCAACCAAACATATTACCTCGCAGTGCAGTTTCTTCCCTTCACTCGAGCCTACCCCTACAAGGAATACTGTCACATGCGCCAACAACTCCTTTTATCATGTCATGGGAGTTGGTAAGAT
Organism: Ceratopteris richardii; assembly: GCA_020310875.1. Taxonomy (NCBI): domain Eukaryota; kingdom Viridiplantae; phylum Streptophyta; class Polypodiopsida; order Polypodiales; family Pteridaceae; genus Ceratopteris; species Ceratopteris richardii. The sequence continues at coordinate 105,314,517 of CM035441.1, read as the reverse complement.
CATTCAGACTATTTTTTATAGTAGTTCCTTTACATTGTCGGATGCTTTATTTGTGCCAGGGATCAAGAAGAATATGTTATCGATTTCAGTTTTAGACAAGATTGGCTTGGTAATGAGATTTGTTGATGACAGATCTACAATTCATAATCTATCAAATGGTGATGTCATTATTACTTCTCACATTTTATTTCATGGGTTGTATAAGCTCATAGACTATGAAAAATCTATGAATGATTTAACATGTGCAGTACATGATTCTCAGGCTATGTCAGATGCAAAGCTTTGGCATGCACCCTCTCGTCATCTGAATTTTGGTAGTTTGCTACACCTAAGAAAAAATGAAATGGTGTTCTCTTTGCCCAAACTTCAGGCATCTAGTAAACATGTCTATGAAGGCTGTATTTTGGGAAAAATGCAGCATTCCTCATTCCCAAAAGATGGTTCAATTCGAGCTACTTAGAAATTGCAGCTTGTTCACAATGATGTCTATGGTCCTATGCAGACACCCTCTTTTGGAAATTATCTTTACTTCGTGACTTTCATTGATGATTTTTATAGGCATGCATGGGTATATCCATTGAAAGCAAAGTCTGAAGTGTTTATGTGCTTCAAACAATTTTTGGTTTTGGTTGAAAGTCTATCAGCATGTAAAATGGGCACCCTCTATTCTGATTGGGGGGAGGGGGGATATATGTCTTCTGATTTTAATGCATTTCTAGCTAAATGTGGGATAAAACATCAGTGTACAGTGTCGTATATAGCTAAAAAAATGGAGTTGCTAAACGGAAGAACAAGTCACTCATGGAGATAGTGAGGTGTATGGTCAAGAGTCAAGCTTTACCACATTGTTTCTAGCTTGAGGCTGTTATGTGCACAACATATGTACTTAACACATGTCCCGCTAAAGCATTACAGTCTATCACTCCATATAAGTCTTGTCATGGTCGCAAGTCATCTGTTGCTCACCTATGTGTTTTTGGTTGAACAACAACGTAAAAAATTGGATGCATTAGTGCTTGAACAACAACGTAAAAAATTGGATGATAAAGCAATGAAATGTATTTTTGTTGGGTACAATTTTGAAAGCAAAGGTTATCGTTTGTATCATCCATAGACTAAACACATTTTGGTTAGCCGTGATGTTGTTTTTGTGGAAGATGCTATTCAGCCATTACTTTCATGTACTAGGAAGACATTAGTTAGCTCCAAAGACATCTATGATATTTTGCTGCCTCTTTTTACAAGCGAACAATCTATTGATGGTCCTAATGAGGTAACTTCTCAACCTTTAGAGGTTTCATGTGATAATGAAGATCATTCCATTTCTTATGCAGATTTACATGATGCACTTGTTGATGAGAGAGCTAATATTGAGGAGGAAAAAACTATGCTAAAATGGCTGGTGCAAACTTTGTGTGACAACAAATTAGATGCACCTCTTTCATATCATACTCATTCTGGCTCTCATGGTGCTTCTTTTGCATCAAATTGCTATGCTATGGTTGCCTCTAGTCTCTATGATGAGAATGAGCCTCTTTCATTTGTTGAAGCACAAAATTCAAAAAATTGGATGGCTGCTATGTAATCTGAATATGATGCTATAATGAAGAATGGTACCTGGTCTATATGTGACTTGCCTCCTGGCAAGAAGGTCATTGGCACTAAGTGGGTATACAAATTGAAGCATAAGCGAGATTGAACAATTGACAAGAATAAAGCTAGGCTTGTTACAAAGGGTTATGATCAAGAGAGAGGCATTGATTTTGATGAGACCTTTGCTCCTACATGTCGAATGACTTCTATTCGTAGCATCCGTATACTTGCAACTCATCATGGTTCGAATGTACATCAATTGTACATTAAAACTGCATTTTTGAATGGTGATTTGCATGAAGAAGTGTATGTTTTTCAGCCCCGTGGCTTTGTTCAAAAAGGGCATGAAAACCAAGTGTGCAAGTTGAAAAAGGCATTATATGGTTTGGAGCAAGCACCATGTGCTTGGTATGAAAAGATACATGCCGAATTGATTGCACATGGTTTTGAGAATAGTCCAATAGAGAGCACCCTACATGTTGAGCGTGCTTATGATGTGCTTCTAATCATTGCTATGTATGTTAATGACAAGCTATTGGTCAGCACGAGAAGCATATTGCTGATTTTAAGGCTGATTTGCATGCCTCATTTGAGATGTCAGATTTGGGGCATTTGCATCATTATTTGTGCATTCAATTCATGCAAGTTGATGGAGGAATAGCTTTGTGTCAAACAAAATATACTGACACATTATTGCAACATTTTGGCCTTGAAGATTGCAAACCTATTGCCACTCCAATGGAGACAAGTTTAGGATTGATTCTTCATGATGCGAGAGATGCATTTGATGTTGTTCTCTATCAGTAGGTTGTTGGATGCTTGATTTACTTATGCATTACTTGGCCAGATATTCAATTTGATGTTTCATAGATGAAGAGGTTTATGCATTTCCCAAATGTCAAGCATTGGCAGGCAGTTAAGCACATCTTTCGCTCCTTGAGTGGTACTTGGCTACTTGGATTGTTTTACCCCAAGGGAGGATCACTACCGCTAGAGTATAGGGTAGCTTTCACAATGATTGTTGAGTGTGTGTGTGTGGCTCAGATGCCTTATGGTTGATTTGGGGGTTGTTGAGTCTTTTGCCACCACCATCTTCACTCACATTCAGAGCGCATTGGAAGTTGCGAGGAACCTTATGTTCCATGCTTGCACTAAGCACATTGAGGTGCACTATCATTATGTTAGGGAGAGGTTCTCTACTGGAGAGATCAGTTTGGCATATGTGCCCACATAGGAGAACATCGTAGACCTTTTCACAAAGTCTCTGCCTAGGGAGAAGTTTGAAGCTTTCCGCAAAGCTTTGGGCTTACTTCCTTTTGTGGATTGATTCCACATAGTTTGGCACTTCCTTATACATGAGTGCCAACTCCTTGTTCACCGCATCACTCCCATAGGGAATTTATTGATATGAACACACTAGGACTGTTGGGACACTTTTTTCCCTCTTTACGAGATGTTTTTCCCTCGACTTGTATATACCCCTATAACCCTAATGGGTCACTCATCTTTGTACATTCTAGTGGTAATACATTTAGTATTTCGTGTTGTGCTCCAAGCTTCTTCTTCTTCTTCTTCTTCTTCTTCTTCTTCTTCTTCCTTGTGTTGTTCGCATGCTTCCGCAGACCTCAAACTCCAAGACTCTGATACCAATTGTTGGAGTTTGAGGTCTGCAGAAGCACACGAAGAGCATAGGGAAGAAGAAGAAGCTTGGAGCACAACATATAATATTAAATCTATTACCAAGAGATTGTACAAAGATAAGTAGCCCATTAGGGTAATAGGCATATATACAAGCTAGGGGAAAAACACCTCCTAAAGAGGGAAAAAAGTGCCTCGACTATCCTAGTTTGTTCACACAGATCACTACCTAAATATATCAACATTGCATTCTATCACTCCATATGAGGACTGACATGTTTGCAAGCCATTTATTGCTCATCTACATGTCTTTGGTTGTATGGCATATGCATTAGTGCTTGAATAGTGCTTGAAAAACATGGGAAATTGAATGACAAAACAATGAAATGTATTTTTGTTGGATATTGGATACACTTTTGAACGCAAAGGCTACCCTTTGTATCATCCATAGACTAAATGCGTTTTTGTTAGCCGTGATGTTGTTTTTCTGGAAGATGCAATTCATCCATTACTTTCATGTACTAAGGAGACATCAATTAGCCCCAAAGATGTGTATGAGACCTTGCTTTATCTTTTTACAAGTGGAAAGTCAAATGCTGGTCCAAATGGGAGAATTTCTCAGCCTTTATAGGTTTCACACGATGATGCAAATTTTCATAATTATGATGCAAATTTACAAGATGCACTTGTTGATGAGAGGATTGATATAGAGGATGCAAAAGCTTTGCCTGAATGTTTAGTACAAGCTTTGGGAGATAACAAATTAGAGACAGCTTTTCCATATCATACTCGTTCAAGCTCTTATAGTGCTTCTTTTGCATCAGCTTTCTATACAATGGTTGCCTCTAGTCTTTGTGATGAGAATGAGCATGTTTCTTTTGATGAAGCACAAAGCTCAAAAAATTGGATGAATGGTATGCAATGAGAATATAATGCTCTTATGAAGAATGGAGCTTGGTCTTTATGAGATTTTCCTCCATGAAAAAAGGCCATTGGCACTAAATCGGTGTACAAGCTGAAGTGTAAGCCTGATGGAATAGTTGATAGGTATAAGGCTAGGTTGTTTACAACATATTATGCTCAAGAGAGAGGCATTGATTTTATGAGACCTTTGCTCCCATATGCCAAATGACCACCATTCACAGTATTTATGCACTAGTGTCCAGGTTCGAATGTATATCATTTGGACATTAAAACTACATTTTTGAACCAATGTGCTTGGTATGAAAAGATACATGTCTATTTGATTGCACATGGTTTTGAGAATAGTCCAACTAAGAGCAACTTATACATTTAGCTTGCAGATGATGTACTTTCGATCATTATTTTCTATGTTGATGACGTACTGATCACTAGCCCAAATGAGAAGCATATTGTTGGTTTTAAGGTTGATTTGCATGCCTCTTTTGAGATGTCAAATTTGAGGCATTTATATCATTATTTGGGCATTCAATTCATGCAAGTTGATGGTGGAATAGCACTGTATCAAACAAAATATATTGACACATTATTGCAATGTTTTGGCCTTGACGATTACAAATCTATTGCCATTCCTATGGAAATATGCTTACAATAGAGTCTTCATGATGTTGGAGATGCATTTGATATTGTTCTATATCAGCAGGTTGTTGGATGCTTGGTTTACTTATCC
>CM035441.1:105287135-105304635 GCA_020310875.1 Ceratopteris richardii | reverse complement strand
TGTACCTTAGCTTCTACTTGCAAATCTTCCACCCTTCCTCCTTCTTTATCTCTATCTCCTCATTGACTTTGACATTTTTGTTAACGGCATCATTGATTATTTTGATTGTTGTCGAACTTGCATCTTCGCCTTGAACCATCTTTGCCTTGTCTTCCTCCACCTCCTAACTCATAAAACACACCCTTGCTTGCCTAAAGCTAAGCTTCCACCAACATTTGTATCCAATATGACCTTGTGGATTATAATGTTATCAAAATTTGGTATCGAGTCTCTAACATACATTGATGTAGTGAAAGCTCTCCATTTCATATCATCATTTAAACTAGTAATGTATAAAATACTATCTAGTGCACATCCAATTGAACCTAGTAACTCCCTCAACTTCAAAATGTACACATTAATCCATTGAAAAGAACTTTTCTTGAAGTTATCCCCTCTAGTAGATGTCCTTTGCATGTTGCCTCTTTATTCAAGGTTGTCCTTCTTTTTCTTTCTTTATTTATCACCTTTGATGAAACCTTCTTAACACTTTTTCATCTCCCATTAAATGTCTCGGAACATCCAATGTGGGCTCCAATACCACTAATTTAGGGATACCATTCCTACTACAGAACCAGTGCATTGGACCCTACATAAATTTTGAAATTCAACTTGTGGATCATCTATGCTTCCATATACTGTAGGGTGACTCAAACGATCAACCTAAAGAATCTATTCAAATAAATAATACTTGTGCAGCTTTCAAATGACTCATACAACACTAAAAATGAACTTTATTTCAACATTACCAAAACAAATGATCTCATTCCATACAATTAATAATAAGGCACATTGTCTTATAGGCAATGCTTGGGTTATCATTATGTGGAGAAGAACCCTAATGAGCTTGGTACACATATAGCACACCTTGTAACCAAAGAAACTCTATGAATTAATGAGGAAGTGTTCATGGGAAGTTACATCAAAATAAATAACCGAAATGCAAGAGTGTAAATAAAAGATCCTTAGTTTATGCAAGAGATAATCTAGGCTGAGATGAGTTAAAGCTAGGGGCAACCTGCTAGAAGTGTAAACACTTATCTTGACAAAAATGGCCATGTACAACTCCATATTCTTTCTTCTCATACCTCATGTACAAAAATTAGTTTATTCCATTGGTTGATAAGGCCTAAAATTTTTCCTCGCTAACCTTCTATAGTTAGACTAACTTTGAGAGACTCAAATCTCATGGGAATTGGATCAGTTAACTATGATGACATAGCAATCATGGTTAGGGATGTGTTCCATGCACTTGAGCTCCTTGTCCTCTTGATTCCTAGTCTTCTATGTCTTTGGGCATAAGACAATAAGCCCACACTACCCTATTATCATAATTGATGAGTGTGATGCAATATAGAACTCTATGCAGGACCTCATAAGCATTGGACCACACATTCATATGAACTAGATCAATAGATAAGGTGGTCCAACCCTATTGTACTGTGTGCATCCTTCGTTTGCTTTTATATTGAGGATGCTCAAGCAGCCCCCCAAAAAAAGGGCAAATTGATAGAGATTGTATAAGTCTCTTAAAAGAAGAACATTACAAATATATTTAAGAAGTTTGGGACGTATAATTGCAAACAATCACGAAAGATTCTACTCATGCATGTGAATATAAGCATAGGAAAATATCAAATCAGACAAGGAATAAGAAGCTTCAAATAAGATCTTATATCAATCTATCAATAGAAGCTTGATGGATATTATGATAACTACAAGACCCAATAATATATTTATAGTGGAAGTAGTCAGTATTTATATGGTTAACCTTATAAAGAAGCATTGAGAAGCAACTGAGTTCATATGTGATATTTGAGTGCTATCCATGACAAGAACATATGCTCATGGTCCATTAAAGTGAGAAATTGATTAGCAAGTACACATGACGAGCCACATCAAAAGAGGGCTAAATATCTTTGACTATTATTCTACAGAAAATCCATAAATTTTGTATTTTATATCCATATTTGGTATAGAACCTAGAAGAAGATAATGTCCACTTGTTCTCCCTCAAGGTATTGGGCCACCCCCATATTTACCGTTTTTGTGCCTAATGTATAATTTAGAACCTTCACTATTGCACCATTCCTATACCTCTTTATGTTCTTAGCCTGCTTAAGAACAATATTGCCCCAAGTTTTGATTTGTCCCAATCTCAGCATATACATATAAACACAAACAACGAGTACATTCATTTATACATACAAAACCACATACATATACATACTCTTTCTTTTATGGGAAAGAGGGAGGGGGGAGCAGGGGAGGGGGGGAGGGGGGAGGGTGAGATGAGTGTCATGCCCCTTTGCCACGTCCCTGGCTTTTTATCCAACCCACCTTAGTGCTTGGGTGGTTTTCCTTGCTATGCCGAATTGTGCACAACTATAAAGGAAGTGATAACCATGCATGCCTCTAGACAGTGGCCCGGCTAGGAATGCCCCTAATGTCCAGGCAACGAAGCACCAAGGGCATAAGTGCTCAGCCTTCCCTTCCTCGCGTTCATGGGGATGTCGGATGTCCCTTGCATGGTGGGTAGATGCCCGACAACAAGAGCGTCCCTCGTCAATCCTTGGCGGGTCTTGTACCTTGATGATTGGGCGGGCCAGCCTATCCATCATCTTGCCTGCTCACTCAAAGGGGATTTGGATGTGTGTCCCTTCTCTCTTCCGAGTTAATTCATGCTTCCGCTATCCAACCAATCTCAAGTCAGCTTAATCTAAGTCCCGCTCACTCCCAAGTAACTTAAGGGGATTGCCCCTTTAACTTTGTGGTCGTCCATCTCCTGGCAGGTTAGGCGAAGAAGGCCTCTCCTTGAAGGCCTCTCCTTGAAGCAGACTATCATATTTGGTATCAAAGCTTCAGCTCTCGACCGGTTGGTGCATCTGTTGTCCACAATGCCGATTGTGGGCCCGTCGACAAAAAGGACATCTTCTTTTTACATAAGATACATCATCGTCAGTCCTTGCTTGGACGTCAACTTGTTTTGGCACAAAATGGGAGAAATTTTTCTTTTGGACGTCAAATGTCTACCGTCATCTCCCACTTGGCTCGTTGGTAAACAACAACGGATCAGAGCTTCAAGCCCAGGTGGCACGAGTCAGGGGGTCGGTGTGGCAAGCCACCCCAATCTTTTATGATCCTATGCAAAGCATAATGATCACCTTTCAATGTGTTTATGGGTCTGATATGCACATTGGTCCACTCCCATTTGCTCATTCCCTCATTGGCTGGCGCTGCGTCGACGATTCCATGGCAACCACTGTGAGCTGGGAGGTAATGCCGTCCATATGCAGGTAACGCAACCTTGTTCTCTAGGCCGGGATAGCACCATAACCTGCTCTTTTACATCATAAGTTGGGTCCCTTTGCGGTGGGGGCCTCTGTCCACGAGACTTCAACTGAGGAGCAACAAAGGGCAGTCCCTCCATGCTTCAAGGCAAGTGGGCCGATAGGATAGAGTGCTAGGAAAAAATTTGAAGCCTCCATGTGCCGAAATGCAACGTTTGCTCAACTTGCTTATCAACCGTCAGAACTGTCCCCATGAAAATAAAGTTAGATCTTTTGTTGAGTCGCACCCAAGCTAAGCGCAAATATGGAAGCATAAAGGCCATCTAAATCATGTTCTCTTATGAAGGTATCGCATCGGCCAAGGTAGTGAGCACCCTAAGGTCCAAAATTTATTTTGGACAGAACAAAGTCCCATCTTTTACTCTTGCACTGACATGCCGATATTCTTCAAAGTGAAGTATCATGCTATCTCTCAGGCCATACGGGGCCAAGGTATGCACTTTGGGTGAAAAACAATGGCTTCATAGTCTGTGAGCCCCTTTGTGACTGGGGCAATGTTTCAAGGGAAGTCAAACGATGGGTTCGTGGCTTTGCCCTCCCATGCGTGCCTTTGTTAGTTGCTACCTGCAAGTCCCTTCCTGACCAAGGCAAATTTGCAAGTGAAGTTGGCCTGCGTGAACGTAAGCTGCACCATGCGCCACACATCCGTGCCTTGAGTTAAACACAACTTAGACTGCCGATAGACCCGTTTCTAGGTGGCCAACGAGTATGCAAGATGTCACGCCACATCTCCATGAGTTGCAAGTAAGCAAATGCCATCTTGTTAGTGGCTAAGGTTGGGGGATGCCCGTAGGTTCCTTCATGACTGGGGTTTGTCCTAAGGGTTTAGCAAGCCAACATGTGTAAATTGCTTCTTGTAGTTAGTTGTCTCAATGTGTTTAAAGCCATTGCCCTATAAATCCCACAAAAATATGCACCATACCCAGCTTTGATCGCCATAAGTTGCACATGCCATCGGTCACATTAATGCATGACATGTCTGCGCCGTTTTGGAATGTAATGTTGTGGGCCATCGACAAGCCCCTTTTCCTCAAGTGGAAATTACCTTGGCTGGCACTTGAGTCTGGGGTTTGCCTTGCCTTTTATAATTATGGAAACTTGGAATGGATGCAAAGGGTATGCATGGAGTGGCAACGAGGCCCCTCCCATTACAAAACAAGCATGAATCCTAAATCATTGTATCTGTATGAGGCGGGGCAATTTTTACTTAGAACTAGCTTGGGGCCTTCGTGTTCCACTTGGGCTCCTACCTTGTGCGGAATGGCCTAATCAATCGTTTTGATGACAAAGGGCATATGGACAACCAATCATGAATTAACTTAGGACTAGCCATCCTTTTTACGATAGGATCTTCTCGGAAGTCCTTGGAACCGAAGCAACATATTCAACCTAATCGGAGGTAAAGTGCCATGACCCAAACTGTGAGGTCCGCATTTATGAAAGATCCGGCTCATCTGGAGTTTGGCATGCCCCGATGCAGTTGGAGTGGGGCATGTCCTCCCTGTAAATCCTTAGTCCCTTTTGCTTCGAGCCAAACGAACGATGTTAGGTTCACACCTCACTTGCATAAGTTTAGTTTCCCTTAGATATGCATTTGCAGACAACCCATGGTACTAAGGAAAATGCCCCAAAATTAGAGGGTATGTACACCATGCAGAATCTCATAAGCGTCACAATTTTCAACATGTAGGCTTCAAATGGGAATCATTCTAGGGACTATAGGTGAACTTCTCGAGGACAAGAAGCCTGTCGAAGAGGGGATGGATGTCCTGCCCCTTTGCCTCCTCCCTCATTTTCTATCCAGCCCACCATGGTGCTTAATGGTTTGCCTTGCTGCACCAAATTGTGCGCAACTCTAAGTTCACTGGTAACCGTGCATGCCTTTGGACAGCGGACCAACTACGAATGCAACCAACGTCCAGGCGAGGAAGCACCAAGGACATAAGTGCTTAGCCTTTCCTTCCTCATATTAATACGTCCGATGTCCCTTGCATCGTGGGTAGATGCCTGGCAACGGGAGCACACCCCGTCAATCCTTGGCGGGTTTCGTACCTTGATGGCCGGCCGTCCCTCATCTTGCCCGTTCACTCAAAGGGGCTTTGGACATATGTGGAAATGAAGAGCCACTCTGCCTCTTGGCAATTCGCAACCTTGGACTTGACGACAACCTACCCCGAGTCGGCCTATTTCCGATGGTTGTCCCTTCTCTCTTCTAGGTTAAGTCCTCCTTTCTCTAGGCAACCGGCCTCCTGCCCAACTTATTCTAAGTCCCGCTTGATCTCAAGTAACTTAAGGGGATGGCCCCTTTAACTTCATGGTCGTCCGTCTCCTTGAGGATTAGGCAAAGAAGGCCTCCCCTTGTAGTGGACCTTCAAATGAGGGAGGGGCGGGGGGGAAGGGAGAGGGAGAAGGGGGGAGGGGGAGGGAGGGGGCAAGGGGAAGGGGGAGTTGGAGGGGGGGAGGGGGTGTCATGCCCCTTCGCCTCCTCCCTGGTTTTTTATCCAACCCACCATGGTGCTTAGCTAGTTTGCCCTACTACACCAAATTAGGTGCAACTATAAGGGGAGTGATAATCGTGCATGCCTCTGGACGACGGACCGGCTAGGAATGCCCCAAACATCCCGACCAGGGCATAAATGTTGAGCCTTCCCTTCCTCACTTTTCATGGGAATGTCGGATGTCCCTTGCATTGTGGGTAGATGCTCGGCAACAGGAGTGCCCCCCTTCAATCCTTGGCGGATCTTATGCCTTGACGGTCGGGTAGGGCGGCACCGGCCCATCCCACATCTTGCCCCCTCATTCAAAGAGGCTTTGGACAAAAGGAGCAACCCCTCTCAATCCTTGGTAGGTTTTGTACCTTGACGACCAACATGCTGACACCGGGCCGGGCTAGCCAGTCCCTTATCTTTCGTGCTCACTCAAAGGGGCTTTGGATGTGTGTGGCAATGGAGAGCCACTCTGCCTCTTGGCAGCCAGTAACCTTGGACTTGACAACAACCTATCGACGGGCCGGCCTGCCTTCAACGCTCGGCCTGCCTTTAATGGTTGCCACTTCTCTCTTCCGAGTTAAGTCCTGCTTCTCCAACACAACCAACCTTCGGGCCAACTTATTCTAAGTTTCGCTTGCTCTTGGCTAACTTTAGGGGATTGCCCCTTTAACTTCGTGGCTGTCCATCTTCTTGCAGGTTAGGCAAAGAAGGCCTCCCCTTGGATTTTCGAGGACGAGAAGCCTGTCGAAAAGGGGATGGATATCATGTCTCTTTGCCTCCTCCCTGGTTTTCTAGCCAACACACCATGTTGCTTGGGTGGTTTTTCCTGTTGTGCTGAATTGTGCACAACTATAAGGGGAGTGATAACCATGCATGATTTAGGATGGCAGCCTGGCTCGGAATGCCCCCAACGTCCGAACGATGAAGCACCAAGGGCGCAAATATTGAGCCTTCCCCTCTTCACTTTTCATGGGAATATCGGATGTCCCTTGCGATGCCCGACAACAAAAGTGCCCCTCGTGAATCCTTGGTGGATCTTGTACCTTGACAATTAGGCATGCGGGCCCATCCATCATCTTGCCCGCTCACTCAAAGGGGCCACCCTGTCTCTTGGCAACCCGTAACATCGGACTTGACGGCAACCTATCGTCGGGCCAGCTTGCCTTCGGCAGCCACCCGTTCTCTCTTTCGAGTTAAGTCCTCCTTCCGCTACAGAATCGACCTCCGGGCCAACTTATTCTAAGTCCTGCTCGCTCTTGAGTAACTTAAGGGGATTGCCCCTTTAACTTTGTGGCTGTCCATCTTCTTGCAGATTAGGCAAAGAATGCCTCCCCTTGCAGCGGACCATCACAAGGGGTAGAGGGAAGGGGGGGGGGGGGGGGGGGGAAGGGGGGGGGGGGGGGGGGGGGGGGCAAGGATCCATGCATAGAGATATCCCTCAATTTGTAATTTAGCAATGGATAAGAGTGATAAAAATGGTGCCTTTTGGAAGAAGTTGATGAAGGAATAATGGAATAATGGCTTTTCCTTAACCATTTCTGCTATTTTACTTAGGAGATAGATGACCTTTGATTATTGATGTAGGTTCATCAAAGAAATAGCAAACGCTCCATTAAATGCACATATGCAATTACACGATGATAAAGGGAATGACCGAATATCATTATTTGCAGACATCTGTTCATGTGGGCTTTAAACGGTTTTCTTTTTTTCTTAATAAAAAAATGACCAATTTCATCATATACGTATCTAAGAGCACTTTCTTCTGTCCATGGATCATGCTTTTTATGATCGTCTAATTTTTACTTTACGACCCCTGGAGTAAAATCTTGACTAAAATCTTTAGTGATATTTCTTCAATCCATATGTAAAAACAAGCACAACAATGAATACTTCTAAGAATCGTTAAGGTTATCCATATGTAAAAACAAACACAATAGAGAATACTCATAAGAACGTAAAGCCTTCTAAAGCACTTACAGATTGGAAACGCACAAGGATCGACTACGATGGTTCTATCTTAACAGTTCATAGCACATCGAGTATGAAATAAGACGTATGGAAGTCATGCATGCAATGTAGTTTGATGAACGGGGGAGGAGAAGTTCAGAGTGAACCGGGAAGATCTTCCAGAGCTCGCAAGAATGGTATTCACTTGAGTACATTAGATCCAAAAATCGCAGAGAAGTTATGAAGAACCTGTGCTCAAAGAAAATAAATACTTGTAAGGACACAAGATATGGTCCTTCAAGCTGTAAATTGACACACAGATATGGCCCTTTAAGCTGCAAACTGACTTACCCTGAGACGAGCCCTACAATTACGGTCATGCAAAGCAGGGAATATATATGACTGAGTGCACAAGAGAAGGGGGGATAATCAGAGAATATGATGCGTGGGAGAGGACCCAAAGAAGATGAATGTAAAGATAAAGAAGGCCCTTTTTTTTTAATGACCATTTTAGCTACCAGTAGCAATTATTCACGAATAGGCAAGCAGCTGAATTGTGTTGCTCCAAATACTGGTTAGTTTAATTGAAATAAAAGCCATCACCGGGACCTTTCCTAGATGCTAACAGTCGCTTAAAGAAGGCCCTCAAACCTGGATGGGTGCGCTTCTGGGAGAGGTTAGGGCCTTCTTACAGCATAGTTTGCAGAACGTTAGGGATCAAATTCCGTCCTGGAAACCATTTGAAGTGCCCGAGTACTTTATCCTTGATGCCCTCAGTCCTAGCATCTGCACACCTTGAGAGACTTTTGACTCCTCTTATTAATGCAACTGCTCTGTTTGCCCCCTGAGATATATGTATGCTTTCGAGCTCATGAATGTCTAACCCTTTGAAAGCATTTTTCGAAAATCCTCATTCGATTTTGGTTCATCAGACTTAACCTCTTCTGTTTGTCCACGTCTGCTGAATCCTAATGGCCTTGCCAAAGACCGTGGAACAGCAAAAGTAGTCTTCCCTGAGAGCTGTACATGCCCACCACGACGATGTGAAACTAAGGGTGCAATAGATCTTCCTCTTCCTCTTCCCTGACTTTGACCATAATTACTCGATTGCTTCTGCGCAATCTCACCCCCACTATTGCGCATTCCATCGTTTTTCTCTTCTCGAGCTGGGAGAGAGACTTCTACATGCGCAAAAGAACAAATGATGATCACTTAGAAAATGTCTGATAATCTATGCACGAATCTAACTCTTAAATTAAGTTTTGTAAAAACACTCTACCTTGAATCTGGTCCTTAGAATTTGATACACTTTTCTTGCTGCTCACGGCTGGATCAGAGCGCAAAACTTTTATTTTTGAGCCTTTAAGCTTTTGCTCGTTCAGTTTCAATGCTGCACTTAATCCTTCCTCGTTATCAAAATCCACGTATGCAAACCTCTGTACATTGTATAAATTCCCAGTCAGAAGCTTATGATAATCTAAAAAACAAAACCCACAAAACAACGACATGTCCAATTCCGCCCAACACTTAAGCATCAAAAAGCAGAATAGCATTATGTTCGATTCCGCATATTAGTATTATACAAAAACTCTAGATTCCTTGTGTCAAGTTAAAATGTTGCCTTAAAATTGCTACTCTTTTACGGATTCCTCTACTGAGGGCAATCCGAATTCGTGGCATGAAACAACAAAAAAAATCAATATTCTATAAAATGACACGTTGATGTTCTTTTGTTTGTTTGTTTGTTTGTTTATTTGTTAGCGTGCGTGTGAATGATCCAGATTCCACATCATTGTGCAGCAGACCCTAGGACAAATTCTTTTCTGTACCACAATGGCGAAAAATTATTAGGACACCATAAAGAGGTATTTATCCGTCGGCATCAAACGGGTTATGTACAAAGATTACACTCGAGCAAAATTTACGACTGAACGGACGGACTAATTTATCCTTAATTTCAGCAATGTCCGCACGCGCTTATGTATGTTTGTACCAGGAGAATCAGGCATAAAACTTAAGACAAACCCAGTAGGCATACATACTCGACTCCAACCGGTCAGAGATACTGTATACAGAATTATTCTCGAGTTTTGGGACTCAGTTTAAACCCACATATTGCAACAACTTTAAAAGTCATTCCATAGTTCAGACATTTCATGGTATGACCATGTTCCCATTTAAATATTGAATCCTCCGAGTCCTTAAGTGATCCCATGACAGAAAATATTGAATCCTCCGAGTCCTTCAGTGACAGGTAGGCCCATACCATCCTTTAAAATCGACAGAACGTACGAAATGAAGTGCTCACATGCAAAAATGAGCCTAACATTCAGCTGAAAAAGTTGAAATTTGTCACAGAAAATATGCACTGCAGCAAATGTTTTATCCACAAAAACTATTTCATCAACCAAAATACTGCTTACCCTTGAGACTCCAGTCTTTCGATCTCTCATCAGACGGATTTCCCTAAGATACTTGCATTGACTGAATAAATTATAAAGGTCGTCCTCGTTCACCTGAATGTAGTTCATATTTTGAAACAAAGTAAAAAATAATGCAAACAGTAAAACATTCTCAACTGCTACCTCTGGTGCCAGCCGCGATACAAAAGCAGTACACTGGTCACTATACCAGTGTTTGTCTTCGCTCTCTGGTTTCACTTGTATGTCCATGTTTCTTGCAACAGCAGCCGGTGCGTCCTCAGTTTTATCCTCCTCCATATCTGCAGAAACAATATGAACTATTGGCTCCTTACCAACATTGGCTGTTGAGACCTTTTGCTTCTTTCTCGGCTTCCTTTCTTTGATAGTCTCAATATCATGAGGATCCTGCCGCTTCTGGCCCAAGACAGTTGTAATGGTTTTTGCAGACTTATTGGTAACCTCCTTTGATTCCCTTGATGCTGATGCCAATGATTTGGCATCCTGCATCTGCTGCAGTTTTCTTACTTCAGCCAACCTTGGTGTAGTCTGTTGATCAAAACTTCTATAAGCATTTCGTTTCGGTGCGTTAAGAACAATGAAATGCTCCCTTGCGAACATAGAATCGAAAATCAAATTCATTGTACTAGTCTTATAAATCATCTGTACTATTTTTTTTCACAAGTTTACAATTGTTTTTTTCTTTTCTTAAAACTTTTTCCACTCTCTTACATTTAGTGATCACTGAGATGTGTACCACAGAGTCTAGGTTTTGAAAAAATAATAATTAAACACTGTCGGGCAATATAAAAGTCTTGATCTTCCATTTAGGTTTGAAAGCTTGAAACAACAACTCATGCATCCTAGGGACTCCCCTTATCCCTCACTTTCCAGAGGTTATACATCAGGCCACACTGCGGGTTTTGAGCCCTGGACCTCAGCGTGCTGGGTCCAAAGTGTTACCACTACTACAATTTAAATCACTTATTTTAATACGTTTTCAGATACAGAAACAATACTTGGTGAACAAGAAGCGATCAGAAAAGTTATAAATAGAATCAACCATAAAATGTTTGAAAATGCATGCATATCATGCACGAATCATAATAAGAACTGAGAAATAAAGTGACAAATTAGCATATCCAATGCCCAAACTGGTCAATGAGACCATATAGTTGATTTCTTCGTAGTAGATTTGGTTATCTGAATCAGAGAAAGAAGAGAAACTAATGCGACAGTGTTGTGACGATGGGAAAGACCCTAGAGCCCATGGAGAGTGGTTATCCACAGAGAGAGAGAGAGAGAGAGAGAGAGAGAGAGAGAGAGAGAGAGAGAGAGAGAGAGAGAGAGAGAGAGAGAGAGCATACAATCATGAGAGATATAAAACCTGTCATAAGCAGAATGAATAAAAGCAAGTGCAAATTGAGTGTGTATTGAATACATCATATGCTGGATCGCAGTGTAGATTGGCAGGATGGAGAGAGTGGAACTCAACACTATAAAGGTACAACCATGATAGGTGCCCAGTAAGTCCTGGCTCCATCCTGATCAATGCAGGTGACACGGTATCTTGTAGTCCTACCCTTTGGATCTGAGACTTATGATGTTGAATATATCTGCAATATGGAACATATGGTCATCCATGTACTTTCTGCTCCTCTGCCTCTGCTAGTATAACCAGGCCCTTTCTACTGTAGTACCCCTCTGGCTCTAAATAATGTGTGAGAGTAAGCTGATGAAATACACCATTTGTTCCATGGGAGTCCTGTAGGAAGCAGGCGTAGATAATGAGGGAGCCTGGAGGTCTACCAACAATGTCACCTCCTCTCTTCTCATATATCTTAATAGGCTGGACATCTGCTAGTAAAGTGGTCCATGCACTTGATTCCCATGAGGTGCCATTTGCAAAGCTTCTGCTCTCTGGAAATTCCCTCTTCTCAATCTCAATCTCAATCTCTAACTGGTCTAAGGAGACTCTAAGCTGACCAATGGTGACTCTCATAGCACATAGCAGGAATTCATCTATAACCAGCTCTCACGATGAACTCTTATCTCTTATATCCTCAAAGAATGCCACAAGTAGTATTGCATCTTGGGTGGGAGAGGCTCTCATGGGCTAATCCATCTGTCATATATATATCTCCCATATCCAGTCCATGTGCTCTGTGCCATGCTATGACCTGAATACGAGTTTTTAAAGTGCCTGGAAACCCCACAATACTCTATCAGAAAATCCACATGGTAGCAAGTTTTGTATCCAAGTGATAAACCCCAAAATCTAACATGGGAACCAATACAAACTCAGCTCTGATGATGTTGTAGTGCTGACTGTTTGCTTCGGATCATCCAGAGGACATCACAATAAGGGGCCTCTCTAACAGTGTCCATTTGTATGAAGGCATACCCCCAAATCATCTCATATGGAATAAGATTCTGTAACCTCTGAAGGAGCCTCTCTTTGTAAACCATGTCAAAGCCTTTACAGAAATACACGAAGTAACAATAAAGTGTACATATCTAAACTCTCACCTGATCTGTCAGACATACGGAGGTGAAAACGTGATCAATAGTAGAGAAATCTTGCCTGAAACCTGCCTGACTTGGTGTTAAGTCTCGTTGTCTCAACGTAGCCACTAAGCTGTACCTCCATAAGTGTCCTATAGAGCTTGGCCAAGGGATGGCTGATCATGATGGTCCTATAGGTGCCTGGGTTCACGGTCTGGTGTCTCATAGTTGCCTTCAGGGCCCAGGCCATAGCACAATCTTCAGGGCCCAGGCCCAGGCGGGCACACAGATGCGAGAGAGATCAACATCTTTCAAAGGCTTAAAATAATCTATAAGACCCAACAAGTTACATCATGGTGGATTTGGTCCAAACTTAATAAAAACTGAAAACTGTGCATGGAACGTGGTGGAATTTCCTGAATAAAGGTAGGCTATAGGTCAAAAGTGGATCTAGAATACAAAAAATGTGAGTTAAATGGGACTTTGGGAAACCGTAAGGCTTATCTTGTCGCATAGGGATATGATGGCCTAAAGCAATGGGAATGTATACGTATACACAAGGGTGAGTGCAACTCTTTAGTTTCTTCTCTTATTTGGGCAATTTACTTCGATATGCCCAAAGTTTCCATAATAGAGGCATAACTAGTTATCTCTTCTTCTCTGTTTCTCTTGTGGGGTCAAGGGTTGAAATTTGGTTACATCTATTTACATAGGTTAAGGTGCAGATTCTTCTCTAGAAGTGGGATTTAGGGGCTTCCATTGGTGAGGTCTTCTATCTGCCTGCTTTTCTTGTCTTCTTTCAAACACACAGGTATCACATTGAATAGCTTGGGTTATGTATTCATTCAATGCCTTGAAAATTGACCTCAAGCATGATGAGTAGAAAATCCTTGCATAATCTCTTAAAACCTATCTGAATTCGCTTATGAAGTATTCTTCGTGCCATGTGAGATGGCATATCAATTGCCTAAACTCAAATGCATGAGTAGAGGCAGGTGTTGACCTTGCTGTAACTTTAAAGTTCTTCTGTTTCTACTACTTGACTAGTGTCTACATCTCAAAAATGTGGAAGTACGCTCCCAACGAAAAACCTGATTCCCATTAAGCACCAGCATGTTCTTTTTCAAGATTGAAGGGAACCATGACCGTTCCAATAAAATAGACCTTGAAGGTACCATCTCGGTATCTATCATGTTGCATGCAAATATAAAGCTTGATTCGTTGCCAGAATCCTCTAAACTTAGTGTGGTCACCATCAAACTTCTCAAGCATGTAGATCTTAGGTTCCTTCAATAAGGATTGCCTAGACCAATAAATTACGTGGCAGATTCCTTGATGCTTTGAGGATTATTGATCTATTCTTGCATCTCATGAATCATGAGGCCTAGATGCATGGGATGTTCTTTTTTCTTATTTATTTATTTTTAAGAAAACAAGAGAGAAGAGGGGACCCACCCCCTCCCATGATATGAGGTATGTTATGGGCATCAAGAAGAGTCTCTTCCTAGTTGGACAAATGAACATGCATGGATATACCACTCTCTTTGAGAGACGCTCATGGAAGCGCACAGAAGGCTCAAGGCAGATCGTTAAATTCTCAAACAACAAAACGCTTAATTGTTTGCATAGAAAAGATCTCTTGGGCAAGTTTATTGTTTTGGCTGAAATAAACTCCAATATGGAGTTGTGGCATAAAATGTTTTGGCCATATGAACCAAACAAACCTGGAATAGATATCTTCTTTGGACAAGCATGATGCTAACAACACAAAGCTTGATTGTAATCACTATTAGCATGGTAAACAAGTAAAAAGTATTTTGACTCTCGTGTGCCTCGCAAAGCTAATATGCTTGATCATGTTCATTTTGATGCATGTTGCATGTCTACCAAGCCTGAGGGGGGTGCTCTTTATTTTATTTCATTCGTTGATGATTTTTCCCATAAGCTCTAGGTATGTTTATTGAAAGACCTTGAGCAGATATCTTCTTTGGACAAGCTTGATGCTAAAGGCACAAAGCTTGATTGTAATCACTATTAGTATGGTAAACAAGTAAAACGTATTTTGACTACCGTGTGTCTCGTAAAGCTAATTTGCTTGATCATGTTTATTTTGATGTGTGTAGCATGCCTACCAAGTCTAAGGGGGGTGCTCTTTATTTTATTTCCTTTGTTGATGATTCTTCCCACAAGCTCTAGGTATTTATTGAAATCGAAATATAAAGACTTTGTTACATTCAAGAAATTTCATGCATTTGTTACAGTTTAAACACGCAAGAAATTGAAATGCTTACATATGGACAGTGGAGGGTGAGTTCACAATGTTAAATTTTCAAAATTTTGTGGATCACATGGCATTAAGAGGTAGCATACGGCCAAATTGCCCAAATAATGATGAGGCTGCCAACTAAATGGAAGTTCTTCCGTATGCATCAGGCAATCGGCATGTGGTTCACACAGGCCTTATAGTGATGAGGCTGCCAACTAAATGGAAGTTCTTCCGTATGCATCAGGCCATCGGCATGTCGTTGCTACGAGGCCTCACATAGCCCATGCAGTAGGAGTTGTGAGTTGGTATATGGCTTATCCAAGCAAGGTACATTAGAATGCATTTTAAGTCCACTTTCAGATATTGGAAAGGGAACAAAAACAAATGCCTATGCTATGGGAAGTGGATACATGTAAATCCACAAGTGGCTATGTATATACACATTTGCAAGCGGTGCCATTTGATGGTGCTCTGGACTTGAGACGATAGTTGTACTATCTACTACAGAGTGGCATGATCACAATTTCACTGTCATTGTGATAGCTTACAACCTTTTCGCTTCCATTTGTGGATTTTATACTTGCTTCCTTCAAAGCTTGCATAGTCAACAATTACCATTTACAAATAGGCCCTAGGGTCATTTACAGCACAACATATCTGCTGTAAGGTAGGCCAAGAAATGTGTAATATATGGGGAACTGAGATTCTGCAGGCTGCATACAAAAAAAAAGACCAGGGGCAACAAATAAGCAGACTTGTCCCTCAGCATAGCACATACTTGTGCACATGTGCACACTCCAATATGTCAAAATGCACACACTTGCACGTGCACACACATGCACATGCACGCATGCAGGCATGTAGGCACACACATGCACACACACGCGCGCACACATGCACACACACACACACACACACACACACACACACACACACACACACACACACACACACACACACACACACACACACACACACACAATAAGCACTGTCAAATTGAAGCAGGCAGATATAGCGATTCACGGTGGTGAAAACACAGGATAAACAGAATGTAGATCTCACCAATAAGAAAACCTTCAGAATATCAAGCTATGATAGAAACAAAATAATCAATTAGTCAGATAAGGTATATATCCATGGAACCTTGAGGAGTGCATAATCATAGTCTTCTAGAGAGCCATACTCACGTTCAAACTGCAGCCATGCCTCACACAACACCTGAAGCAAAGAAGGAACAAATCGACATTTTTTTACATTACCATTTACATATTTTCAGGAGAAAATGAAATGAGCTTATACACCATTATATATGAATACAATCTCTCATCGTACCTCTGAACCATTCCCTTCAAATTTCCTGGTATAGCATCTCCTATATAGAGCACGAGCCTCTGCCAAATTTCCCAGAGAAACTTCCATAGATATGTAACCTTTCCAGGCCT
This sequence comes from Ceratopteris richardii, assembly GCA_020310875.1. NCBI lineage: Eukaryota > Viridiplantae > Streptophyta > Polypodiopsida > Polypodiales > Pteridaceae > Ceratopteris > Ceratopteris richardii. Next base: position 105,288,174 of record CM035441.1, on the reverse strand, counting down.
CAAGCATCGACCCACTATGCACGAGAACATACAATGTTTTGGGTAAGGGCATTTAGGCCCTCAAAACAACCATAGATGATGACTTACCAGCATCAAGAGACAACAGAAAAATCACGCAATGAAATTATGGAATCAAATCTATCGATGTAAATCCAAATTAAAAGGTCACCAAAACCCAACACACATTATCCTTAATAGCTATATTGTGCAACTGCACACATGCAACCATACACATTTATAGCTAGATGGTTCGATTCTCTGACAAGTCCCACACATTAAAACATCATTGCATATGGCTAGTTGTCATACTTGTTCAGGTATGATCCATATCATATGCTTCGTTACAATAGCATGTACCTCATGAATTTGGACCGTCAGGCACCTAATTCTTCTGACTTTTAACTTACTGTCAATTAAGCTATCAAAAAATGATTTAAAAAAGAAAAACTTCAAGCTAAAGGGTTGGCCACAATGAACTCCAAAATCAAGTTTCAATTCTACATAAAAAGAAAGCTTCAAAGGTCTAAATGTGGGAAGAGAGTCAATGCAAAGGCCTTCATATGAAGCGGAGAGTATGAGTTCTAATACTAATGAGTTATTGCACTTATGTTAGTGGCATTACAATGCTTTTTGAAAAATACTAAAAGTCATTCCACTCATCAACATATTGTTGTTAGAACTTGATGTCTCATATGCAACCTTTTCCGAGCAGTCACAACTTTCCATCATAGAAAGCCTCTTTACATTAGACAAATGCCTACAGCTTTTCCAATACGGAGAAAGATTCCAGCATAAATGGTCCATTTGAAGCCTTATGCAATGTTATTGGCATCACTAAAAACGTATAGTTTAAAATGCATGCAATTACATGTCGAATGTTGGTTTTATGCCCTTTTGTGTTCAGATTCTATTATTGTCATGTTTCCTAAAATTGATTTTTGCATAAAGTTATGTGATTGGACTCCTATTACTTTGGGAAGTTGGAACTGTTTATAGAACTCTTCCATAGAGCACTAGATAATTGGATGTAGATATTCAT